>CM051239.1:13854219-14066719 GCA_027917425.1 Gastrophryne carolinensis | reverse complement strand
AAATCATCCTACCTGCATCTACTGCATGTTATGAACCTTTAAACATACAAGATGGCGGCTCATGGAGCATCAGGTTGCCTGCAAACAGGAAGTGTTTTCTGACTGTGCTGCGCTGCATTCTGGGATGGCTGTCCTTTCCTTGAACTCAGCTGTGCTCTGTCTGTGCAAAGCACAGCTATAACCCCACCCCCTGTACCATATCCTGCTCTCCTCTACTAAGGCCCTTATTTAACAAGAGATAGCGTCAGGCAGCGCCTGGTTAGCGGGAGGTAGCGCTAATTAGCGACGGATGAACGCTGGTCAACGCCGGACCCGGCACACAATAGCACATTTATCATCCGAAATGTGTGTAGCGACTGGAATAGCGCCATGTAGCGGCAGATTCATCAAATTTTCAACCATAGCGAACAGCGCCAGTGTTGTGCCTTGCACAGCGCAAAGTATTACCTCTCGCTACCTGGCGCTCTCCCATACACTTCAATGGCAGACATTGTTTTGGTGTTTTTTTGGTTTTTTTTTAGTTTTTTAAATAAATTCTGACATGCCTCAAACATAATTTAGGATTTTTCTGTAATGCTTTGGTTTTTTTATTTTTTTATTTTTAAAGATTAAATTGGGACTGTGTCACTTGGATGTCCAAATCACAGCACTCTCCCAATGTCATTTCAGTGATTGTTAGCGTTTTCGAAGGTGTCTAACCCCCCAAACTATCCTTTTTGTTATAGCGTTACAGGCGCTCTGTGCCGCAGTCAGCGAACAACAGCGCCCACGCTCTATGAGAGTAATGTCTTTGATGAATCTGTGGTATAGCAGCGCGGCCCAGTCGCTATGCCGAGTCGCTGTGTGTAGCAGGCCGCGGCGCTATGAAGTTCATAAATGTGTGTTTGGTTTTGGTTCGCTATTTCACACGACACGCCCCCCAGTCGCTGTTGCTGAATACGCAGCAGACACGGCCGGCGCTGACTCGGCGCTATACGTTATTGTGATGTTGCGTACCCTAGCGAATTGCTAAGCGTATTCAATAGCTAAGCGTATTCCAGCGTATTTTAGCGATGCGTGTTTGGTTATTTTTTACTTTTACTTTACGTTTTGCAACTTCCGGTTTCCACCTCTGAGGATTCACCATGCGGCCCAGACGCAGAGCTGTCCCCCTCCCAAGCTACTCCTCCGATTCTTCCTCCCCAATCCCTTCCCCCCCTCCTCCCCCTGTCTCCCCTGGTCCCTCAACATCCCCTGCACCCCCCAAACCCCCAAAATTACGTTGCAAAAGGGTGGATCCTCGGGTGAACGGCCAGGTGGTCAAAGTAAGTATATGTTGTATTTATGCTGTGCAACCATATAGCTTGTTATTTATGCTTATTACTCTCTCTCTCTCTCTCTCTCTCTCTCTCTATATATATATATATATATATATATATATATATATATATATATATATTATTATTAATTTTTTTTTATTTTTTTTATTTTTTAGGATGTTTTGGTGAGGGAATATGATTATGCCCGTGGGGCGAAGAGGCGCATAGCGTTGGAGGTGAAGGCCACTGTGTCCCGGCGCTTCCACACCAACCTCACCGTCCGCTCCATTGTCCAAAAGTGGTCGGACTTCAAGCGCCGGGACCCAGAGGGCGTGTATAGGCTCTATGATGCCTATGTCCTTTTTTTTGTCCCCTTTTACACAGATAAGCGTCCTCCCCTGGGCAAACGTGGGAAGGGTTTCCTCCCCCGCAGCAGAGTGGTGGGGTCCGATGACTCTGCGGGGGAGGGGCCCTCTCACCAGTCCAATCTAGAGGACCCAGGGGAGGAAGGGGATGACGCCCCAGAGGAGTGTGCTGCTGGGGGGCGGGCAGTCTGGAGCCTCAGCTCCTCACAATTGGACTCTGGTGAGTCCGCAAACCCCGTGGGCCACTCTCAAGTGGGGAGTCCAAGTGGGGAGGTGGAAGTGGACTCACCCACACTCCCTCGAGGATCTGGGAGTGAGAGGGAGGAGGGTGGCCCATGTGGTTTGGGATCTTCAGGGCCAATTGTGAGGAGTCGAGGCTCCACACCTCCTCCTCAGAGTCCTCCCTGGGATACCAGCAGCAGTTCATCCCCTGGTGAGTGCATTTCTAATTCTTGTTTGTCTGTTACAGGTGATCCTGGTGACTTAGCACTAATCCTGTGCCCTTGTTATCTGGTTTTTAGGGCATCATAGAGCCACCACCTCCAGCAGCTATGCGCCAGCCCTTGCCCGCGGGCATAGTCATGGTAAGTGTTTGTTGTTATCCCTAACATTCCATATGTTATGACATTCCTTAAACATACACGTTTCCTGGTCCATAGTACAAGATGGTTTTCTAATTTAAGTTAACATCACAAACCCCACTACAGTGCAATCCAACAGCCAACCACCCCTATGTTTCAGCCCACACCATGATGGCGGCTAGCAAATGTGTTATTTTGGTAAGTTGGTCCGACTAACACATGTTGCACACTCTCAAAGTAAGAATCGACACTCAAATTCAAATTACGCCTTAGCATTGCACTTTAAAGGTTATTGGCACATTATCTTGATGTGTCCATGTTGCCCACATAAATAATTTACATTAACTCATGGACCAGGAAATATGCTAATGTCTGACAACATGTGTGTAACCATGCAAGCATTTTTTTTTCCAGACTCCCTAAACAGATGGATGTCAAATCTTCATGTGTCATTGCCCAACTAATATTTTTTTGCTCTTTTGCTTTCTCCTGACAGATGTTGCCACGCAGACGGAGCCGGTGACCATACTCCCCACCCCAGCTCCCGGGACGTTCAGCAGCATGGGCCCCAGCCACAGCTGCGATGGTGAGTACATCCCACTTCATATGCCATAAGACTTTGGACACCTATGTCTTATTGTAAATTCTTTAGAAAGTGACAATGTACCTATGTCTTTTCTAAGCACACATCTAGGTGACATGTTATTGTCCTACAATCCTAAATGCATGTCTGCATGCTTGATTGTTGGCTCACATTCATATTTTTTATACGTAGTGTTAAAATGTGTTTGGAGAACAAACAAATTGGCCTGATAAGGTGGTGAACTGTAATATGCTTGGCCCAAGCAGTTTAATCGTTAGGACTTAGTCCCTGATGTTTTGCATTAAATAACCAAATAAATGTGCACACTGGGACTTATGCCTTAATTTATTCCCAAGACTTCACAGTAAATGTATGCTTGGGATGTTGCAGCCACATATAAGGCAGGCACGAGTACTCATATAATGGTAACACATAAGGGAACAGTTTACAACAATGGGAATGTGAGGCTCAGATAATTTGAGGCAATTTCATTACATTGCTACATCTGTGTATGTTGAGCTCACATTATATGTGTTTAATATTGTTTTTTTATACTCTCTACAGCTTGTGAAACGGAGCATCGCAGACTGTGGCAGTATGTCCGTCGGACACGCCTGATGCTGCTGGGCAAGAAGAGGCGTCGTTAGGGTGGGGGGTATGGTTTTTGCCGCTGTGCGGCGGAATGTTGGCCATGTTGGCCGCCTTAATAAATGGTTTACATTTTTATAATTACAGTGTGTTGTGCCTTATCAATCATAGTTTAAGTGTCTAGCAACCCATTATTTGGTTATTTGTTGGTTAACTTTGTAGCCATTTAATGTGTAAACCATAGTAATATATGCCCAACAATGTGTGTCATACATTTCTGGCTACATGTACATATCTAGATCTAGAGACTCATCCCTGACTGTGTTAGTAGCTATGTCTTTTGAAAAACACTATTTTGAGGTGGGTTACTCAAATTTATTGAACCAAAATATTCCCACAACAAAACAAAAATCAAAATTCTTGGCTCGGTGGCCTTGGAGGAGGTTGTGAGTCATTGCTAGGGGTGGTGTTGGGGGACAACAGTGCAGTAAAAAATATAGGCTGCTGTTGTATCAGCTGATGGATCAACAACAAAGTTTGGTCCTGGCGCTGTACAGATTGCTCCATGGCATGTGCCATTCGTTGGAGTACCCTGTTGTTTTGTGATTGTTGCTGATTTTGCATGTCATGGAGCTGGCGCTGCAGGTCCTCAATTTGTTGCCGATACACCAGCCCCTGATTTTCCAACGCCGCAATGCGCTCACTAGTTCCAGCACGCGGCTGTTGGTGACTGTAGTCCTCCAGCATCCGGACCCCTAGCTCATAGAAATCAGCACTTGTGGGTGCACCAACTCCTCTTCTTGGGTGTTCAGCCTAAAAAAAAAAAAACAAAGATTGTAGTGAAGCTGAAACAATGCAGGTATACCCCTTCCAATCATTTACCCAAAGCATAAAAGTCAAACTTACCCTTGGTTGAGCCTCTGTAGCTTGGCCACATGGCACTTGGGAAGAGGGCCCAGCTTGGGGTTCAGGTATGGCCTCCTTGCAAAAAACAAAACAGGTTACATGGTGGTTCCTGGACTACCCACCAACATGTCAATGTGGTTATTGTTCCCAAAAATCATCCATGTTACCTCAGTGTCGTCCGCCCTAAGTATTTCTGGGGTCTGGCTGCCAGAAAGGGGAAAATCCACATCTGAGAGATGGGGCAAGCTGGCATATGCTAAACAGGAAAGTCATGTTAGTAGGTCAGTTGAGATTATTAAATTTTTAGATGGATAGACTATCGAGGCCATACCTCGACAAAGTGCTAGATTGCACAATAGCCAAAATGTAACTTGCCAACTCAGATTGCCAACATGTATGTAAGAGTAGCCAATCATTGGGCCAAACACTAACACACACATATCTAAAATTACACATACCCGCCATCTCACAGATGTCCAGAGTTAGTCCCTCACTCGAGCTTTGGCCTTGAAAATTCAATGTTTAAACACAAGTTGGACTAAGAAATTCTAATAAAAGGTTCCCAAACATCCGTACTAGATAATAAAGCAAAACCAACTTACCCTCATCTCTAGCAGCCTCACGTTGAAGGGCCCTTTCCGGACAGCCACTTCCGATATTCCGGCCAACTAAAATACACAATGAATGTCTATAAATATTCACAACACTACTCTGGTGAATGTTTGTCTTTTAAGATACCAACAAAATGCATTGAAATCACTCAAAACAGTTGACTAATGAGCATGGGGATGGCAAATCCACTCTAAATACCCATCTTCAAGTTGACTTTGAAAACATGTAGATTATTAGAGGAACAAAAATACCATTTTGTGAAATTCTCACCTGTAAAATGGGTATTATAAGTATGTCACACACCCCGCTTCAAGATATCCATAACATGTGGGTAATACCGACCTGAAGGGGCGTTCCTGCAGAGATGATAGCAAAAAGAAAGCCCCTCCCTGATCCATAAATACCTGGGACCTCCCACTCATTACCCAGTATAAAGAAGCAGTAAGGTAAGGGACCAGGAAGAGGCAAATATAAGTCATAACAACGCAAAGTTCACAATATAAAGGATCCAGAATACAAGAAGGGCGGGTGAAGTGGGGTGTGTGACATACTTATAATACCCATTTTACAGGTGAGTATTTCACAAAATGGTATTATTCTAAGTATGTCACACACCCCGCTTCAAGATATCCATAACATGTGGGACATCCAATAGCAGTGTCCATAAAAAGGGCGGGGATCCAAAACAAGGCAACAATGCACAACTTAAACCACAACAGCTTGCAGAACTTTGCGGCCAAAAACAGCATCCGCTGAGGCCCGAACATCAACCTTGGAAAACTTGGAAAAAGTGTGAACAGAGGACCAAGTAGCAGCCTTACAAACTTGCTCAACAGAGGCCTGGTGCTGAAAAGCCCAGGACGCTCCAACCGCACGAGTAGAATGAGCAGTAACACGAAAAGGGGGGCTCCTCCCCTTGGCAGAATAGGCCCCAATGATGGCCTGACGAATCCATTTACTAATGGAAGATTTGGCAGGAGCCAAACCTTTCCTAGGCCCAAAGGGCACCACAAAAAAAGCATCAGTCTTACGAAAGGAAGACGTAACCACCAGATAATATTTCACAACACGAACTACATCCAAGGAATGCAGCGCCCTTTCCTTGTCGTTGCTGGGATTAGGACATAGAGAAGGCAGAACAATGTCCTGATTCAGATGAAAGGCAGAGACCACCTTAGGAAGAAAATCCGGCTTGAAACGAAAGACAACCTTGTCCTGATGCCTTTCGAAGTACGGAGCTTTAATGGATAAAGCTGCCAACTCAGAAACACGCCTAACCGAAGTGATAGCCACCAAAAAGGCCACCTTTTGAGTAAGTGAAGACAAGGCAACCTCATTCAAGGGCTCAAACGGAGGACCCTGAAGAGCAGAAAGAACCAGGTTCAAATCCCAAACTGGAACAAAGGGCTTCCTCGGGGGCCGTACATGCGTAACTCCTTGGAAAAAGGTCTTGACTAAGGGATGAAGTGCAAAGGACCTTTGAAAGAACACCGCCAGGGCAGAAACCTGCCCCTTCAAGGTACTAAGTTGAAGCCCCAGATCCAGACCATGTTGAAGAAACTCCAGGATTCTGGAAATGGAGAACTCCCGACAAGAGAAAGACCTACTTTCACACCAGTCAATATAGGACCTCCAAGTCCTATAGTAAATAGTAGAGGAAGAGCGCTTCCTGGCGCTAATAAGAGTCTGAACCACCGCGTCAGAAAGACCTTCCTCCTTCAAGATGGCGGTTTCAGCAGCCACGCCGTCAAAGCCAGCGAAGGTAAATTGGGATAGCGCAGCCGACCCTGGGTGAGCAGGTCCGACAGTAGAGGCAGAACGAACTGATCCTCTGCCAGTCTTACCAGGTCTGCGAACCAAACCTGCCTTGGCCACCTTGGTGCCACCAGAATCGCCGACGCGCCCTCCAGGGCCAGCTTGCGCACCACTCTGGCTACCATTGGAAACGGAGGGAACAGGTAAAGAGACCCCAGATCCCTCCAGTTCAGAGACATGGCATCCACCGCCAGAGCCAGAGGATCCTGCGAGAGAGACACAAAGACCGGAAGCTTGTGATTGTGACGAGAGGCAAAGAGGTCCACCGCTGGGAACCCCCACCTGAGACAGATCGAACGAAACACCTTGGGACTGAGAGACCACTCCCCCTGACGAGAGGAGGCCCTGCTCAGAGAGTCCGCCTCCGTGTTCTCCACTCCCGGAATGTAGACTGCTGAGATACACGGGACGTGGCTCTCCGCCCAGTCCAGAATCAAAGACACTTCCCTGAGGGCACTCCTGCTGCGAGTCCCCCCCTGGTGATTGATGTAAGCAACCGCCGTCCGGTTGTCCGACCGGACCTGAACAGGCAGGCCCCGCAACTGATGAGTCAAGCGAAACAGAACCAACCTGATGGCTCTCAACTCCAGAACATTGATGGGCTCGTGAGCCTCCTGCGGGCCCCACAGACCCCGAAACTGGAGGTCCTTCCAAACACCCCCCCCAACCTGACAGACTGGCATCAGTGGTGACTGTTTCCCAACGCGGAGCCAGAAAAGATCTGCCCTTCAACAGATTGACTGACCCCAGCCACCATTGCAGGGATCGACGAACTCGGGGAGTCATCAGGAAGGACTGATCCAACGATAGAGGAGACTTGTCCCAAACCTTCAACAGATGAAGCTGAAGCGTCCTTGTATGAAACTGCGCAAAGGGAACCGCCTCGAATGAGGCCACCATTAACCCCACCAGCCTCATCCCTAGACGGATGGCTGGACGAGGGGCCGACAAGAGAAGCCGAACTAACTCCTGAATCAAAAGAATCTTGGCCTGGGGCAGAAACACCCTGGCCTGCGAAGTGTCCAGAGACATTCCCAGAAAGGTCACTACTCTGGACGGAGAAAGAGAAGACTTGGGGTGGTTGACCACCCAACCGAACCTCTCCAGAGTGGACACCACCACTCTGGTGTCCAACTCCGCTTGGTTGAAAGAAGAGGCCATGATCAGAAGATCGTCCAAATAGGGCACAATGCGGATACCCTGAACCCTTAGCAGAGCCATCACCCCCGCTAGCACCTTGGTGAATACCCGAGGAGCCGAGGTGAGACCGAAAGGGAGTGCCACAAACTGAAAATGCCGATCCTCCACCACGAACCTGAGAAACCTCTGGTGTGCTGGAAAAATTGGAACGTGTAGATAAGCATCCTTGATGTCTATGGACGTCAGAAAGTCTCCCTGACGAAGAGAGTGAATGGCCGAACGCAGCGTTTCCATGCGGAATTTCCGTGGCCGGATGAACCTGTTGAGAAACTTCAGATCCAAGATGGGTCGGACCGATCCGTCCTTCTTGGGTACCGTGAACAGATTGGAATAAAAACCCCTGCCCTGATCCGAAGGGGGCACTGGGCAAATGACAGCCATGTCCAGAAGATTCTCTACTGCCAACAGGAGCCCCTGCGCCGCCAGAGGTTCCGAAGGCATCCGAGACCTGAAAAATCTGGAAGGGGGGCGGAGCTCGAACTCCAGCTTGTAACCGGAAGACACCACTTCCCGGATCCATCTGTCCGAGACCTCTTGATCCCAGATCTGGGAGAAGTGTCGCAGCCGTCCCCCCACCCGCATGGGTGAGGGCGCCCCCTCATTGCTGAGCCAGCTTAGTAGCCGGCTTGGGCTTAGAGCCCCAACTGTATCCTGGACGGGCACGTCCTCTGCCCCTGCTCCCAGAATCTCCTCTGGAAGAGGGGAATGCAAATCCCCTACCAGATCTGGCCCCACGAAAGGAGGGGTAAAAGAAGGCGCCCCCTGAAAGGGACGGCGTTGTTTCTTGCGTTGAGGTAACCTACCACCCTTGGTGACAGAGTCCAATGTCTCTCCAAAGAGCCGTAATCCAACAAAAGGTAGAGCCGTCAGTGACTTCTTGGACATAAAATCGGCCGCCCACTGGCGCAGCCACACCGACCGCCGAATAGTCACCAGCAGCGCCGAAGTCCTACCACACATCATCAAAGTGTCATCCAAGGCTGTTAACACAAAGGATAAAAACAACTCACACCGTTTAAGGCTAAGGAACTCGGCACTACCAGGACGAAGCCCGGAAGAAGTCAGCAGGTCCCTGACCACGGACCTGGCAGCCAACACCATTAGCGCTGAAGCGCAAACAGGCCGCATGGCTGACCCAACGCTAGCAAAACCATGACAAGCCATCTGGTCAATACGTTTATCCTCTCCATCCTTGAGGGTGGAACAATCAGGTCTATTTAAAACCGAGGAGTTGGACAACCCCAAAACCGGTGCATCCACCTTGGGGGGAGATGCCCAGCGCTTAACCGCCTCCGAAGGGAAGGGATATTTCTTATCCCACCCCTGAGGGATGCCAGGGAGCCGAGCCGGCCTGTCCCATTCCTTAGCAATAATTTTGTCAAAATGCCTTTGTGTAGGAAATTCCAAGCGCGGCCTGGATTCCTCAAACAATTCACCCTTCTGCTGTGACACCTCCTCGGGAGGGGAAATATTCAGAACCTCCAACATCAGAGCCAGAGCGTGAGGAGTATCCGAGGATCTCCCCAAGTCACCAAGCTCGGCATCAGCGCCAAAGGACTGCTCATCGTCCGAAATATCAGAATCCTCATAAACCTCCCCTTCCTCTAGCGGGGAATAATCAGACCAATCCAGATTATTAACATCCTCATGGTCCTCCACCAGTGGAGCCGGCGACAAATGCTTCCTCTTAGTCGGAGCCTTACGGGCGACCGAGCTGGAGATAATTTTTTCAAGGTTAGCCAATCTGGCGCACATCTCAGATTGCAGCTCCCTGCCCATGACGACGTCACACGGGGTGCGTGTCAAGACGGGAGGGGGAGATGAAGCGACCGGCGGTGCTGACCCAGACGCCTGGGGTTCGGACTGCCGCGTAATAGTTTGCTGTGCACATGGTATACACAGAAGTACATCGTCCCCAGTAATGGATACCCCACACAACATACACTTCCGGGGATGCCCCGAAGGGGCCCCGAGCCCAGTATCCGGGGATGCCTCCATAAGGTGAACTTTTAAATAGTCGCTATGACCCAGGGAATTACGCCACTAGACAACCCGGGATGCCCCTTTAATGTCCCGAGTGGGAGGATTTATGAGCAATAAATGAACCCAGTGATCAAAGATCGGGAGAGACCCCCTAATGCTACTGGAGATCCTCCTGAAAACCTCCGCCTGAAAGACACAGAAACAGCTTATAAGGTGATGGGAAACAAAAGACACAAGTACACAACAGAGGATGGGGAAGAGGGGGGGCCACAGGCCACTCACAGAACCGCGGGAGCTTGAAATGGCGACCGTGAGGAAGAGGCTTGCTGACAAGAAGAGGAGAAGGGGGCGTGGTCAGCGCGGGACGCGCTTGACGCCAAGCACCGCCCCCCCCCCTCCTACGCAAGGCAGAGCTCCTCAGCGGCGCCAGGGATAGATGGGGGCGGGCAGCGGTGACGCGCCGCAACACCGGCCCCGCCCCCAGGACAATCGTGAGGAGAATGTCTCCTCAGGAAAGAAGCGCCAAAAACCGGCCGGCGCCGCAGCGTTATGTGCGGCCGCAGCGCCCGGCCGGTGGAACAAACAGTAAAATGTATGCACCTAAGCACCGCTAGCAGACATACCAGGAGGGACGGACCCCGGCCCGGCGCCGACGGTCCGGCCCCGCCCCCCCCACTACATGCTCATCCTTACAGTGCGTGAGGTAACTACCTCCGCCATTTATGAGGAAAAGGAGACAGGCCCAGCACCGCACAGAGGCCTCCTCAAGAACGGCCGCGGCGCTGAAATAAAGACATTTAAAGTGACACACACACACTAACATCAGTAAAAGACAGAAAGGGTTAAGAACGTGCTAGAGAGTAGTAAAGAAGGGACCCACACCCCCCATCCCCACTGTGGAAAAGGGATCCTGGGAGGGCCATTCAAGGTTAAACTAAGGGACAGGGCATCCCAAACCGGGGTCACCAACCCGGTGTAACCGCCTACCCTCTTGTATAGGGTCTCACGGTGGAGCTTTGCTCCTGAGCACCTAAGGTGCTGATATACCCTCGCCTGGACCCACAGCCAAAGCTGGGAGGCATATGGATTCTAGGAAAAAAAGGGTCCAAACGGAAATAAATAAGTAGCGGGCCGGGAATCATCCCGGCTACCTTAAATCCCCCTGTGCAAGGAGGAGCCATCATCTTCTGACTTGCTCGCCGTCTGCAGAGATGGAAAACTGGGTGATGAGTGGGAGGTCCCAGGTATTTATGGATCAGGGAGGGGCTTTCTTTTTTGCTATCATCTCTGCAGGAGCGCCCTCTTCAGGTCGGTATTACCCACATGTTATGGATATCTTGAAGCGGGGTGTGTGACATACTTAGAATATAGACCCAGTGTAACATAAGCAGCACAAAGGATACAGTGTTTTTGCCAATACACACCAACAGGATCCTGTTGACCTGCAACATAGGAAGTGGTGTCCAAAGATGAAGCAGTCACTTGGCCTACAAAGAAACAAACAAAATGATAGACATGCACTTGTGTTAAAGAGGCTCCAGCAAGGTTGACACATGCATTTACCGGCATCCAAAGAGTAGCTTGGCTCCTGAGGAGATGCTGGTGCCAATGGGGGTGCAGCTATCCAAAAGCAAATTAAGGATTTAGGCATTGTTAATGTGCGGCACCAAATCAACCATGAATCAAGGTGTGTGTGAGCAGCTCAATCACTAATATTTACACACCAAAAGTCAGATGATGCCGGGCCTGAGAACTAGAGATTCCATTATTCAGCATTGCATGTCCCAACTTTGTGCAGTCAGATTTAAGAGTAGGGAAACCACTAAACACAGAGTGCCTTGGCGGGCCAGTGTGGCTTCCACATGTATGTGCAGATATATGCAAACACATCTCTGGCTTCCCACATAGCTACACATGTGATGCCACTGAGGCAAGATGGCGGCGCCAGTATCCTGGAGTTCTGAACAGAGTTGCAACCCAGTGGGGGAAAGAATAATAAGTGACTAAAAACTTTAAATGTATTAATTTTAGATGCTGGGGAATAGTTTTTTAAGGGTTTGGGCTTTTCATTAAATCATGGTGAAGGTCCGGTTTAAGCACTCGCCACTTCTCAGCAATAGGCAATTTACGCCCTAAGAAACTCAATAGAACTGGGCAGCCAGTCAGGCGGCAGAGGGATACGGAACCTGCAATACAATTTGTGTGAAATGATGACATGATAACTAGAGATAACTTCCTAAAAATTAGATTTGGGCGTTTCGCCGAATTTCTCCAAGAAATTTGTGTTTGTCCGAATCGAACCTTAGAGAATCGCTCACCTCTGGAAAACACACAGCATGGTGGGAGCGGGGGAGGCCGGCCGCACTGTCAGCTGTGCACTGATTCCAAGCGTGGCGCTAGAACGAGGATGGTGGTGAGTTTTTTTTCTAACCTCCTCCCAGTGAATTTCAGGAAAAATTCGGTCATCACGAACCCCCAAAAATTCGGCTTTGCGCTGAATCTAATTTTTCCTGAAATTTGGAACGAACTTGGGCCCTTATTTAAGAAGGGATAGCGTCAGGTAGTGCCTGGTTAATGAGAGGTAGCGACAGGTAGCGACTGGTGAACGCCGGACACGGCAGCAATTACACATTTATCAAGCAGAATCTGTTTAGCGACTGGGATAGCGCCATGTAGCGTCTGATTCATCATTATCCCAGCCTCAGCAAACAGCGCCGGCGTTCAGCCTTGCACAGCGCCAGGTATGACCTCTCGCTACCTGTTGCTCTCCCATACATTTCAATGGACGATACTTTTCTCCTCTTTAAACGGGGTTTTTGTTTGTTTTTTTTCCCAAAAAATCACAAATAATTCTGTGACCTCTCCTGGCATTGAAAAAGCAGTTTTTTCACATTTTTTTCATTTTTTATATATTTCTTCAGAAATGACATTACAGGTCTGCCATTAAAGTGTTCATGTTACAATGTTGCTACAATGTAATTCCATATGTTTTGCTTTGTTACTAGTGGATAGATGTTTGAAAACAGACTTTAAACACACCGCCTCCTGCGCTCTGGGCTTCAAACAAGCATTTTTCAGCGCCAGAGATTTGTGAGGCTTTTTTTTTGCTGAATATGGTGTGAGTCGGTCGCTATGAGCAGTCGCTGCCATGCGCTCCCATACAGCGCTGTACTGGTCAAATAGCGACTCCTCACAATGTATTCAACATTACTGAACAGCGACTGAGTCACTATGAAGTAGCGACCCATGGCTGAGCACTGCGACTACTAGCGGGCGCTCTGAAAATGCTGCTACAGACGCTCATCTGTCGCTACCTGGCGTTAGCGATGAATCGGCCTGCCCGTGAATCCATGGGGTAGACAAGAATGCATGCAACAATCACATGGGTAACTTATGATAAATGCTAATCCACTGTTTGATACAGAAAAGGAAAACATAGTAATGGTTTCATATGTCATCGTAAAAGCTTTATTTTTCTGATATACCAAAATTATGTCGCTGTGCTTGGCCGTTGTTCGGTTGATGACAGCGACTCAGTCGGTGTGCAGTAATGTTGAATATTGGGTGAGGAGTCGCTATTTGACGGGTTCCGCGCTGTATGGGAGCGCATGATAGCGACTGGCCCAAGCGACCGGCTCCCACCATATTCATTATAAAATCACGCTCAAAAAATTCTCACGCTGTGAAATGCTTGTTTAAACCCCAGAGCGCTGGCGGCGATGTGTTAAAAGTAGTTTTTTAACCCCCAAACCACCATATTTTTGGAAACAAAAAAAAGCAAGTTTATAAAAACATTTTGTAATATGAATACATTAATATCAGACCTGTAAAATCAATTCTGCACAAATTTTTTTTTTTTTACCTTAAAAAAATATCTAACATGGCAGAAGTGGTAACAGAAATTTTCACATTAAAAAAAAAAAAAAAAAAAAATATTAACAATGAATTATGAATATTTAAAGATTGTTCAATTGAAATGCATTGGAGAGCGCCAGGTAGCGAGAGGTCATACCTGTCGCTGTTCAAGGGCGGACGCTGGCGCTGTGGGCTGAGGCTGGAATAATGATGGATGATTCGCTATCTGGCGCTCTGTCAGTCGCTAAGCAGGATCGGCTTGATAAATGTGTGATTGCGGAGGGGAGCCGGCGTTCTCGTGGCGGTGACCTTCATTACCGTTTGCTCACCAGTCGCTACCTGGCGCTATCCCTTGTTAAATAAGGGCCCATGTAACAATTTTGTATTATGTACATTGCAGCTATGTCGAAAAACCCAATAAAAACAATTAAAAAATAAATAAATAAATAGTTTCTGCCTGAGCCCGAAGCCCATCACTAGTAATTATATTTGCTATTACTTAAATTCTGTCCAATCATAGCAAAGATTTTACTTACTGAATTGATTTATTTGATTGGTTGTAGCAGTTTAAAGGAAACTGGGGGGACAACGACCAATGTGGTCTTGATTTGAGACCTTCAATCAATATCCACACACATTGATAATAACAGACATGAAAGCCAGGCTCGTATTTGTATTACATTTGATCTAAAATTGTAACCACTATGAACTGGTGATGTGCAATATAGTAACTGGCAGCCGCTGGAGTCGTCCTGTGCGGTTTGGGAATTTTTGTTACATGGGAAGTATAACCTCTCTTAAATTTCATCTACATTATTAAAGGGGATATTTTAATCCAGCGGTTCAGTAGCCCGACCACAGAAATGTCAAATGTTCTTAATATTAGTATTTAATTACAGTTATAAAGCACCAGACTATTCAGCATTGCCTTTACCAGCAAGTAAAATGTTGCCTATTACATACCTCCCAAGTGTCGCTGATTTGCAGGGACTGTCCCTCTTTTGAGTCCATGTCCCCATCCCTCGTTGTTCTCATTTGTCCCTCTTTGAGGTGTAACATGCAGATCTGCAGCAATAAATGATTCATTTGCCTATTTAGGCCCTTATTTATCAAGGGATAGCGCCAGGTAGTGTCTCACTAGCGCCAGGTAGCGCCAGCTATCGGCGGCTACCGACTCCAGAACGCCAGGCTGCGAACACAATCACGCATTTATCACGCTAAATGAGGCTAGCGCCGGCGAGAGCGTCAGCTAGTGCGGGATTCATCATGTTGCAGACTTCAGCGAACAGCGCCGCTGCTAATCCCATCACAGCGGCAGGTATGACCTGTCGCTCCCTGGCGCTCTCCAATGCATTTCAATGGAGAAATCTTTAAATATTCATAATTAATTGATATTAATGTTTTTTTTTTTTTTAAATGTCAAACATTCTGTGACCACTTCTGTAATGTTAGATATTTTTTTTAAGGTAATAAAAATAAAAATTTGTGCAGAATTGATATTACAGGTCTGATATTAATGTATTCATATTACAAAATGTTTATAAAAACATGTTTATTTTTTTTAAACAAAAATATGGTTGTTTGGGGGTTAAAAAACTACTTTTAACCCATTGCCGCCAGCGCTCTGGGGTTTAAACAAGCATTTCACAGCGCGAGAATTTTTTGAGCGTGATTTGTTAATGAATATGCTGGGAGCCGTTCGCTATGGCCATTCGCTGTCATGCGCTCCCATACAGCGCGGAACCAGTCAAACAGCGACTCCTAACCCCGCATTCAACATTACTGCACACCGACTGAGTCGCTGTCAACAGCCGAACAACGGCCAAGCACAGCGAATACTAGCGGGCGCTGTGAAAATCACGCTACTGTCGCTCATCTGTCGCTACCTGGCGCTATTAATAAATTGGCCTCTTAAAGTGTTTACATTGTTGTAACTGTTTTCATCCTATCTTCTAATTATCCCTCTACGAGGGGGCGTGGCTTCATCCATCCCTCAATTGTTCATTTAACAAATGTCCCTCTTTCCCACCCTGAAAAGTTGGAAGGTATGCTATTACCAAGTGGTCACAGAAGGCTTTCACATAATTAATACGGCCTCCAGTCAAATATGACCGTTTGCCCACTTTGACCCTCAGCCTGGGCCATCTGAATTGGGAAGTTAGCTAAATGTACCTTGGAATCCCAAAATAAGACGTGGACCAAAACCCAGGATTTTGACTATCCTGGGTTTTGGTCCTTGCCCCTGGGACACCCTGAGTGAAACTCCCCAGGTCACCCAGACAAACTCACCTCCTCCTGGCCTAAGATGCATCTGCGTCCGCTGGTCTAATCAGATCCACTGCGTCCAGGAGCTTGTCTAATGCAAGCGAATCCGAGCGCACTGGCGGCCGTATCCCCCGCTACCCTCTAACAGGGCGCGTGCCCGCGCCAGCCATTCAAAAATTCCTGGAGGGATAGCGGGGATGCAGCTGCGGCTCGCACATGCACCGTTGGACCGGAAAAGAAGGTAAGTGAACGGGGCGACCTGGGGGGGGTTTCACGCATCTCGATTTTGGATGCCCCGGGGGAGGCAATCAAACGGCCCGGAAATATTATAGATTCTCGGGCCGATCTTCGTGGGTTTTGGTCCACTTTAAAGCATCAAGTCAGCACTTCCTCATTCATGGTGTATGGCACCAAAATGGCAGTTGACCAACAGAAACCTTTCAGATTTGATGTGCAAGCCCACTGGGAAATTCAGATTGGTCACCGGCTGTCACGTGACTTCCAGCCATATGTTAATGAGCATATGTATAATTAACATATGGTTATAGTGACTTTAAAGAGGAACAGAAACCCATTTCTCTGCTAACAGATGTGGGAGTTGGTCCGCCGGCATATAGACAGTCTGGGGGTGGTGCATCCAGAATGCTGGACCCCCCCACTAGCAGCACCCTCTACAATGGCTGCAATACTTACATTCAACCGCAAGCCTCGCAAGAAATGCTGAAGCGTGATTGGGCGGCTATCGCAACCGACAATGCGCCCAGTGCCCATGTGAGTGCGAGAGGCCTATCACGCAGCAGTGTTATCGGCGAGGCTCACCGTTAAATGTTGATATTGCAGCCATTCTAGAGGGTGCAGCTAACGGGGGCTCCAGCATTCAGGATGCCCTACCCCGAGACTTGTCCTTATGCAAGCGGACCAGCACCCACACCCTTAAAGTCCTTAAACTGGATCAATAGCCTTGTACAGTTAAAAAACTCCCCCAAACTCACTTGCCACGTCTGCATGCGAGATACTGAAGCATTGTCAGCACTTACATTTGCTCCTGCATCCACGCAAAGCTGAAACGCCACCTCACCGATTTTCTAGTGGTAGCGGCCATTTTGGAGCCTTCTCTCCCCTCCACTCCCTCTTATGTGCAGCAATCTAAATTGCCCCGGGGAGATATATATATATATGAGCATTGTTTGTTGTGTTGGTCTGGTTTAAACCGAACCTTCAACCTGACTAACAGCCGATCTTGTGTTTCCCCCACCCTGTACATACAGATTGTCCACATTTAAAATCATCCTATCTGCACCTATTGTTTTTTTTTTGAGCCTTTAAACATCCAAGATGGTGGCTCGTGGAATCTCAGACAGCCTGCAGACAGGAAGCATCTTCTGACTATGCTGCTCTGCATTCTGGGATTGCTGACCTTTTCCTGACTCCAGCTTTGCGATGTCTGTGCAAAGCACAGCTATAACCCGCCCCATGTGCTTTTCACACCTCTCCTATCCTCAGTAAGTGATGCTTCTGAAGCAAGATGGCGGCGCCCGTATCCTAGAGTCCTGAACAGAGTTGCAGCCCAGTGGGGGAAAGAATAATAAGCACTAAAAACTTAAAATATCTTAATTTTATATGCTGGAGAATAGTTTTTTAAGGGTTTGGGCTTTTCATTAAATGATGCCGAAAGTCCGGTTGAAGTAATTTTTGACTGTTGCTCCGCTTTAAGTTTGGAATTATGCAAAAGTCCACCATCAGAAAAGAAGCTGACTTTTCTAGGCCAGACCATCGTAGCAAGTTTAGCCCCAGACAGGGGCATATATAGGATTCACTGCTCCCCATAGTAAAATTGATATTGGGTCCCCCAAAAAAAGATCACATATACTGTAATTACTGATACTGCAGACTGCTGGGGTGGCAGTGGGGCCCAGTCTGGTCCATTTATTGTCCAAGAGCAGCACTCATGAACCTGTGCTGTTCTGTGCTCTGTTACATTGTAGACAGCAGACTAACTACCTATGTGTGTGCGGCTGATGTTACATTATGAGTTACAGTATATTACAACAGACGCGAGCCTGCTATAACAATGTAAACAGCTTTCCGGGATGTGTGAGCTGTCTCTCCATTACAGTGCGGTTCACACTAACGAATGCCACCTCTGTATGCAGAGTTCTGTCTGCATGGAATGCCAGTGGTAAGGGCCATAGGATTCACGACCATACTGTGATGGCACCCCAGACAGAACTCAATGAAAGACTGTAGGAAAGATGAAGACTCATAGAAAAACCTACAGGTAGCCCTCAGATCTTCACATGTCTACTATTAGATAAGGAGCCAACTTTCCTGGACCGAAGCAGAACTCAGTGAAAGACTGTATAAAAGATGAAAACTTATAGGAAAGCCTACAGATGGCCCTCAGATCTTCACGTGTCTACCATTAGATAAGGGGCCACCTTTCTTAGATCAAATCAGGATTCAGTGAAAGACTGTAGGAAGGATGAAGACTTATAGCATAACCTACAGGTAGCCCTCAGATCTTCACGTGTCTTCCATTAGATAAGGAGACAACTTTCCTGGACCGAAGCAGAACTCAATTAAAGACTGTAGGAAAGATGAGGTATAGGAAAACGTACAGGTAGCCCTCAGATCTTCACGTGTCTACCATTAGATAAGGAGCCATGTTTCCTGGACCAAAGCAAGACTCAATGAAAGACTGTAGGAAAGATGAAGACTTATAGAAAAACCTAGAGATGGCCCTCAGATCTTCACGTGTCTACCAATCGATAAGGAGCCAACTTTCCCGGACCAAATCAGGACTCAATGAAAGACGGTAGGAAGGATGAAGACTTATAGCAAAACCTACAGGTAGCCCTCAGATCTTCACGTGTCTTCCATTAGATAAGGAGCCAACTTTCCTGGACCAAAACAGAACTCAATAAAAGACTGTAGGAAAAATGAGAACTTATAGGAAAACCTACAGGTAGCCCTCAGGTCTTCATGTGTCTACCATTAGATAAGGAGTCATCTTTCCTGGGACAAGGCAGGACTCAATGAAAGACTGTAAGAAAGATGAAGACTTATAGGAAAACCTACAGGTAGCCCTCAGATCTTCATGTGTCTACCATTAGATAAGGAGTCATCTTTCCTGGACCAAAGTAGAACTCAATGAAAGACTGTAGGAAAAATGAGAACTTATAGGAAAACCTACAGGTAGCCCTCAGGTCTTCATGTGTCTACCATTAGATAAAGAGTCATCTTTCCTGAACCAAAGCAGGACTCAAGGAAAGACTGTAGGAAAGATGAAGACTTATAGAAAAACCTACAGATAGTCCTCAGATCTTCACATGTCCACAATTAGATAAGGAGCCAACTTTTCTGGACCGAAGCAGAACTCAATGAAAGACTGTAGGAAAAATGAGAACTTATAGGAAAACCTACAGGTAGCCCTCAGATCTTCACGTGTTTACCATTAGATAAGGAGTCATCTTTCCTGAACCAAAGCAGGACTCAGATCTTCAGGTGTCCACCATTAGATAAGGAGCCAACTTTTCTGAACCGAAGCAGAACTCAATGAAAGACTGTAGGAAAGATGAACACTTATAGAAAAACCTACAGATAGTCCTCAGATCTTCACATGTCCACAATTAGATAAGGAGCCAACTTTTCTGGACCGAAGCAGAACTCAATGAAAGACTGTAGGAAAGATGAACACTTACAGAAAAACCCACAGATAGACCTCAGATCTTCACGTGTCTATCATTAGATAAGGAGCAAACTTTTCTAGGCCAGACAATTGCGGCAAGTATATCCCAAGAGAAGAACTGAAGATGTTGAAAAAATATGTGGGAGCTTCAGAATTTGATGGTGTGACCCTAAAAATAAATTCAAGAGAAGCAAGCTTGGACTGGCCCACAGGGTTACCAGGAAGAAACCCGGTGTGCCCCTGGTCCCAGGGGACCCTTTGACCCATCACCAAACTATGTAGAGCTTTTATGTGGCATCCCAAATGCACATACAGAGACAATACAGTGTGTCATAATGTTCCTGGGCATGGGCATTTAATTTAAGCCGGTATTACCTGCATTTAAATGTGAGGTGGGCCCCCAGAGTTGCTTCTAATGGTGGGCCCCAGGCACGGGCGTACATACCATAGAGGCAGGGGAGGTGACTGCTACTGGGCCCATGGCAGAAGGGGCCCATTGCAACCTGAACCAACCTTGGCCTTCCCTTCAGCAAACCCTACCTAGGGATCCAATCCGATCACAGTCTTTGACAGTGTCAGACTGGTGTCTCTGGGGCCCACCTTACAGTTACATTCAAATATTACTGGCTTATTTGTGGGTATTGTGCACCTTTTTTGTTTTGTTCAGTGCGCCCAGGGCATCCAGAATTGGGATTCTCGGCAGTGTGAACCCCTCCCCATTTGTCCAGTAAAACCTCCCTCTCCTAAAAGATTCCAGGGCCGACTGCCGTTTTTTTTTTACCCAGGGTATCCTGAATCGGGATGCCCCGCTGTGTGAGACCACCCAGTTTGCCCAGTAAAACTCACCTCTCTTCAGCCCAACAAAGCATGCGTGGGCTCTCGTCAAAATAGAGCCATTTGCCATGTTTACTTCCTTTGGCAAAGGGCTCTGATTGCCTTGCATGGGGAGCACACACTGCCACATCCCCTTCATCTCTGGCTGTGTGCTCATTCCTGACCCGGTCTATCTAAATGGCTGGGGCAGGAGCACGCGCACCTTGTCGGGGATATGGCACTGCGCGCTCTCCATTGACAACAATGAGAGCCGTTTGATGAATGACGGGGAGGCCGATTCATTAATAGCGCCAGGTAGCGACAGATGAGCGCCAGTAGCGTGATTTTCACAGCGCCAGCTAGTATTCGCTGTGCTTGGCCGGGGTTTGCTTGTTGTCAGCGACTCAGTCGGTGTGCGGTAATGTTGAATACGGGGTTAGGGGTCGCTGTTTCACAGGTTCCGCGTTGTATGGGTGCGCCTGACAGCGAATGGCCAGAGCGAACGGCTTGCTGCAGATTCATTAAAAAATCACGCTCAAAAATTTCTCGCGCTGTGAATTCCTTGTTTAAACCCCAGAGCGCTGGCGGCGATGTGTGTAAAGTAGTTTTTAACCCCCAAACAACCTTTTTTTTATATGTAAAAATTACACAAGTTTTTCCAAACATTTTGTAATATGAATACATGAATATCAGACCTGTAATATCAATTCTGCACATTTTTTTTTTTTTTTTTACTTTAAAAAAAATCCTAACATTGCAGAAGTGGTCACAGAATTTTTGACATTAAAAAAAAAAAAAAAAAAAAACAGTAATTGCAATTAATTATGATTATTTAAAGATTGCTCCATTGAAATGCATTGGACCACGCCAGGGAGCGCCAGGTCATACCTGTCGCTGTGATGGGATTAGTAGCGGCGCTGTTCGTTGCAGTCGGCTACATGATGAATCCCGCGCTAGCTGACGCTCTCGCCGGCGCTAGCCTCATTTAGCGTGATAAATGCGTCATTGTGACCGCCGCCGGGCGTACTTGATTCGGTAGCCGCCGATAGCTGGCGGTACCTGGCGCTCGTCAGACACTACCTGGCGCTAGCCCTTGATAAATAAGGCTGATAGTCATGGCAGGTGGCTCTCATTGAACGTGAGCCTGCACATGTGCTGTTGGACTGGGGAAACACCCTGGAGGGTTTAACACACACCGCATCGAAGTGCCCCAGGGAAAAATGGTCAGCCTTTTATGTTCCAGGCCAGGATTTTTTTAAAGGCCCACTCTGACTTTTGCTATGGGGTCCCATGAAATATATGGTTGCCCCTGGCCTCAAACATCCCAGTTCGACAGTGAACAGAAGTCAGGAGAAGCTGGGTCACTGAACGACCCTTGCAAAGGCTCCGGGAATGACCTACAGCTTACTCATTGGTTTTTCAGCTGCAGCCAGAGGTACTTACTCTCGGCTATGGGCATTACACTGATGACCCATTACAGAGCAGTCTGTCCATTTGCATTACCCTCGGCTATGGGCATTACACTGATGACCTGTTTCACATTGGACCAAAGTCCCTTGTGGTGCAGTCTGTCCATTTTCATTACCCTTGGCTATGGTCACTACACTGATGACCTGTTTCAGGCTGGACCAATGTCCATTATGGAGCAGTGTGTCCATTTTCATTACCCTCATCTATGGGCATTACACCGATGACCTGTTACAGGCTGGACCAAAGTCCCTTATAGGCATTAGACTGATGACCTGTTTTAGGCTGGACCAAAGTCCCTTATGGAGCAGTCCATCCATTTTCATTACCCTTGGTTAAGGGAATTAAACTGATGACCTGTTACAGGCTGGACCAAAGTCCCTTATGGAGCAGTCCGTCTATTTTCAGCTTGCCAGGGAGAGATGTGAAGATGGGGGTCTTGTTAAGGGAACCAACTTAAAAAAAAAAGTTTTTTGTAGAGGTGAAGCTGGCTTTATATAAGCTGTGTCCATGTGCCTCCTCTCACCAGTCTACACTGGACACAGAGAGATGAGTTTTATTAGGGATTTATTACTCCCAAAAGGAAGGGGAAACATGACAGATGCAGCACAATGCCTTTAATGTGGTTTTTCCATCATGGACTCCATGTTAACGTGATACCAACTGTCCGTGTGACAGCGGCGGTATCTGAAGTTTAAAGACCTGTTAATGGCAGCCCTCTGGTGCGGAAGCACCATGGGATTTATAACGGATGAACAGACAAGGTGCAGTCTATTTATGAACTGAAAATGATGTCACAAATTAGGGACATGTGCCGCTTAAAGAAAAAAAAAAGCTTAATGGAAGAAAAAATTGCTTCCAATCCACCTCATCAAAGTATGGGATGCAGTTTGGTTTTAGGGGGTTGTTTATTAAAGCGATGAAAACTTTGTGGAGGCTGATTTAAAGTGGACCAAAACCCAGGATTTTGACTATCCTGGGAATCTATAAGATTCCTGGGCTGATCGATTCCCTCCCCCAGGGCATCCAAAATCAGGATGCCCCTCTGTGTGAAACCCCCCCGTCCACCCCATACACTTACCTTGTTTCCTGGTCCAACAACGCATGCGCGAGCCGCGGCCACATCCCCGCTGTCCCTCTAGCAGGGCGCGTGCAAGCGCCAGCCATTTGTGAATGGCCAGTGTGGGCACGCTCCTTGTTAGAGGGTAGCGGGGGATGTGGCCGCCAGCGTGCTTTGATCCGCTGGCCTTAGACGACATGATGTCAGCAGCTCCGAGCGCACTGATTGGACGAGCGGCAGCACATGCCGGGATGAGGTGAGTTTCCTTCGGCAATCTGGGGGGTTTCACACAGCGGGGCACCCCCGACCGGGAAAGGACAAAAACCCAGGATAGGCAAAATTGGTTTTAATCCACTTTAAGCCCTTTTTGACTATTGGTCCGCTTTAAAGTAGACCAAAACCAAGGATTTTCATTATCCTGGGTTTTGGTCTTTGCCCCCTGGACACCTCGTTCAACAACATGATTAAGGGTGGTCTTGTATTATCTCTATATAGCTGGAGGGTGGGCCCCAAGAAAAAATTGCCCCTGGTGGGCCCTGAGAATAATTTCCCCTGAAGAGGCTGCAAGATCAATTTTCTCTAGTAGACTTTGAAGCTGTACAGATTTTCTCTGTGGGTCCCAAGAATGATTTCCTCTGCTGGTGACCCCAAGAATGATTTCCTCTGGTGACCCCAAGAATGATTTCCTCTGGAGGCCCCAAGAATAATTTGCTCTGGTGACCCCAAGAATGTTTCCTTCTGGTGGCTCCAAGAATGATTTCATCTGGTGACCCCAAGAATGATTTCCTCTGGTGGCCCCAAGAATAATTTCCTCTGGTGGCTCCAAGAATGATTTCCTCTGGTGACCCCAAGAATGATTTCCTCTGGTGACCCCAAGAATGATTTCCTCTGGTGACCCCAAGAATGATTTCCTCTGGTGGCCCCAAGAATAATTTCCTCTGGTGGTGGCCCCAAGAATGATTTGCTCTGGTGGCTCCAAGAATTATTTCCTCTGGTGACCCCAAGAATGATTTCCTCTAGTGGTGGCCCCAAGAATGATTTCCTATGGTGGCCCCAAGAATGATTTCCTCTGGTGGTGGCCCCAAGAATGATTTCCTCTGGTGGTGGCCCCAAGAATGATTTCCTCTGGTAGTTGGCCACAAGAATGATTTCCTCTGGTGGCCACAAAAATGATTTCCTCTGGTGGTGGCCCCAAGAATGATTTCCTCTGGTGGCCCCAAGAATGATTTCCTCTGGTGGCCCCAAGAATGATTTCCTCTGGTGGTGGCCCCAAGAATGATTTCCTCTGGTGGCCACAAGAATGATTTCCTCTGGTGGTGGCCCCAAGAATGATTTCCTCTGGTGGCCACAAGAATGATTTCCTCTGGTGGCCACAAAAATGATTTCCTCTGGTGGTGGCCCCAAGAATGATTTCCTCTGGTGGCCCCAAGAATGATTTCCCCTGGTGGTGGCCCCAAGAATGATTTCCTCTGGTGGTGGCCCCAAGAATGATTTCCTCTGGTGGTGGCCCCAAGAATGATTTCCTCTGGTGGTGGCCCCAAGAATGATTTCCTCTGGTGGCCACAAGAATGATTTCCTCTGGTGACCCCAAGAATGATTTCCTCTGGTGGTGGCCCCAATAATGATTTCCTCTGGTGGCCCCAAGAATGATTTCCTCTGGTGGCTCCAAGAATGATTTCCTCCGGTGGCCACAAGAATGATTTCCTCTGGTGGTGGCTCCAAGAATGATTTCCTCTGGTGGCTCCAAGAATAATTTCCTCTGGTGGCTCCAAGAATGATTTCCTCTGGTGGCCCCAAGAAAAATTTCCTCTGGTGGCCCCAAGAATAATTTCCTCTGGTGGCTCCAAGAATGATTTCCTCTGGTGGCTCCAAGAATAATTTCCTCTGGTGGCTCCAAGAATAATTTCCTCTGGTGACCCCAAGAATGATTTCCTCTGGTGGCCCCAAGAATAATTTCCTCTGGTGGCTCCAAGAATGATTTCCTCTGGTGGCTCCAAGAATGATTTCCTCTGGTGACCCCAAGAATGATTTCCTCTGGTGGCCCCAAGAACAATTTTTTCTGGTGACCCCAAGAATGATTTCCTCTGGTGACCCCAAGAATGATTTCCTCTGGTGACCGTAAGAATTATTTCCTCTGGTGACCCCAAGAATGATTTCCTCTGGTGACCCCAAGTATGATTTCCTCTGGTGGCCCCAAGAATGATTTCCTCTGGTGACCCCAAGAATGATTTCCTCTGGTGACCCCAAGAATGATTTCCTCTGGTGGCCCCAAAAATGATTTCCTCTGGTGGCCCCAAGAATAATTTCCTCCGGTGGCCCCAAGAATGATTTCCTCTGGTGACCCCAAGAATGATTTCCTCTGGTGACCCCAAGAATGATTTCCTCTGGTGGCCCCAAGAATAATTTCCTCTGGTGGCTCCAAGAATGATTTCCTCTGGTGACCCCAAGAATGATTTCCTCTGGTGACCCCAAGAATGATTTCCTCTGGTGACCCCAAGAATAATTTCCTCTGGTGGTGGCCTCAAGAATGATTTGCTCTGGTGGCTCCAAGAATTATTTCCTCTGGTGACTCCAAGAATGATTTCCTCTGGTGGCCCCAAGAATGATTTCCTCTGGTGGTGGCCCCAAGAATGATTTGCTCTGGTGGCTCCAAGAATTATTTGCTCTGGTGACCCCAAGAATGATTTCCTCTAGTGGTGGCCCCAAGAATGATTTGCTCTGGTGGCTCCAAGAATTATTTCCTCTGGTGACCCCAAGAATGATTCCCTCTGGTGACCCCAAGAATGATTTCCTCTGGTGGCTCCAAGAATGATTCCCTCTGGTGGCTCCAAGAATGATTCCCTCTGGTGACCCCAAGAATGATTCCCTCTGGTGGCCTCAAGAATGATTTCCTCTGGTGGCTCCAAGAATGATTTCCTCTGGTGGCTCCAAGAATGATTTCCTCTGGTGACCCCAAGAATGATTTCCTCTGGTGGCCCCAAGAATGATTTCCTCTGGTGGCCCCAAGAATGATTTCCTCTGGTGGCCCCAAGAATGATTTCCTCTGGTGGCTCCAAGAATGATTTCCTCTGGTGGCCCCAAGAATGATTTCCTCTGGTGGCCCCAAGAATGATTTCCTCTGGTGGCCCCAAGAATGATTTCCTCTGGTGGCCCCAAGAATGATTTCCTCTGGTGGCCCCAAGAATGATTTCCTCTGGCGGGCCCAAGAATGATTTCCTCTGGTGGCCCCAAGAATGATTTCCTCTGGTGGCCCCAAGAATGATTTCCTCTGGTGGCCCCAAGAATGATTTCCTCTGGTGGCCCCAAGAATGATTTCCTCTGGTGGCCCCAAGAATGATTTCCTCTGGTGGCCCCAAGAATGATTTGCTCTGGTGACCCCAAGAATGATTTCCTCTGGTGGTGGCCCCAAGAATGATTTCCTCTGGTGGCCACAAGAATGATTTCCTCTGGTGGCCACAAAAATGATTTCCTCTGGTGGTGGCCCCAAGAATGATTTCCTCTGGTGGTGGCCCCAAGAATGATTTCCTCTGGTGGCCACAAGAATGATTTCCTCTGGTGGCCACAAGAATGATTTCCTCTGGTGGTGGCCCCAAGAATGATTTCCTCTGGTGGCCACAAGAATGATTTCCTCTGGTGGCCACAAAAATGATTTCCTCTGGTGGTGGCCCCAAGAATGATTTCCTCTGGTGGCCCCAAGAATGATTTCCTCTGGTGGTGGCCCCAAGAATGATTTCCTCTGGTGGTGGCCCCAAGAATGATTTCCTCTGGTGGTGGCCCCAAGAATGATTTCCTCTGGTGGCCACAAGAATGATTTCCTCTGGTGACCCCAAGAATGATTTCCTCTGGTGGTGGCCCCAATAATGATTTCCTCTGGTGGCCCCAAGAATGATTTCCTCTGGTGGCTACAAGAATGATTTCCTCCGGTGGCCACAAGAATGATTTCCTCTGGTGGTGGCTCCAAGAATCATTTCCTCTGGTGGCTCCAAGAATAATTTCCTCTGGTGGCTCCAAGAATGATTTCCTCTGGTGGCCCCAAGAATAATTTCCTCTGGTGGCCCCAAGAATAATTTCCTCTGGTGGCTCCAAGAATGATTTCCTCTGGTGGCTCCAAGAATAATTTCCTCTGGTGGCTCCAAGAATAATTTCCTCTGGTGACCCCAAGAATGATTTCCTCTGGTGGCCCCAAGAATAATTTCCTCTGGTGGCTCCAAGAATGATTTCCTCTGGTGGCTCCAAGAATGATTTCCTCTGGTGACCCCAAGAATGATTTCCTCTGGTGGCCCCAAGAACAATTTTTTCTGGTGACCCCAAGAATGATTTCCTCTGGTGACCCCAAGAATGATTTCCTCTGGTGACCGTAAGAATTATTTCCTCTGGTGACCCCAAGAATGATTTCCTCTGGTGACCCCAAGTATGATTTCCTCTGGTGGCCCCAAGAATGATTTCCTCTGGTGACCCCAAGAATGATTTCCTCTGGTGGCCCCAAGAATGATTTCCTCTGGTGGCCCCAAGAATAATTTCCTCCGGTGGTCCCAAGAATGATTTCCTCTGGTGACCCCAAGAATGATTTCCTCTGGTGACCCCAAGAATGATTTCCTCTGGTGGCCCCAAGAATAATTTCCTCTGGTGGCTCCAAGAATGATTTCCTCTGGTGACCCCAAGAATGATTTCCTCTGGTGACCCCAAGAATAATTTCCTCTGGTGGTGGCCTCAAGAATGATTTGCTCTGGTGGCTCCAAGAATTATTTCCTCTGGTGACTCCAAGCATGATTTCCTTTGGTGGCCCCAAGAATGATTTCCTCTGGTGGTGGCCCCAAGAATGATTTGCTCTGGTGGCTCCAAGAATTATTTGCTCTTGTGACCCCAAGAATGATTTCCTCTAGTGGTGGCCCCAAGAATGATTTGCTCTGGTGGCTCCAAGAATTATTTCCTCTGGTGACCCCAAGAATGATTTCCTCTGGTGGCCACAAGAATGATTTCCTCTGGTGACCCCAAGAATAATTTCCTCTAGTGACCCCAAGAATGATTTCCTCTGGTGGTGGCCCCAAGAATGATTTCCTCTGGTGGCCACAAGAATGATTTCCTCTGGTGGTGGCCCCAAGAATGATTTCCTCTGGTGGCCACAAGAATGATTTCCTCTGGTGGTGGCCCCAAGAATGATTTCCTCTGGTGGTGGCCCCAAGAATGATTTCCTCTGGTGGCCCCAAGAATGATTTCCTCTGGTGGCCCCAAGAATGATTTCCTCTGGTGGCCACAAGAATGATTTCCTCTGGTGACCCCAAGAATGATTTCCTCTGGTGGCCCCAAGAATAATTTCCTCTGGTGGCCCCAAGAATGATTTCCTCTGGTGGCCCCAAGAATGATTTCCTCTGGTGGCCCCAAGAATGATTTCCTCTGGTGACCCCAAGAATAATTTCCTCTGGTGGCCCCAAGAATAATTTCCTCTGGTGGCTCCAAGAATGATTTCCTCTGGTGACCCCAAGAATGATTTCCTCTGGTGACCCCAAGAATGATTTCCTCTGGTGGCCCCAAGAATAATTTCCTCTGGTGGTGGCCCCAAGAATGATTTGCTCTGGTGGCTCCAAGAATGATTTCCTCTGGTGACCCCAAGAATGATTTCCTCTGGTGACCCCAAGAATGATTTCCTCTGGTGACCCCAAGAATGATTTCCTCTGGTGGCCCCAAGAATAATTTCCTCTGGTGGTGGCCCCAAGAATGATTTGCTCTGGTGGCTCCAAGAATTATTTCCTCTGGTGACCCCAAGAATGATTTCCTCTGGTGGCCCCAAGAATGATTTCCTCTGGTGGCCCCAAGAATGATTTCCTCTGGTGACCCCAAGAATGATTTCCTCTGGTGGCCCCAAGAATAATTTCCTCTGGTGGTGGCCCCAAGAATGATTTGCTCTGGTGGCTCCAAGAATGATTTCCTCTGGTGGTGGCCCCAAGAATGATTTGCTCTGGTGGCTCCAAGAATGATTTCCTCTGGTGACCCCAAGAATGATTTCCTCTGGTGACCCCAAGAATGATTTCCTCTGGTGACCCCAAGAATGATTTCCTCTGGTGGCCCCAAGAATAATTTCCTCTGGTGGTGGCCCCAAGAATGATTTGCTCTGGTGGCTCCAAGAATTATTTCCTCTGGTGACCCCAAGAATGATTTCCTCTGGTGGCCCCAAGAATGATTTCCTCTGGTGGCCCCAAGAATGATTTCCTCTAGTGGTGACCCCAAGAATGATTCCCTCTGGTGACCCCAAGAATGATTTCCTCTGGTGGCTCCAAGAATGATTCCCTCTGGTGGCTCCAAGAATGATTCCCTCTGGTGACCCCAAGAATGATTCCCTCTGGTGGCCTCAAGAATGATTTCCTCTGGTGGCTCCAAGAATGATTTCCTCTGGTGGCTCCAAGAATGATTCCCTCTGGTGGCTCCAAGAATGATTCCCTCTGGTGGCTCCAAGAATGATTCCCTCTGGTGACCCCAAGAATGATTCCCTCTGGTGGCCTCAAGAATGATTTCCTCTGGTGGCTCCAAGAATGATTCCCTCTGGTGGCCTCAAGAATGATTTCCTCTGGTGGCTCCAAGAATGATTTGCTCTGGTGGCCCCAAGAATGATTCCCTCTGGTGGCCCCAAGAATGATTTCCTCTGGTGACCCCAAGAATGATTTCCTCTGGTGGCCCCAAGAATGATTTCCTCTGGTGGCCCCAAGAATGATTCCCTCTGGTGGCCTCAAGAATGATTTCCTCTGGTTGGTCCCAAGAATGATTTCCTCTGGTGGCCCCAAGAATGATTTCCTCTGGTGGCCCCAAGAATGATTCCCTCTGGTGGCCTCAAGAATGATTTCCTCTGGTTGGTCCCAAGAATGATTCCCTCTGGTGGCTCCAAGAATGATTTCCTCTGGTGGCCCCAAGAATGATTTCCTCTGGTGACCCCAAGAATGATTCCCTCTGATGGCTCCAAGAATGATTTCCTCTGGTGGCCTCAAGAATGATTTCCTCCGGTGGCCCCAAGAATGATTTCCTCTGGTGGCCCCAATAATGATTCCCTCTGATGGCTCCAAGAATGATTTGCTCTGGTGGCCTCAAGAATGATTCCCTCTGGTGGCCTCAAGAATGATTTCCTCTGGTTGGTCCCAAGAATGATTTCCTCTGGTGGCCCCAAGAATGATTTCCTCTGGTGGCCCCAAGAATGATTCCGTCTGGTGGCCTCAAGAATGATTTCCTCTGGTTGGTCCCAAGAATGATTCCCTCTGGTGGCTCCAAGAATGATTTCCTCTGGTGGCCCCAAGAATGATTTCCTCTGGTGACCCCAAGAATGATTCCCTCTGATGGCTCCAAGAATGATTTCCTCTGGTGGCCTCACGAATGATTTCCTCTGGTGGCCCCAAGAATGATTTCCTCTGGTGACCCCAAGAATGATTCCCTCTGATGGCTCCAAGAATGATTTCCTCTGGTGGCCTCACGAATGATTTCCTCTGGTGGCCCCAAGAATGATTTCCTCTGGTGGCCCCAAGAATGATTCCCTCTGATGGCTCCAAGAATGATTTGCTCTGGTGGCCTCAAGAATGATTCCCTCTGGTGGCTCCAAGAATGATTTCCTCTGGTGGCCCCAAGAATGATTTCCTCTGGGGACCCCAAGAATGATTTCCTCTGGTGGCCTCAAGAATGATTTCCTCTGGTGGCTCCAAGAATGATTTCCTCTGGTGGTGGCCCCAAGAATGATTTGCTCTGGTGGCTCCAAGAATGATTTCCTCTGGTGACCCCAAGAATGATTTCCTCTGGTGACCCCAAGAATGATTTCCTCTGGTGACCCCAAGAATGATTTCCTCTGGTGGCCCCAAGAATAATTTCCTCTGGTGGTGGCCCCAAGAATGATTTGCTCTGGTGGCTCCAAGAATTATTTCCTCTGGTGACCCCAAGAATGATTTCCTCTGGTGGCCCCAAGAATGATTTCCTCTGGTGGCCCCAAGAATGATTTCCTCTAGTGGTGACCCCAAGAATGATTCCCTCTGGTGACCCCAAGAATGATTTCCTCTGGTGGCTCCAAGAATGATTCCCTCTGGTGGCTCCAAGAATGATTCCCTCTGGTGACCCCAAGAATGATTCCCTCTGGTGGCCTCAAGAATGATTTCCTCTGGTGGCTCCAAGAATGATTTCCTCTGGTGGCTCCAAGAATGATTCCCTCTGGTGGCTCCAAGAATGATTCCCTCTGGTGGCTCCAAGAATGATTCCCTCTGGTGACCCCAAGAATGATTCCCTCTGGTGGCCTCAAGAATGATTTCCTCTGGTGGCTCCAAGAATGATTCCCTCTGGTGGCCTCAAGAATGATTTCCTCTGGTGGCTCCAAGAATGATTTGCTCTGGTGGCCCCAAGAATGATTCCCTCTGGTGGCCCCAAGAATGATTTCCTCTGGTGACCCCAAGAATGATTTCCTCTGGTGGCCCCAAGAATGATTTCCTCTGGTGGCCCCAAGAATGATTCCCTCTGGTGGCCTCAAGAATGATTTCCTCTGGTTGGTCCCAAGAATGATTTCCTCTGGTGGCCCCAAGAATGATTTCCTCTGGTGGCCCCAAGAATGATTCCCTCTGGTGGCCTCAAGAATGATTTCCTCTGGTTGGTCCCAAGAATGATTCCCTCTGGTGGCTCCAAGAATGATTTCCTCTGGTGGCCCCAAGAATGATTTCCTCTGGTGACCCCAAGAATGATTCCCTCTGATGGCTCCAAGAATGATTTCCTCTGGTGGCCTCAAGAATGATTTCCTCCGGTGGCCCCAAGAATGATTTCCTCTGGTGGCCCCAATAATGATTCCCTCTGATGGCTCCAAGAATGATTTGCTCTGGTGGCCTCAAGAATGATTCCCTCTGGTGGCCTCAAGAATGATTTCCTCTGGTTGGTCCCAAGAATGATTTCCTCTGGTGGCCCCAAGAATGATTTCCTCTGGTGGCCCCAAGAATGATTCCGTCTGGTGGCCTCAAGAATGATTTCCTCTGGTTGGTCCCAAGAATGATTCCCTCTGGTGGCTCCAAGAATGATTTCCTCTGGTGGCCCCAAGAATGATTTCCTCTGGTGACCCCAAGAATGATTCCCTCTGATGGCTCCAAGAATGATTTCCTCTGGTGGCCTCACGAATGATTTCCTCTGGTGGCCCCAAGAATGATTTCCTCTGGTGACCCCAAGAATGATTCCCTCTGATGGCTCCAAGAATGATTTCCTCTGGTGGCCTCACGAATGATTTCCTCTGGTGGCCCCAAGAATGATTTCCTCTGGTGGCCCCAAGAATGATTCCCTCTGATGGCTCCAAGAATGATTTGCTCTGGTGGCCTCAAGAATGATTCCCTCTGGTGGCTCCAAGAATGATTTCCTCTGGTGGCCCCAAGAATGATTTCCTCTGGGGACCCCAAGAATGATTTCCTCTGGTGGCCTCAAGAATGATTTCCTCTGGTGGCTCCAAGAATGATTTCCTCTGGTGGCCCCAAGAATGATTCCCTCTGGTGGCCCTAAGAATGATTTCCTCTGGTGACCCTAAGAATGATTTCTTCTGGTGACCCTAAGAATGATTTCCTCTGGTGAGCCCAAGAATAATTCCCTCTGCTGGCCCCAAGAATGATTCCCTCTGGTGGCCCCAAGAATGATTCCCTCTGGTGGCCCCAAGAATGATTTCCTCTGGTGACCCCAAGAATGATTTCCTCTGGTGACCCCATGAATGATTTCCTCTGGTGGCCCCAAGAATGATTTCCTCTGGTGGCCCCAAGAATGATTTCCTCTGGTGGCCCTAAGAATGATTTCCTCTGGTGGCCCCAAGAATGATTTCCTCTGGTGGCCCCAAGAATGATTCCCTCTGGTGGCCCTAAGAATGATTTCCTCTGGTGGCCCTAAGAATGATTTCCTCTGGTGGCCCCAAGAATTATTTCCTCTGGTGGCTCCAAGAATGATTTCCTCTGGTGACCCCAAGAATGATTTCCTCTGGTGGCTCCAAGAATGGTTCCCTCTGGTGGCCTCAAGAATGATTTCCTCTGGTTGGTCCCAAGAATGATTTCCTCTGGTGGCCCCAAGAATGATTTCCTCTGGTGGCCCCAAGAATGATTCCCTCTGGTGGCCTCAAGAATGATTTCCTCTGGTTGGTCCCAAGAATGATTCCCTCTGGTGGCTCCAAGAATGATTTCCTCTGGTGGCCCCAAGAATGATTTCCTCTAGTGGTGACCCCAAGAATGATTCCCTCTGGTGACCCCAAGAATGATTTCCTCTGGTGGCTCCAAGAATGATTCCCTCTGGTGGCTCCAAGAATGATTCCCTCTGGTGACCCCAAGAATGATTCCCTCTGGTGGCCTCAAGAATGATTTCCTCTGGTGGCTCCTAGAATGATTCCCTCTGGTGGCCTCAAGAATGATTTCCTCTGGTGGCCCCAAGAATGATTTCCTCTGGTGGCCCCAAGAATGATTCCCTCTGGTGGCCCCAAGAATGATTTCCTCTGGTGACCCCAAGAATGATTTCCTCTGGTGGCCCCAAGAATGATTTCCTCTGGTGGCCCCAAGAATGATTTCCTCTGGTGGCCCCAAGAATGATTTCCTCTGGTGGCCCCAAGAATGATTTCCTCTGGTGACCCCAAGAATGATTTCCTCTGGTGACCCCAAGAATGATTTCCTCTGGTGGCCCCAAGAATGATTTCCTCTGGTGGCCCCAAGAATGATTTCCTCTGGTGGCCCCAAGAATGATTTCTTCTGGTGACCCCAAGAATGATTTCCTCTGGTGGCCCCAAGAATGATTCCCTCTGGTGGCCTCAAGAATGATTTCCTCTGGTGGGCCCAAGAATGATTCCCTCTGGTGGCTCCAAGAATGATTTCCTCTGGTGACCCCAAGAATGATTTCCTCTGGTGACTCCAAGAATGATTTCCTCTGGTGGCCCCAAGAATGATTTCCTCTGGTGGCCCCAAGAATGATTTCCTCTGGTTGCCCCAAAAATGATTTCCTCTGGTGGTGGGTCCCAAGAATGATTTCCTCTGGTGGCCCCAAGAATGATTTCCTCTGGTGACCCCAAGAATGATTTCCTCTGGTGGCCCCAAGAATGATTTCCTCTGGTTGCCCCAAAAATGATTTCCTCTGGTGGTGGGTCCCAAGAATGATTTCCTCTGGTGGCTCCAAGAATGATTTCCTCTGGTGGTCCCAAGAATGATTTCCTCTGGTGGCCCCAAGAATGATTCCCTCTGGTTGCCCCAAAAATGATTTCCTCTGGTGGTGGGTCCCAAGAATGATTTCCTCTGGTGGTGGGTCCCAAGAATGATTTCCTCTGGTGGCTCCAAGAATGACTTCCTCTGGTGGCCCCAAGAATGATTTCCTCTGGTGGCCCCAAGAATGATTTCCTCTGGTGGCCCCAAGAATGATTTCCTCTGGTGGCCCCAAGAATGATTTCCTCTGGTGGCCCCAAGAATGATTTCCTCTGGTGACCCCAAGAATAATTCCCTCTGGTGACCCCAAGAATGATTCCCTCTGGTGACCCCAAGAATGATTTCCTCTGGTGGCCCCAAGAATGATTCCTTCTGGTGGCCCTAAGAATGATTCCCTCTGGTGACCCTAAGAATGATTTCCTCTGGTGAGCCCAAGAATAATTCCCTCTGGTGGCCCCAAGAATGATTCCCTCTGGTGGCCCCAAGAATGATTTCCACTGGTGGCCCCAAGAATGATTTCCTCTGGTGACCCTAAGAATGATTTCCTCTGGTGAGCCCAAGAATAATTCCCTCTGGTGGCCCCAAGAATGATTCCCTCTGGTGACCCCAAGAATGATTTCCTCTGGTGGCCCCAAGAATGATTCCTTCTGGTGGCCCTAAGAATGATTCCCTCTGGTGACCCTAAGAATGATTTCCTCTGGTGAGCCCAAGAATAATTCCCTCTGGTGGCCCCAAGAATGATTCCCTCTGGTGGCCCCAAGAATGATTTCCACTGGTGGCCCCAAGAATGATTTCCTCTGGTGACCCTAAGAATGATTTCCTCTGGTGAGCCCAAGAATAATTCCCTCTGGTGGCCCCAAGAATGATTCCCTCTGGTGGCCCCAAGAATGATTTCCTCTGGTGGCCCCAAGAATGATTTCCTCTGGTGACCCCAAGAATGATTTCCTCTGGTGGCCCCAAGAATGATTTCCTCTGGTGGCCCCAAGAATGATTTCCTCTGGTGGTGGCCCCAAGAATCATTTCCTCTGGTGGCTCCAAGAATGATTTCCTCTGGTGGCCCCAAGAATGATTTCCTCTGGTGGCCCCAAAAATGATTTCCTCTGGTGACCCCAAGAATGATTTCCTCTGGTGGCCCCAAGAATGATTTCCTCTGGTGGCCCCAAGAATGATTTCCTCTGGTGGTGGCCCCAAGAATGATTTCCTCTGGTGGCCCCAAGAATGATTTCCTCTGGTGGCCCCAAGAATGATTTCCTCTGGTGGCCCCAAAAATGATTTCCTCTGGTGACCCCAAGAATGATTTCCTCTGGTGGCTCCAAGAATGATTTCCTCTGGTGGCCCCAAGAATGATTTCCTCTGGTGGTGGCCCCAAGAATGATTTCCTCTGGTGGGCCCCAAGAATGATTTCCTCTGGTGGTGACCCCAAGAATGATTTCCTCTGGTGGCCCCAAGAATGATCTATGCTGGTTGTCAGCCCGCTGTGTGAAATCCCACCAGAACACTGAGCAGACTCTCCTGTCTTCGAGCCCACGGCGCGGCTGGCCGCAGTTACGAGCGGTGTGCGGCATAATCTCCTCCCTTCGCCTGTGCGCGGCGCTGCACAGACATTCAGTTGTGGTGGGCGGGGCCGTGCACAGCCGAGAAGACGGTGAGTAACGCCCCTGTATTACACAGCAAATCATCGCTTTCCGGAAGCAGTGCAGACCATCATCCCAGCTCAACCTCCGACCTGACCACTTGTTGACCATCCTCCGGGTTCCTTACATCCATTGCTATGGCCCAGGAGGTGAGCTTATCATTTCTGGGGCCCCATGCAAAGTTGTGTCTGGGGGCCCTAATCAAAGACATCTTTATATAACAAAATACTATAGGAAAGAGCAACAAATCCCAAGAGTTTCACAAAAAAAGGAAAAAAAAATATGAAAATAAAATTAAATGGAAACAAAAGCATAGAATGAATAGGAGAAACAGAGAAAGATAATGAATGATGACAGCAGGAGATGGAGAATAAAAGGAATGACAGAAAAAGACAGGAAAGAAAAAGAAGGAATGGGAGAAAAAAGACGAGGTGGAAGGAAAGAAAGAAAGATAAGAAGCACTGGCAGAATAAAGAAAGAGAAGGAATGACATAAAGAATGAAAGGAATGCCAGAAAAAATTTAAAGAAAGAAAGAAATGGAATGGCAGAATGAACAGATGTAAGAAAGAAACAAAGAAAAGATGGAAGGAAAGAAATGGAATGGCAGAATGAACAGTTGTAAGAAAAAAAGAAAGAAAAGATGGAAGAAAAGAAAGAAATAGAATTGCAGAATGAACAGATGAAAGAAAGAAATAAAGAAAAGATTGACGGAAAGAAAGAAATGGAATGGCAGAATAAAGAGATGAAAGAAAGAAAGAAAAAAAGAAAGAAAGATGGAAGGAAAAAAAGAAAGGGAATGGCAGAATGAACAGATGAAAGAAATAAACAAAGAAAAGACGAAAGGAAGGAAGAAAAGGAAGAAATGGAATGGCAGAATGAACAGATGAAAGAAAGAAACAAAGAAAAGATGAAAGGAAATAAAGAACGAAAGAAAGAAAGAAAGGGAACAGCAGTATGAACAGATGGAAGAAATAAACAAAGAATAGATGAAAGGCAAGAAGGAAAAGGAATGGCAGAAAGAAAGAAACAGGGATGGAAGGAAAAAAAGAAAGAAAAAAAGAAAGAAAGAAAAAATAGATGGAAGGAGAGAAAGAGAATGGCAGAATGGACAGATGAAAGAAAGAAATAAAGAATAGATGGAAGGAAGGAAGGAATTAACAGCTTAAATAAAGAAACAAAGATGGAAGACAATAAGTTAGAAAGAAGAAAAGAAAGAAAAGAGATGGCAGAATGAACAGATGAAGGAAAGAAACAAGGAAAGAAAGAAGGAAATAAAGAAAGATAAAGACTACACAAAAAAGGAATGGCAGAAAGAACAGATAAAAGAAAGAAACAAAGGATAGATAGAAAGTACAAAAAAAGACAGAATCTGCCCCTGACAGTCCTTAGTCCTGGTTACTGCACGGTCCTGCATAGGGACTGCCCAGGGTAGAGGCATTGAGGTGGTCCCAGTGCTGACACCTGATTGGTGCCCGTTTCCTGGGCCCGGCCATCCCAGCATCAGCGCGTCCAGTAAGAGGAGAGCGAGAAAAGTTTATATTTCTTTAATACACGTCGCTCCTAAATAAATAAAATAAATAAATAAATAATAATAATAATAATATATAATAATAATAATAATAATAAAAATATAAAATAATAATAAATAATATAAATATATATAAATAAATAAATAATAAATAAATAATAAAATAATAATAATAATAAAATAAATAATAATAATAATAGATAATAATAAATAAATAATAAAAAAATAAAAATAATAAAATAATAATAAATAATAAATAAAATAAATATATGAAAGTTTTCATGAATTTCTCAGAATTGATTATACAACAAAGTTGAAATGTCGGGCAAAAATTAATTTGCAGCAGCAGCAGCAGCGGCGACCTGACGATTCCCCCGGAGACTAAAGTGCCACTTACAACAAAAGGCAGCTCTGCAATTTGCTGGAAATGCCAAACATCCCATTTCCTGTGCGCGCGCTCCCTCCATAATAAACGGGCTAAGCCTCTATTCCCCAACCTAAAGGATTGTCTCAAAGTTTTGCTCTAAGAAAGCGGCCAAAGTCACAAAGTCACAAAAGCGAGAAATGTTTAAAGAGAAACTCCGGTCAGAGACGGCGGGTCTCCTATAATATGCAGCAGCCGGGGTCCCTGATCGGCAGGGCCGGCGTCATCACCCGGCAAGGTGGGGCAGCTGGCGGGGGGGGGGGGGGGGGGGGGCCCACTGACAGGGCCGGCCTTTGGGGTGTGCGATGGCGCTTGATTGGCGGCAGACTGGGAGGGCACCGCCACATCTCCTGGAATGGCGGGGTCCCATACCACGGGGCATCAGATTCCAGGAAAAGAAGTGCTGGGTTTTGTTCTGCTTTAAGTTGCACATCGCAGCTGATTTCCTATCCCTGGAGCATCCCAATCTGTGATACCCTACTGTGTGACACCCCCTGGGATCGCTGGAATACCCACTGTGCAAGCAATTCCACCCCTGAGTTTTGGTCCGCTTTACAGGGGCATCTCAGTTTGGGATGGACGTAACTCAAACTGGCGATCCCACAGAGCATTCACCAGTTCCAGGAAAGTAATGAACAAAGGGGGGGGGGGGTCACACACAGGGGCATCCAAAATCAGTGGGATCTAGATTCATTTGGACTCCGAGGTCAGGACTAAAGGGATTTGGTGCGCTTCAAAGTAGACCAAAACTAGAGTTTTGGTCCATATAGCATGACCCTTAGGGGGCATCCACATTTGGGACGTCCCTCGGTGATGTGATGCAACTCTTCACTGCAAAGGGGCCCACTGAGACCATGCCTCCCAAGGGCCCACATAAACCTGGAGCCGGCCCTGCTGAACTAGAGGATTAGGCCGTCCAGCTACTCGGCTCTTCTGGAAGAGGTCAGTATGCGCATGGCCCCGTACTGCACCTTGGGGATGCCACGCTGCTGCGTATTAAAGAGGGAGTCTGGTCATTTCTGACCAGAATTCCTCTTTAAAGTGGACCAACACCCGGGGGGATCAGCCCGGGCCGATAAGATCCCTCCCCGCGGGGCATCCGAAATCAGGATGCCCCGCTGCGTGAAACCCCGCAGGACGCCCAGAAACCTTACCTTATCCCCGTTCCAATGGCGCATGCAACGGGCCGCATCTCACGCTTCCTTCTAGCAGGGCGTGCACCTGTTTGTGAATGGCCGGCGCGGGCACGCTCCCTGTTAGAAGGAAGCGCGAGACGCGGCCTCCAGCGTGCTCAGAGCCGCTGTGGTTGTCCGTCGCTTGTACGTGCATACCACAGAGGCTCCGAGCACTCTGATTGGACGAGCGCTCGCGTAGGAGCGGTGTGAGGTGAGTTATTTAGGGCGATCGGGGTGCCCCGCGGAAGTGGACCAAAACCCAGGATAGTGAAAATCCTGGGTGTTGGTCCACTTTAAAGAATAGAGAGTTCTCTTTAAAAGGAGCACTATCGCCAAATTGTGTAATATTCATAAATCCAAAAAATGAGAGGAGGGGTTTCCTATGGGGCCTAGAGGTTAGGGAAGTGGGCTTTTGGACGGAAGGTGACAGGTTCGATTCCCAGCCATGGGACATGACTGAAGTGCCCTCGAGCAAGGCACCTAACCCCCAATTGCACTACCTGGCACTAAGTTTAGGGTGGCCTATCGCTGCAGGCGTATGTGCTCTTCTCTGCCTCTTAGTGTGTCACCCCGGATGTCCTCTTCCTCCCATTAAAATAAAAAAATAAAAAAAACAATACTTGGATATTTCTTGTTGCCTCTCCTCCCGCCATCCACCATATTAATATGGATTTTTATCATTGGCCCTACTTCCAAATTTTGTCACCCTCTATTGCCAGACCATTTTTCACTATTTTGTGCTATACATGTTTAAGTGTGATTTTTGGAAGGGTTTTGCCAGGAAAATTATGTATTGTTTTTTCTGCACAGTCTGGGTATTAACACGAAACGTCTTGTTTATAATTTTTCAGTGGTTTCTGAATATTTTTGGTTCCAAATGTAAAAAAATATATATTTTTTTTATTACGCTTTGTTGTGTTTTTATTAACTAAAAAATGTATTGCGTGTGAAAGCCGCATTTCTCCCGACTACAACGGTACCACATATGTATCGGTAGCTCAGGGGCATGTCTAGGCTTTCTGGCACCCGGGGCAAAGATTCGAAATGGCGGCCCCCACCTGTTCTCAGGCCCCCCTTTGGGGCCCCCTGAGCTGCTGCACCCGAGGCACGTGCCTCCCCTGTCCCCCCTAGCTATGCCCCTGTGGTATCCCCCCATTTCTGCCTAGTAGAAAGGGCACTATATTACATTTTCAAATAAAATATAACTACTATCCGCATTAGCAAAGGTTACATTTTGTTAAATAAATAGTGTGGGGTCCCCTCCTTGCCAGTATAACCAGCCTGGCACCAGCTATGTGGCCTTGTAGACCATGCCTTGGTGGCCCCCAGTCCTGAAGGCTACAAGCCCGCATAGCCCATATGGCCCGCAGGCTTTTCTTCCCCCCCAAGGGCTTTGGGGAGGCAGGTAATATGGGGGCAGGGGGTTAATGGCAAGTTGCCAGCTCCCCCAAGCCTTGTGAACTGATATATGGGTCTCGTGGTCCCCTTACCAGTTCACAAACGGATAACTGTAAACATGTTTTTTTTTTCCACCAGCGGCGTCAGAAGGGAGGGGGGGTGTTTTTTATATTTGTTTTTTATGGATGGGTAAAGTCAGTCTGGTTGGTGAGGCAGCTATGCGAGACTCATGGAGCTGGCACTAAATGGGTTACAGGTGTCTTTCCCTGTATTGTGTCATTATAAGTTGGTGTGAGCGAACCGGAACTGTAAAGTTCAGGGTTCGTAGTGAACTGCTGGTGTCAGTGTCCCCGAACACAGACTTTTCCATGTTCATGGTCAGAGTTCGGAAGTGGAACAGTGCAGCCGGGCCCACCAACGCCCAAGGGGGAAGCTGACCATGCTGGCCGCTGCTCCGTCGCTAATAGGGTTTCCTACTGAACAGCTCAGAGGTGGGGATCTGAATATGTGCATAACTGGAGGGCAGGACAGAGGCCCCGTCTCTGTGCACATAAGACCTGTCACTGGGGAAAAACCCTGTAGGGGCGAGGCAGCCACAGAACACAGACGGGGGACTATTGTCAGACCACGGATGACTGATGACTGCTCCTGCTGGTCTCTAATTTCTTACTTTAACGTTTGTGGCCTGGTAAGGGGTCCACAAATACTAGTTTACAGGGAAGGGGAGCTGCAAGCCACAGTGGCGCAGAAAGGAGCCGAGTGACAGCGAGCGCACTGATTGGCTGAGCGGGCACCGTGGGAGCGGAAGGAAGGTCAGGGGAATGGGGCGACCTGGGGCAGGACACAACACCTGTGTGTTGTTCCTCTTTAAGTTTTATAGGGTTGGGGGTTTAGGTCAATTACGGGCCCCTGAACCAAACTTTTTTTACTAAAGATCAGCAAATTCAGCGAACCCGAAGATCCACGGTTCAGCTCATCCCTAGTTATGACATCAGTTATATCAATATACAAATGCTATAGGGAGTGAGTGACAGTTGGAGGTGACAGCAGCAGAATATATTGGGATCATTATGCTAATTTCATAGGGAGGTGGAGCCTAATTTGAATAAAATAAAAACGAGGATATTAACCATGCATTCAAAAGTTTTTATTAGCGCTGTTTAATCAGAAGGTCACATTCAGTGGATACGGAGGTGGTTTCATTTGTAAGTGAAAAGCAATGGCTGTTTGGGTAAGTATTTGGGATCCAGCATCTAACCAGCGGGAGAGCAATCTGTTATACACTGTCACTGATAGAGGAGAGCAATGTAACCACAGGCCACCATTCCAAGTGTGATGTAGCGCCTTTGCTCAGGCTCTCCTCATACCACACGACTATGATGTCATATTGATGCGCATTGCCAAATGAATTCATTTCAGTTTAAAATGTAAAAACATTCAAGATGAATTTAATTTGTATTTTTACTTTTAAACAGTGAAAATATTAGGCAGTGGATTTCAGACTTATTACATAGTTACTGTCATGTCCCACGACATGTGTTTTATTTTACCCTGGGGTAACGGCTTAATATAGTGTTCATTTACATAGGCTGAGCAGTGTGCCTTTTGTCCCTTCTTGGCTCCCTTAGTCTTGCTGTGATGCAAGCAGCTCCTGCTTTCTTCCCCTCTCCCTCGGGCATTTCTAGTTTGGAATCCAAGCAGTGCACACCTGCTGCTCCCATCTGCAGCTACAGTATTTTTACCTACTGTTGCTGTATGGGTTACATCACAAGTTTCCTACTGTATTGAACATACATGTCAAGATTCCTGCCGTAAGAAGTGTTTTATTGCAAGATTCTGTGCTGAAATAAAGCTTTTGAAACTTATTCTACGTGATCTGCCAAGCCTTATGGAGTAAGACACTCACAGAGAACGTGGAGCTATCTACAGGATTCACATTACTGCCTTCTGGTGTGTCAGAACAGTTACACAATAACTGTGCGTTTGCAGCATATTGCGGTGGAAATGCACAAGCGCATCAATGCGCAGCACATGCGCATCAATGCGCAGCACACGATGCCTGCTTCAATGGGAGTGCAGCAGTTGCAGCCCTATAGGCCGCCTCGCAGCCTCTGTGGTTTCCAAGTCCTGGGGAGACCAGCGCAAGCAATTATTCCACAGTATCTAAAATTAATATATTGTAAGTTTCACTTATTTATTTATTTATTATTCTTTCCCCCACTGGACTGCAACTCGTTCAGGACTCTACTCTGTTTCCCCGAAAATAAGACACTGTCTTAGATGAATTTCTCCCCGGAAATATGGCACAGCGTGCGTCTCCTCCACCTCCCTGGAGCTCCCCCCTTACGTGCCCCGTCATTACGCCCCCTAGTGGTTACAATACAATTCTCGGGGGATGACTTATATAACGATATCCTCCGAAAGCAGGCACTAGGCCTTATTTTCGGAGGATGTCTTATTTTCGGGGAAACAGGGTAGGATACAGGCGCCGCCATCTTGACTCAGAAGCATCACACATACTAAGGAGAGGGGGCGGGGTTATAGCTGTGCTTTGCACAGGCAGAGCAGAGGTGGGGTCAGGAAAAGGACATCAATCCCAGAATGCAGAGCGGCAAGATAGGCTCTTATTCAGTGTGAAGGTCCGCTTTAACTGTCTGTGTGGTATGTTATGTTTTTAATACATTTTTGAAGATTGGAATTGATTATTAGGTGATTATTTAGTTGGGGTGATTGGTGCCGTTTGGACGCGGGCCACATTATTTTGTTTATTGACTCATGGTTGGTGGAAGCGCTCCCTTACTGGCACATCACACCCAGTGAGATATACATCTTTGTGAATTTGGTGGTGCAGAGTCATTTACCTTTTTGAATATTAGGTTTTTCTAAAAATAATTTTTACAAAAAAAAAAAAAAAAAAAAAAGACCAAATAAATAAAACAAACTCCTCACTTACAGAAACCTAAAGGGGTCCCTGAACCCTAGCCCTTACAACAACCCTTTTTCTACCACCATAGTTTGGCTTGCCATTGACTTCTATGGGGTTCGGGGTTCAGGGTTCAGTTTAGGTCCCGAACTGAACTTCTCACAAAGGTTCAGCGAAACCCAGCGAACCTGAACATCCGCGACTTTGCTCATCCCTATCCGTGTGGTTTGCAAACAGGCAAAGTTACCCTTTAAAGCGGACCAAAACCCACCGAACTTGTGAAATACATTTGGCCAAAGCCCCTGTCAATACTCCCCTATTAGGGTGCAGAACTAGAAATGTTCGAATTGTCCTGGAACACTGATTTATTTGCTGTCCCTCTCTGTAAGATGTCAGGTGATCAGTCATTGCATAGGTGCGTCAATGACATCATTGCCACACACAACAGTGGCAATGAATGGAGGAGGCGGAGCTTTACAGCTAAAACAGGCACCATTATCTGGGATTAGAGTGACGCAGGAGCAGTGAAAACTGTCAAAAGGTTCTGCTTATGAGGGGAGCAATTCAGGGGATGTTAGTTAAAAATGTGGGTTTTGGTCCGCTTTGAATGATTACTTCATTCTTCAATGTAAAAATATTCCACGGAGAAAGAAAATCATTTGGGGGTAATTTTGCTTAGCCTAGCGGATTGTCCTGAAATATTCTGGCGGTGACTTTGCCACCCCCCCCACCCCCCTCTCTGCATTGGAACACGTTTAGCAGAGACAGAAAGCTTATGAACAAATAATGATCCTCTGCCAAGGTAAATAGATGTGGTTCACGGGTTGCGGTCTTAAACGTCTCTCTCTTTCAGTACGCAGCGAAAATCCTCTGCCAGCATTTCCCATGGCGTTCTCGTACAAAGGTCGTCTTCCACCCCCCCACCTTCGGTGAGACAAGGCCCCCTCTATTGCAGGCGTCTAGAAGCAAAGCCCAGAATGGAGAGGTCACCTCGGAGTGGTGGAACGTTCTTCACATGCTGAGCCTTTCATGAGGTGTGTCCCAGCTTCTGGAGAAAAGTGAATTCTTGCACATGAAGACTCAATTCGAACACGTTCCGGGCTCCTCGTCCAAGACTGAGGCTTGGCTCCTGCCGATGGCCGTCTGCCGGCTCCAACCAACACATGGAAATAGAAGACAACCGCTGGCCCTGGATTCTTAAAGGAACTTGACACCGCGTTCTGTAATTTTACTGTTGGTTGTAACAAAAAATATAGTGCCCGGAGATATCTCCAAAACCAGGCTGGTCAACCAGAAGACTAAAGGATCCTCTGGTGAACCCCAGGTCATGACCCAGGGCCACCATCGGGGCAAGAGAGGATGTCCAAAACTAACAGTGTTTCTGGTTTGCTTGAGAATTTGTTATTTATTCAGTAAGGTCCATTTATATTTTTAATAAATCACGTTATATTGTTATATTGATTATACATGATTAAAAGTGTTGCACTATTTCTATATTGCTAAAGGGTGGGCCACAAAAAAGTTTTTTCTGGTGAGTTCCAAGAAAAGATTCTTCAGGTAGCCAGGAAGCATTGCCTCTGGTGGGCTCCAGGATTTCCTATGGTGGGCCCCAATAATGATTTCCTCTGGTGGCCTCTAGAATTATTTCCTCTTGTGGTCCCAAGAATGATTTCCTCTGGTGGCCCCAAGAATGATTTCCTCTGGTGGATCCAAGAATGATTTCCTCTGTTGGGGCCCCAAGAATGATCTCCTCTGGTGACCCCAAGAATGATTTCCTCTAGTGGCTCCAAGAATGATTTTCTCTGATGGGGCCCCAAGAATGATTTCCTCTGGTGACCCCAAGAATGATTTCCTCTGGTGGCCCCAAGAATGATTTCCTCTGGTGGTGGCCCCAAGAATGATTTCCTCTGGTGACCCAAGAATGATTTCCTCTGATGACCCCAAGAATGATTCCCTCTGGTGACCCCAAGAATGATTTCCTCTGGTGGCCCTAAGAATGATTTCCTCTGGTGGCCCAAAGAATGATTTTTTTCTGGTGGGGCCCCAAGAATGATTTCCTCTGGTGACCCCAAGAATGATTTCCTCTGGTGGACCTAAGAATGATTTCCTCTGGTGGACCCAAGAATGATTTCCTCTGGTGGGGCACCAAGAATGATTTCCTCTGGTGGGGCACCAAGAATGATTTCTTCTGTTGAGGCCCTTAAAATGATTTCCTCTGGTGAGTCCCAAGAATGATTTCCTCTGGTGACCCCAAGAAAGATTTCCTCTGGTGACCCAAAGAATGATTTCCTCTGGTGGCCCCAAGAATGATTTCCTCTGGTGGTGGCCCCAAGAATGATTTCCTCTGGTGACCCAAGAATGATTTCCTCTGATGACCCCAAGAATGATTCCCTCTGGTGGCCCTAAGAATGATTTCCTCTGGTGGCCCAAAGAATGATTTTTTTCTGGTGGGGCCCCAAGAATGATTTCCTCTGGTGACCCCAAGAATGATTTCCTCTGGTGACCCCAAGAATGATTTCCTCTGGTGGACCCCAAGAATGATTTCCTCTGGTGGACCTAAGAATGATTTCCTCTGGTGGGGCACCAAGATTGATTTCCTCTGGTGGGGCACCAAGAATGATTTCCTCTGGTGGGCACCAAGAATGATTTCTTCTGTTGAGGCCCTTAAAATGATTTCCTCTGGTGAGTCCCAAGAATGATTTCCTCTGGTGGCCCCAAGAATGATTCCCCCCTCTGGTGGCCCCAAGAATGATTTCTGTGCTTTGCTCTGTCTGTGCAAAGCACAGCTATAACCCCACCCCTCTCCTCAGTATGTGATGCTTCTGAGGCAAGATGGCGGCGCCCATATCCTAAATTCCTGAACAGAGTTGCAGCCCAGTGGGGGAAAGGATAAAAAGTAAGTGGCTAAAAAACTGAAAATATATCAATTTTAGGTGCCGGGGGAATAGTTTTTTAAGGGTTTGGGCTTTTCATTGAATGATGCTGAAGGTCCCATTTAAGGATGCTTTTGAGGGATTTAAGAGTTGTCGAGTGGCCAATTGTATGGCGAAGGCCATTTCAGAGGAGCAGAGCTGTGAAGTCCTGGGCACGAGAGCGGGACAAGTTGATCGGGGTGGAGGACAGAAGGAGGTCACAGTCAGATCAGAGACTGCACCTGGGTTGGTACCTTTGGACTAGCGATGAAATGTAGAAAGTGAATTGGCTATAGAGGAAGTTAGAGGTTAGGAGTTTAACTTGAATTCTTTCAAACATTGGTAGCCAGTGTAGGGATTGACAGGGAGGATCTACAATAGAGAAGCGAGAGGAGAGATGGGTGAGACGAGCAGCAGAGGTAACATAGTAGCATTGTATGTGCGGCTGAATAAATACTTTATTCAACCTGTTTATCTCCTTCCAGTGGTCTAGTAGCCATAGCTGATAATGTTATTACATGCAAGGAGGACATCCCGGCCACTATAGATCTCCTTCCAGTGGTCTAGTAGCCATAGCCGGTAATGTTATTACATGCAAGGAGGACATCCCGGCCACTATAGATCTCCTTCCAGTGGTCTAGTAGCCATAGCTGGTAATGTTATTACATACAAGGAGGGCATCCCGGCCACTATAGATCTCCTTCCAGTGGTCTAGTAGCCATAGCTGGTAATGTTATTACATGCCAGGAAGCCATCCCGGCCACTATATATCTCCTTCCAGTGGTCTAGTAGCCATAGCTGGTAATGTAATTACATGCAAGGAGGACATCCCGGCCACTATAGATCTCCTTCCAGTGGTCTAGTAGCCATAACTGGTAATGTTATTACATGCCATGAGGGCATCCCGGCCACTATAGATCTCCTTCCAGTGGTCTAGTAGCCATAGCTCCAGGAAGGAGCTTGTTGCTGTGTGTGTGTGTGTGTCTGTGTCGCCCCTAACTGGTTGTAACAAGGGATGCCCCTCACTGGCTGCAATGAGGATTGCCCTATTTAATTCTTAGGTGGTGTTTCCAGGTGGGGGCGTGGCTGGGCGTGGCTTCTCTTTTGTTCCACTTTATGGCTTTCAAAAGTTGGGAGGTATGGTAAAATGATGATCTGGCCATGAGCACCTATGTCCCTCTTGATGCACCCCATGATCCTGTTTGCTTTGGCAGCTGCTGCCTGGCATTGATTACTACAGTTAAGTTTATTAGTCCTTTACCATTGTTTTCACCAAGTGTTTCTTTATTTAGTGTATAATCATGGCACAGATTTCTCCTTCCCATGTGCATAACCTTACATTTATCTGTGATAAAAGGATGTTAGGGGTGTCAGTCTGTTAGCTAATATACCACAAAGGTCTAGTAGGGAGATGATCAGGGCATCACTAAAATATTAATGGATTCAGGTGTAAGAAAGGGACGGATGCTGGAGATGTCTTTTTAGTTGAAGTTGACCAGAGGTGGCTAATAAGTGAATGTGAGGAGTGGATGGGAGATAGGAGACCAGTGTAACCCTCAAGGCATTGTGCTTGACCTGAATCCAAATCTGGTAAATAGGGGTGACTAGGGTGCTTCATGTTGCTCATTCGGAAAATCTCAGTGGGTGGGGGATTCCTGTAGTTGGGTGCTACGGTTATTCATTGAGCCAGTCCTGCCAACAAATAAATGCTGCATGCGTGTAACAAAATTAAGAGTGGCGCCACCGCTACGCAGAACACATTTCATAAAGGAATAATAAAATAATTTGGAAACTTTGCGCACCTTCAATCACGCCACACCAGAAGATTATAAAAATCACTCAATGGAAACTTAAAAAAAAAAACTAAAAAAAAACTATACCCTGCACGCCGGCCAACTTTATATAGATACATTGTTTCCGAGCGGCAGCATTCCCTGGGAGCCTGTGCCGTGCCAGCAGCACCTGGGGAGATCAACAGGTTGTAAATTAATTAGGAATTCACAAAGGATTTGCTCCAGTATTCCGAGAGTGAGAAACAGCCCAGAGGAAAGAAAACAGTTCCTTGCATTCAATGCGCGGGAGGGGGAGGGGGGGGGGGGAACACTATAAAGGTGGAAGTGGATTTTATGCCAGATTTAATATCGGTGCTTTATGGCTGCACCGCGCAGATAATTGAACATCGGTCGGGATTTTACGATGCCACTCATTAGATACCGTTTCGGGGGGCAAGCAAGCTTTGCGAACACGTGGTATTGCTCGTTAAGGCCCGGGCTCGTTTTTTCAGATTCTTCTGTAATATATGGCGTTGCTGTCGTGGATTCGAGTTGAAGTTAAATTCAAGCAGAATATTTCTGATTAGGTTTAGTTTAATTGTAACAGATTTTGGGTAAAAAAATTGGGCTAAAATTTGGGCAGATTACAGTGGACCCAAACTCAGAATTTTGACTAACCTGGGTTTTGGTCTTGCACCCGAGTGTGGAACCCCCCAGATCACCGAAACCAACTCACTTCTTCCCCGTCCTATGGCGCATGCGCGGCCTCGTCCAATCAGCGCGCTTGGAGCTGCTAAAGTCACGAAGTTTAAGCCTTCGTCTCCGAGCGAACTGACGGCCGCATCCCCCATTCACAAATGCCTGCCGCGGGCACACGCCGTGCTAGAGGGATATTGGGGATGTGGCCGCAGCTCGCACATTCGCCATTGGACCGGGAAACAAGGCAAGTTTCATGGCGCAGTTATGGCCTAGAGGTGGGGAAACAGACTTCTGACTGGAAGGTGTCAGGTTCGATTCCCAACCATGGGACGCGACTGAAGCGCCCTTGACCAAGGCACCTAACCCCCAATTGCTCCCCTGGTGCTGAGTTTAGGGCAGCCCACCTCACCAGGCACATGTGCACTTCACTGCCCCTTAGGTTGTAATTCACTTGTGTATGATCACTCATCTGGTGTTTATTCACTGGTGTGTTCACAGTGCACGGATGGGTAAAATGCAGAGAAAGAATTCCATGTGTGCATGGGCACTATTATTATTATTATTATTAAGTGTATAGGGCGACCTGGGGAGTTTCACACAGCTGGGCATTCCGGTTTTTGGATGCCCGGGGGGGGGGGGGGGGTTGGGGAATCAATCGGCCCAGGAATCTTAGTGGGCCACACTGCTTTGGGGCCAGTTGGGCTGCTGCTTTTAACACCCGCATTCAATCCCTGCCCCCTTAGTCTCCCTCTCTGCCCCTTGTACCCAGCCCCACTGTACCCACAAGCCAAGGAAACCCAGCCCCCAATGCTATAGCCCCAGCATCATGGTTGGGGGGGGGGGGGGCTGAGCAGGGACGTCTCAGGCCGCCCAGGGTTTGATCAAATCCAGGGCTGATTTTTGGCCCCAGTCCACCGCTGCTAGGGACTATCTGGCGGGAGGGCTTCCGAACCAGATTGTCCCTGGCTCTGGCTCATCGCTACAAATATTGCCCCTGATAAAAGCCTTATATCGACAAAATCCAAAAATGACTTTGAAAAATGCTTCGCTGCTAAAGTTCAAACCTGAGCTAATCAGTTGCAGCCTTGCCAAACGCATCCTGTCTTGTCTCGGGCCAGGGAAACATTCTATGCTAATGATTTCAATTGGCTGTACTTTTTATTTCGAAGAAGAGAAGGGAGAGCCTTGAAAAGGGCAAAAAGTTCACTCGGACCACAATCATCCCGGCAAATGGCATCAGCGAGGAAAACTTTCTGGAGGCGCTAACACTCGAGGCGCAGAGCCGCTTAAAGCTGACGTCATGTAATAGCATCGGGTTAGGGAGCCAAATCGTTGCGAGGGTGTTGCCCTTGATCCTTCCTCAAAGCTCCATCGTATAGTGAACCAAATGAACTCCCAACAAGGAAAGGTGCTCTGTAGGCCCGCGAGGCCGAGGAGATCTGGGATTCATTTACGGGGTTATATTTTGCGTATTCCGCTTGGAATGTGACCTAATAAATCACAGGGAGAAGCCGAGGATTGTCCAAATGATTTCGGTTGTAAAATAAATCATAAAAACTATAGAAATAAATGAGAAAAATCAAATAGACAAAGTCCTAAAGAAGGCCATAAACTGAATCTAAATGCTTAAAGTAACACTGTATTGGCCACCCGGATATAAAAGCACCTGGAAAAAACCCAAAAGCGGCCAGGAAACTCGCCCCTCGCCACAGCTGTAGCATCTTCTGTGTGCACAGACACAGTCGCACAGATTGCCCACGTGACTGCTGGCACCCACAAGGGACCAATTGGCCACCTGCTGTCATTTGGACCCAGGGGTGTGGAGGGGGGGGGGGTGAGTGCTATTGTGTAATTTGGGGCATAAGAAATCAAAGAAAAAGTCCAAGCATTTTGCAACTTATCACCCACCATTCCCTTCCCCACCCTATGCCAAGCCCAATTTAAGCAATAACATAAAAAACAACCTAAAGCAGAACAAAACACAGCAGTGGCCAGCTTGAATCTAAAATATACCAGGGCTGGCTGCTGGCTATTCCCTGGGTGAAACCCCCCAGTTCAGCCATAAAAACTCACTTTCCATACTCCAACGGTGCATGCGCGGGCTGTCATCCAAGGAGAGCTGCCTGCTGTGACTATGTCACTTGGCAGGCTGCTCTTATTGTTTACAACCATTCAGATAGGCTGGGATGGGAGTGTGCATACAGCCGGGGATGCGGTAGGGTGCGCTCCCCATTGATTTTAATGAGAGCCGCCTGCTGAAACATAGAAACATAGAAGGTTGACGGCAGAAGGAGACCATACGGTCCATCTAGTCTGCCCTTATGTGTATACTGTATGTTCTCTTTATCTTGCGGCCTTATTTATCATGGGATAGCGCCAGGTAGTGTCTCACTAGCGCCAGGTAGCCCCAGCTATCGGCGGCTACCGACTCCAGAACGCCAGGCGGCGGACACAATCACGCATTTATCCCGCTAAATGAGGCTAGCGCCGGCGAGAGCGTCAGCTAGCGCAAGATTCATCATGTAGCGGACTGCAACGAACAGCGCCGCTGCTAATCCCATCACAGCGCCAGGTATGACCTCTCGCTACCTGGCGCTCTCCAATGCATTTCAATGGAGCAATCTTTAAATATTCATAATTCATTGATATGAATCTTTTTTTTTTTTTTTTTTTAACTGTCACAAATTCTGTGACCACTTCTGCCATGTTAGATATTTTTTTTAAGGTAAAAAAAAGAAAAAATAACAGGTCTGATATTAATGTTTTCATATTACAAAATGTGTAGAAAAACTTGTTTAATTTGTTAATCAAAAAATTTGGTTGTTTGGGGGTTAAAAACTACTTTTAAGCCATCGCCGCCAGCGCTCTGGGGTTTAAACAAGCATTTCACAGCGTGAGAATTTTTTGAGCGGGAATTGTTAATGAATATGCTGGGAGCCATTCGCTCTGGCCATTCGCTGTCAGGCGCACCCATACAGCGCAGAACCTGTGAAACAGCGACTCCTAACCCCGTATTCAACATTACCGAACACCGAGTGAGTCGCTGTCAACAAGCGAACAACGGGCAAGCACAGCGAATACTAGCGGGTGCTGTGAAAATCACGCTACTGGCGCTCATCTGTCGCTACCTGTCGCTATTAATGAATCGGCCTCTTAGGATAAGATGTTGTAGTCATAGCAGGCGGCTCTCATTGGGTGAGAGGCCACACATGCACTGTTGGAGCCTGGACAGGTGAGTTTTTATGGACGAACAGGGTGGTTTCACACAGCGGGGCATCCTGATACGGGATGCTCTGGGGCATGGAACAAAACCTGAGAAAGTCAAATTCCCAGATTTTGTTCCACTTCAATCTGCACAGAAGCTGAAGCTGTGACCTTGAGTCACAGGTTAGTCCAAGGCCGGCGCCAGCACTGGGCAAACCTGGGAAATTGCAAGGCCCCTTGGTATCTTCAGGGGCCCACTCAGGCTCACACTTGGCCATAGTATTATTTTACAGGGGACCCAAATCACCGAATGCCAGGTGCTGTGTGCAGACCCTCTCATGGCTGACCTCAGCAACAAGGGAAGGTTAGCAACAATGGAGAAGGTGGCGAGAACCAGGTGACAACTGACAGCAATGGTGGAGTCTTTAGTGGCAGCGGAGCAATCAGTAAGGGCTGAAGGATGATTGGTGGCTATAGGGAAGGCAATAAGGACTGGAGGGTGATTGGTGGCTATAGGGAAGGCAATAAGGACTGGAGGGTGATTGGTGACTATAGGGAAGGCAATAAGGACTGGAGGATGATTGGTGGCTATAGGGAAGGCAATAAGGACTGGAGGGGGGTGATTGGTGGCTATAGGGAAGGCAATAAGGACTGGAGGATGATTGGTGGCTATAGGGAAGGCAATAAGGACTGGAGGGTGATTGGTGGCTATAGGGAAGGCAATAAGGACTGGAGGGTGATTGGTGACTATAGGGAAGGCAATAAGGACTGGAGGATGATTGGTGGCTATAGGGAAGGCAATAAGGACTGGAGGGTGATTGGTGACTATAGGGAAGGCAATAAGGACTGGAGGGTGATTGGTGACTATAGGGAAGGCAATAAGGACTGGAGGGTGATTGGTGGCTATAGGGAAGGCAATAAGGACGGGAGGGTGATTGGTGGCTATAGGGAAGGCAATAAGGACTGGAGGGTGATTGGTGGCTATAGGGAAGGCAATAAGGACTGGAGGACGATTGGTGGCTATAAGAAGGCAATAAGGACTGGAGGATGATTGGTGGCTATAGGGAAGGCAATAAGGACTGGAGGATGATTGGTGGCTATAGGGAAGGCAATAAGGACTGGAGGACGATTGGTGGCTATAGGGAAGGCAATAAGGCCTGGAGGATGATTGGTGACTATAGGGAAGGCAATATGGACTGGAGGATGATTGGTGGCTATAGGGAAGGCAATAAGGACTGGAAGGTGATTGGTGGCTATAGGGAAGGCAATAAGGACTGGAGGACGATTGGTGGCTATAGGGAAGGCAATATGGACTGGAGGATGATTGGTGGCTATAGGGAAGGCAATAAGGACTGGAAGGTGATTGGTGGCTATAGGGAAGGCAATAAGGACTGGAGGACGATTGGTGGCTATAGGGAAGGCAATAAGGACTGGAGGGTGATTGGTGGCTATAGGGAAGGCAATAAGGACTGGAGGGTGATTGGTGGCTATAGAGAAGGCAATAAGGACTGGAGGATGATTGGTGGCTATAGGGAAGGCAATATGGACTGGAGGATGATTGGTGGCTATAGGGAAGGCAATAAGGACTGGAAGGTGATTGGTGGCTATAGGGAAGGCAATAAGGACTGGAGGACGATTGGTGGCTATAGGGAAGGCAATAAGGCCTGGAGGATGATTGGTGACTATAGGGAAGGTAATAAGGACTGGAGGATGATTGGTGGCTATAGGAAAGGCAATAAGGGCTGGAGGGTGATCGGTGACTATAGGGAAGGCAATAAGGACTGGATGATGATTGGTGGCTATAGGGAAGGCAATAAGGACTAGAGGACGATTGGTGGCTATAGGAAAGGCAATAAGGACTGGAGGACAATTAGCAGCAAAAGATGAACCATTTGTGGCAGCCGAGCTGAAAGGTGACATTATTTGACAAACCCACTAAGACTCTTTTGCCCAAGGGCCCCCACAAACCTGGTGCCGGCCCTGGGTTAGACAACCAATTCTGTACAGCAGTGCATCTGTACTGGTCTGTCACTCAAGTATATGGCTTCCATACAGAGCCTCGCCCCCACCGGTGAGATGTTTTATGATTTTATTACCCTATGTGCTTAGCATAGCAGGAGGGAGGGATGACTGGGGGGCATACAAAAGGCTGAGACTTCCAGAATGCTGAGACTTCCAGGGACTCCAGTGCAGTTTATGGAGAGTTTGGGCCCCAGTACACAGAGCAAGGAATGTGGGTATGGAGAGCTGAAAAGCATGAGTACCCTACAAACGAAGAGGTGCAATGATCCAGCCCGGAGGTGGGGCTACACACATACATTTATAGGGAAGACAGAGGAGGGAATTACAAACACCTGTAGGCGGACAGGAAACACAAAACGTTCATGGAAAAGCCACATAAACTCAATTGACACACAAAAAAATAGAACAGAAGGTGGCTCAACAGGGGGAGAACTTATCGCCAGTTCAAGGCCCCATCGATGTCAGGCCTCACATGGCAGTACTGGAGGGTCAAAAAGGTCTTCAGAAAAGCAATTTTGTTTATCTAGGAAGATTGCTCAACTGTATGTGGTGTCCATTGTGTCTGAGGCCTATAGCAGCATACTTTACACTCTTCAGTCATCATGGACTTAAGTGCATTTGCTCGGACATGATAAGGGCCACACGATTAAGGGATTCAAACACATCAAACGGGTTCGAAGAAGGGGGCTGAGCTTACTCTTCTCACCCCTCTACACTTTACTTCTCTATACTTTTGTGGGAATTTTGACTACTTTTGCCTAGTTCAAAAGTTAACTTTTAAAGGAAAGGACCCCTCTAGCACCTCCTTGGAAAAGAAAGGAAAGGAAAGGAAAGGGGCTTTCACTAGGCCACTTGGGTGCTGGATTTTTCCACCATCACTTTGACATAGAAATCCCAGTTCTCACAATTATAGATTCCTTTTTGCAATTAAAGTTTGCCCCCTCAGTTCAAATGATTTGAGCAGATGTAGCCAATCACCGCAACTGATGCAAGGAGGTGCCCGTGGTGGGCCATCTGGATGCCAGGTGGTGGTAAGTTTCAACCAGGACAGTTCAGCTTCTGGAGACCAAAGGTACTGTATGTGTGTTTTTTCATGTTTTGCCAAGTCCCATTAACAGCCAATCAATATTCAAACTCCTAATTTAAATTGATTACAAGTTATGACCACATACCTATTGAATCTCTAAATAAACTTTTTTTCTACCTTAGTTGTTCCTAAACTTTCTCAGTTTGTCCTCAAACCCTCATTCCGCTTTCCTTTTCCTGATTGCTCCTATGATAAGTTTATTTAAATGTCATTTCTCTTGGTGTTAATTGCCAAGACAGACCCTTTAACAGCCAATCAATATCCAAACTCTTCATTAAAAATGATTACAAGTTATAACCACATAGCTCTTGCCATGTATTGAACCTCTAAATCAGGGGTATTCAACCAGTATTTGTAAAGATCCATATACAGGTATCCGGGGAGCGGCAAAGGTCTGGCCGGGGGGCTGTCATGGGGGGTGGATAGTTAGAAATTCGTGCACTGTGGGGGGGGGGGGGGGGGGGCTATTCTACAGTCTAAACTAAAAAAGGCTGGGATGAATGGGGCAGATCTGGGGGGCAGGGCAGGAATTAATGGGAATGGAATTGATGGTGCAAAGCTGGGGGGACAGGAATGGATGGGGTTGAGCTGGGGGGTCGGAGATGGATGGGGCAGAGATGTGGGAGGAAATGGTGAGACAGGGATAGATGGGGCTAAGTTGGGCAGCAGGACAGGATTGGATGAGGCAAAGTGCCAGAGAAACAAAATTTGTGTGTATCTTGCAATGCCACTTCCCGTCCATGCAGTACTTCATATTGCAATGCTAGGTACCAGGAAGCAGATTCATGACACTGGCAGGGAGAGTAAGCACTACATCGCCGATCAAGTTAAGGGGGGCAGCTCTGAACACAGCAACACAGAAGCAACTGAGTGCACGGCTGTCAGGGCAAGGGGTCCGGAAATCTGGAGCCAAGGTACGCATTTGGACCCTGGTCCCCCAGTTGAATACCGCTGCTCTAAATTAACTTTTTTTCTACCTTAGTTGTTCCTAAACCTTCTCAGTGTGTCCTCAAACCTCATTCTGCTTTCCTTTTCCCGATAGCTCCTATGATGAGTCTATTTAAATGTCATTTCTCTTGGCGTTAATAAGCAAAACAACTATTCTGATTCCCAAACGAAAGAAGATTGCGTTTTTAGAAAATTACCATGCGATGTTCAATTTGTCAATCACAAGGTTGTTAAGGAAAAGCTGCTCGATAAAAGGAAATAAACCCCGGGTTCATTTTAACAGGGGCAGGAGTCAGACGCTATTTGTCCACAGGAAGTGTTTTACGAGCTGGTATTTTCAAATACTGATTTGAAACTGACATTTAATACGTTTTAGCAAATCGCTTCATGGAAATGGCAGTAATGGTTTTAGGGCACCCGGTTCAGGGAACTGCTCTTTAGCGAGTGTCGTTTGTAGGAGATGATTTATACGGAAAACTTGCAAAAAATTACCTGTCTACAAATGAGCCAGGGAAGGAGTCACCCTGAAAGCCTTCGCATGCTGGAAACAGATGCAGAGACTGCATCTCAATAGCCAAGAGTTTTTCCCTAAACGTGGGACTTCATCCACCAGTGGAACCAGGGTCGAATAGCTTACTTATCTTTAGGACTGTCCAGGGATGAGTAGGCCACCCAACGTCAGAAAGACCAAGCATCGAAAGATTCACAGAGATGGAACCCCTGGATAAAATCAAGTAGTTAACTAGTGGCTCAATGAGGTTCAGAGCCTGGACTCTACCAGGTACCCTGGATTTACCCTTAGCTTACATGAGGAATTCTGGATAAGATCAAGTAGTTAACTAGTGTCTCAATGAGTTTTAGAATCTGGAGTCTACAGGGTAACCTGGATGCACTCTTAGCTTAAATGAGGAGCTCTGGATAAGATCAAGTAGTTAACTAGTGGCTCAATGAGGTTCAGTGCCTGGAGTCTACCAGGTACCCTGGATTTACCCTTAGCTTACATGAGGAATTCTGGATAAGATCAAGTAGTTAACTAGTGGCTCAATGAGCTTTAGAATCTGGAGTCTACAAGGTAACCTGGATGCACTCTTAGCTTAAATGATGAGCTCTGGATACGATCAAGTAGTTAACTAGTGGCTCAATGCAGTTCAGAGCCTGGAGTCTACAAGTTACCTCGGATTCTACCCTTAGCTTAGACGAGGAACGTTGGATAAGATCAAATAGTTAACTAGTGCCATAATTAGGTTCAGAGCCTGGAGTCTACCAGGTACCCTGGATGCACCCTTAGCTTAAATGAGGAGCTCTGAATAAGATCAACTAGTTAACTAGTGGCTCGATGCTATTCAGAGCCTGGAGTCTACAAGTTACCTTGGATTTTACCCTTAGCTTAGATGAGGAACTCTGGATAAGATCAAGTAGTTACAGCAACTAGTGACTAGTAATGAGGTTCAGAGCCTGGAGTCTACCAGGTACCCTGAATTTTACTCTAAGTTTAAATGAGGAACTCTGAATAAGATCAAATAGTTAACTAGTGCCTTAATGGGGGTCAGAGCCTGGAGTCTACCATGTACCCTACATTTTACCCTAAGCTTAGATGAGAACTCTGAATAATGTCAAATAATTAACTAGTGCCTTAATGAGGTTCAGTGTCTGGAGTCTACAAGGTACCCTGGATTTACCCTGGATAAAAATTAAGGTAAACTAGTGACTAATTACGTTTCAGTGCCTATAGTCTACCTAGTACCCTGGATTTTACGCATGCTACCTTTCTACAGTGTTTCTACCAGGTCTCTATGTGGCACGGTGGCCTATTTGGTCTTGCACGTACTTGCGATACTGAGCATGTGCAGCAGGCATTTCCTGGTGCTAGTGGCCTATAAATAGGAGATGCCTGCAGATCTTCTTCGTCTCCATACTAAGGCCTTGGAATCCTGCACACCTAGCTCTGTTCCTGCACTCACCTGAACTCTGAATGACCAGCTCTTTTTGCACTTACCTGGACTTTGAGCTTCTCGGCTCTGCTCCTGCATGCAGCCCGAACCAAACTGCTTTGGGACCCTGGCGAAAACCAGACTTGCCAGCAGACTCCCTACACTGAAGAGCAGACAATCCCTGCTGGCCTCCCCCTGGCTCAGCCAGCGTTACCCCGTTATTCCTGCTTTTGAGTTCCAGTTCAGCTTACCAGAATCTGTAATCAAGTTCAAATCCCTGACACTCTGGCCTTTCCTTCTGCTGCATTTCCCCTGTAACCACTATCAGGGAAGCTGCAGGCAGTACTGCTAGCAGTAGTTTGTGTCTAAATCGTGTCATCCACAACAAGGTACGTGACACTATGTTACCAGTCTTTCTATAGTGCCACCCTAGCCTGGTCTCAGTACCCAGTTAGATGTGTTATGACTTAAATGTTGGCTATAAATCTATACCACCTGCCCACAACCTTGCTCTGAATATTGATTTTAGAGCACCTGATTGGGCTCTGCTCCACTCTTTAAGTGGCCACCAGCTTCACAGTTAGAGAATCTGAGGTTCTCCTGATGCTCAGGTCTACCGTCATCATTAAACCAGACCTTCAGCATGATTTAATGAAAAGCCCAAACCCTTAAAAACTATTCCCCAGCATCTACAATTAATATATTTTACATTTTTAGTCACTTACTTATTATTCTTTCCCCCACTTGGCTGCAACTCCAGGACTCTAGGATACGGGCACCGCCATCTTGCCTCAGAAGCATCACATACTGAGGAGAGGAGAACAGGATAAAGTACAGGGGGCGGGGTTATAGCTGTGCTTTGCACAGACAGAGCAGAGTTGGGGTCAGAAAAAGGACAGCAATCCCAGACTGCAGAGCAGCACAGTCAGAAGGCACTTCCTGTTTTCAGGCTGCCTGATGCCCCATGAGCTGCCATCTTGGATGTTTAAAGGCCCATAACATGCAGTAGATGCAGGTAGGATGATTTTTGAAGTGAGCAACCTGTATGTACAGGGTGTGGGAAACATATAAGATAGGCTCTTATTCAGGGTGAAGGTCCGGATTAATGTGAGCAATCTGTATGTACAGGGTGTGGGAAACATATAAGATAGACTCTTATTCAGGGTGAAGGTCCACTTTAAGAGCTTGTAGGTTATGGGTAATTTGTGTGTGAGTTATAACCTAAACCAATTTTTGAAGCTTCCAGTGCTCATCATTCTCAGCATCCAGTCACCATGTGATAGTATTTACCAGTCCTTCTATAGCAGTGTTCCCCAACGCTCTCCTCGAGAGCCACTAACGGGTCATGTTTTTGTGATCTTCACCCAGATGCGTAGGTGTAGTAATTAGTGCAGGACCAGTGCTATAGAGCCAGCTATGTAGAACATGAACTGTTGGTGGATCTCAGTGGAACACAGTTCTATAGTGATATCTGTGTCTGTTATACTAGTCATCTGGTTTCCAGTGTACGACCTAGGCCCTTATTTATGAAGGAATAGCGACAGGTAGCGACTGGTGAGCGGCCGGTAATGACGGGCCCCGCCACGAGAACGCCGGCTCCCCACCACAATCACACATTTATCAAGCCGATCCTGCTTAGCGACTGAGATAGCGCCATATAGCCACTCATTTATCATTATTCCAGCCTCAGCCCACAGCGCCAGCGTCCGACCTTGAACAGCGACAGGTATGACCTCTCGCTACCTGGCGCTCTCCAATGCATTTCAATGGAGCAATCTTTAAATATTAATAGTTAACTGTTATTAATTTTTTTTTTTTTTTTTTAAATGTGAAAAATTCTGTGACCACTTCTGCCATTTTAGATAATTTTTTTAAGGGAAAAAAAGAAAAACATTTTTTACAGAATTGATATTACACGTCTGATATTAATGTATTCATATTACTAAATTCTTTTAAAAACTTGTTTTTTTTGGTTTCCAAAAATATGGTTGCTTGGGGGTTAAAAAACTACTTTTAACCCATCGCCGCCAGCGCTCTGGGGTTTAAACATGCATTTTACAGCGCGAGAATTTTTTGAGCGTGATTTTTTAATGAATATGGTGGGAGCCGGTCGCTAGGGCCAGTCGCTATCATGCGCTCCCATACAGCACGGAACCTGTCAAATAGCGACTCGTAACCTTGTATTCAACATTACGCCACACCGACTGAGTCACTATCAACTACCGAACAACGGCCAAGCAGCAGCGACTTCTAGCGGGCGCTCTGAAAATGCCGCTACAGTCACTCAACTGTCGCTACCTGGCGCTATTAATGAATCGGCCTCCCCGTTTCACAACCTACTTATACTAGCTCCATTTTTATATTCTATTCTGTTATTCTGTTATGGCTTGAATGTCGGCTATGAATCTGGGCTACCTGCACATGACCATGATCAACATATTAAAGTGGACCAACACCCACGGGTGACCTCCCTCCCCGCGGGACATCCGAGATCGGGATGTCCCGCGGGGTGAAACCTCCCCAAACACCCCAAACCCCCTTACCTTATCTTCCTCGCGCCCCTCTAGGCGTGCGCGTGCCCGCGCCCGCCGTCTGTGAATGGCCAATGGTCAAGAGGGACGCGCGGGAGGCGGCGGCGGAGGAGCCGCTTGTCCGAGACTGTCAGATTCCTTGTCCGTCGGCGCTGGGAGCGGGGAGAGGTGAGTTTTTTGGGGGATCGGGGGGGTTTCACACAGCGGGGCACCCCGATCGGGGGTTCCCCACCGAAGTGGACCAAGACCCAGGATAGTCAAAATCCTGGGTGTTGGTCCACTTTAAAGGCTCTTCAGTCCAGCTGGTCCTACCTGGTCGGGCTCTTCTCCAGTGAACAAGTAACCACCAGCTTCCCAGTTGCAGAACCTAAGCCTTTGCAACAGCTTCTGCTTGTCTCTGAATGTGATTTGGGGACTTTTGCCAGATTGACTGCAGTTTACAGTTGACATGCTATGACATGTAAAACTCACCTTCTCCCCGATCCAAAGACGTATGCGCGAGCCGGCGTAGGCTGTTTGTGAATGGCTAGCATGGGCACACACCCTGTTAGAGGCTAGCATGGATTTGCCCACCCCCATGCGCCATAGGCCCGGGGAAATGTGATTTTTACTGGGCGACCTGTGGGATTTCACACAGTGAGGCATCCCAAATCCTGGAATGCCCCGGGATCAAAGACCAAAACCCAGGATAGTCAAAATCTCAGGTTTGGGTCCAATTTAATGTTGAACTCATTAAAGTGGACCAACACCCAGGATTTTCACTATCCTGGGTTTTGGTCCACTTTCCGTGGGGCACCCCGATCGGGGGTGCCCTGCTGCGTGAAACCACCCAGAACACCCGATAAAACTCACCTCATCTCGCTCCTACGGCGCATGTGCGGCCGCTTGTCCTATCAGCGCGCTCCGAGCCGCTGTGGTATGCACGTCCAAGCCACGAACAACCACAGCGGCTCCAAGCACGCTGGCGGCCCCATCTCGCCCGCGCTGGCCATTCACACATTCACCGCCGCGGGCACGCACCCTGCTAGAGAGAGGCGCTAGATGCGAATGCGGCCCGCGCATGTGCCGTTGGACCGAGAGTAAGGTAAGCTGAATGGGGCGTCCTGGGGGGTTTCACACAGCGGGGCATCCTGATTTCGGATGGGATCGGATCGTCCTGGGAATCCTATAGATTCCCGGGCCGATCAATGAGGGTGTTGGTCCACTTTAAAAAAAAATATAAGCTTCTTGGAGGCACCTTCAAGTCATTTTGAGACGCCACGCCAGAAATTGTGATGGAGGCCAGAAGAAACAAAAACTCCTTTCAAATATAATTAAGGACAATCTATTTTCATGGCAGAGGTTATCCTTTTGAAGAACGGAAAAAAAAAAAGATCCCGTCACTTGTACAAAGTGTCAGCGCATAGCTGCTCGGTGAATGAGGACTTTTGAAGTCCAGACTGGGGATGCTCCCAGCTAGAATTATAGCTGATTAGCCGGCCTAAAAAAAAATACAAAAACACAGACCGGGCTTTACTAGACTTGAAAGTCAAGCCCTGGGGGTGGGGGAGGGGCGCTTGGTGGTCCAGGTGAATAGTCGCTTGATTGATTTGACATCTACAAGTAGGGTGACAACTTCTTTCAAGAAGCTTCTCCGAGATTATTGTGAGTGATGGGTGCCCTCGTGTAATGTGACCACGCCGCGATAAACACCTGCAACGCACGATGCCTTTATTTTAATTTTAAATAGAAGGGTTAGAATGGAAAAATGTCTTTATTTTAATTTTAAATAGAAGGGTTAGAATGGAAAAATGTAATAGTAATAGTAAATCCAACACTTTTTTTAGATTCATTTTTATACATTTTTTTGTATTTCATTACATGCCTTTACATTTATACTATTGTCAGTTTTTTTAATGTTTTTTCTTTTAATGTTTTTCTGCATTGTATATTTATATTTATTTCTATTTTATATATTTTATTTATTTTTTACTTGTGTCACTTTGACTTTTTTTTTTTATATACTTTTTTTTTAGGACCAAAAACGAAGAAACGCTTAAGCCACGTAGTGCCAGATGAGTGTCAAGTGAATGTCAGGTCCCAGTGCAAAAGGTGTATTTATCAAGTCAAAAATCCCGAGCGCCTGTGATAGGCCCTTATTTAACAAGGGATAGCGCCAGGTAGCGACTGGTGAGCGGCCGGTAATGACGGGCCCTGCCACGAGAACGCCGGCTCCCCACCACAATCACACATTTATCAAGCCGATCCTGCTTAGCGACTGAGATAGCGCCATATAGCGAAACATTCATCATTATTCCAGCCTCACCCCACAGCGCCAGCGAGCGACCTTGAACAGCGACAGGTATGACCTCTCGCTACCTGGCGCTCTCCAATGCATTTCAATGGAGCAATCTTTAAATATTAATAATTAATTGTTATTAATGTTTTTTTTGTTTTTTTTTTTTAAATGTCAAAAATTCAGTGACCACTTCTGCAATGTTAGATATTTTTTTTAAGGTAAAAAAAAAAAATTTGTGCAGAATTGATATTACAGGTCTGATATTAATGTATTCATATTACAAAATGTTTTTAAAAACTTGTTTTTTTTTTGTTTCCAAAAATATGGTTGTTTGGGGGTTAAAAAACTACTTTTAACCCATCGCCGCCAGCGCTCTGGGGTTTAAACATGCATTTCACAGCGCGAGAATTTTTTGAGCGTGATTTTTTAATGAATATGGTGGGAGCCGTTCGCTATGGCCATTCGCTATCATGCGCTCCCATACATCGTGGAACCTGTCAAATAGCGACTCCTAACCTTGTATTCAACATTACTGCACACCGACTGAGTCGCTGTCAACAACCGAACAACGGCCAAGCACAGCGACTACTAGCGGGCGCTGTGAAAATACTGCTACAGTCGCTAATCTGTCGCTACCTGGCGCTATTAATGAATCGGCCTCCCCGATGCAAGCATTACCGGCTTACCAAACAGTTTACCAAACTGTATTGCCTCTGTATGTGCACTTGGGATGCCATAAATAAACTCTACATAGTTCAGGTTATGGTGATGAAAGCCCTCAAAGGGGCCCAAGGGCTTTTTTTTCTGGTGACCCTGTGGACCAGTCCGAGCCTGCACTTGGCGCACTTTCAATTCTGAACGAATTTATTCGTACTAAAACTGATCTAGTGACCAAAACGAATTCTCTGACCAAATCGAATCTGAAACAAATGTGAAACTAAATAGGCTTATTGGCTTCTCACAAGCTAGAAGCATTTTTTTGCAACCTATAATTTAGAGTGAAAGCACAGCCAAAACTTTTTGACAAAGGAATTGTTTCATAATATTATTTACATTCTTACATTTTTACTTTTACTTTTTTTTGTTTCATATAATTTGTATTGTTTGTTTTATATCATGTTTTAGATCATTTTTTTTTTTAAATAATGTTTTCATTTTTTTTTTTACAAACTTTTTTTGCACTTTCATTTTCGAACAAATGTACAACAAATCTTATTCAGTAAGAGTTGAAAACAATTCTCCTGGTAGAAATAAATCACTTTATAAGATAAAGCCTGAGAAAGTCACTGCTTCTGAATCACCAGCTGGGAAGACAATGAAAGTCAATGCTGCTTTTTTTTGCTTCAAAAGTTTTTAAAAACAACTTTGTAACTTTTTTTAAAATTGTAAATAGATATTTTTAAACTTTAGAACTTTTTTGCCTGTAAAATGTGCCAACTTGGGGCAAGTGGCAACAATTTGTTTGCCACAGCACTTGTAAAAAACTAAGAGGCCGATTCATTAATAGCGGAAGGTAGCGACAGTTGAGCGACTGTAGCGGCATTTTCAGAGCGCCCGCTAGGAGTCGCTGTGCTTGGCCGTTGTTCGGTAGTTGATAGCGACTCAGTCGGTTTGCCGTAATGTTGAATATTGGGTGAGGAGTCGCTATTTGACAAGTTCCGCGCTGTATGGGAGCGCATGATAGCGACTGGCCCTAGCGACCGGCTCCCACCATATTCATTAACAAATCACACTCAAAAAATTCTCGCGCTGTGAAATGCTTGTTTAAACCCCAGAGCGCTGGCGGCGATGGGTTAAAAGTAGTTTTTTAACCCCCAAACAACCATATTTTTGGAAACCAAAAAAAACAAGTTTTTAAAATAATTTAGTAATATGAATACATTAATATCAGACCTGTAATATCAATTCTGTGCATTTTTTTTTTTTTTTACCTTAAAAAAATGATCTAAAATGGCAGAAGGGGTCACAGAATTTTTCACATTTAAAAAAAAAAAAAAATCATAACAATTAATTATGAATATTTAAAGATTGTTCCATTGAAATGCATTAGAGCACGCCAGGTAGCGAGAGGTCATACCTGTCGCTGTTCAAGGTCGGACGCTGGCGCCGTGGGCTGAGGCTGGAATAATGATGAATGAGTGGCTATATGGCGCTATCTCAGTCGCTAAGCAGGATCGGCTTGATAAATGTGTGATTGTGGTGGGGAGCCGGCGTTCTCGTGGCGGTGCCCGTCATTACCGGTCGCTCACCAGTCGCTACCTGTCGCTATCCCTTGTTAAATAAGGGCCTATGGGAAGCAGGGATTGAATTTGGGTGTTAAAAGCAACAGCCCAACTGGCCCCAAAGCAGTGCAGCCCACCGGGCATCGTCAAGGGTCTCCCTATGGACAATCCGCCCCTGGTCATGTGTCGCCTCTGCCTTTGATGGCACTGTGGCTGCAAGTTCCGCTGGGTCGGATGAGTCTGCAGGGAGCAAGAAGCACAAAAAACAGGACATTTTGAATTTCTGCGTCTTCTGATGTGTTTTTTGGCTTCTGTCTTTCCCGAGTCTTCAGCAAGAGGCTGGGACTCAAAGGCCAACACCCCTGCCTCCTCCTCTAGGGCTGGCAACTGCTGGGCGGCATCTTCCTGAGAGGAAGAGGAGGACGATGGCAGTGGGATTCGGGACCGTCTTTCGCACACACACCTGGGTTGTTCTCAGCTGTGATCGGACATTTGGTTCCGGGTGGGTTTTATTCTCTACACAACTCTGCTTCTACAAAAGAAAAACAATTACAGGCTGATTCATCACTAACGCCAGGTAGCGACAGATGAGCGTCTGTAGCAGGCATTTCAGAGCGCCCGCTAGTAGTCGCAGTGCTCGGCCGTGGGTCGCTAGTTCAGCTAGTTCGCTGTGCAGCAATGATGAATACATTGTGAGGAGTCGCTATCTGACCAGTACAGCGCTGTATGAGAGAGCATGATAGCGACTGGTCAGTGCCACCGACTCACAACATATTCATTAAAAAAACATCCTCACAAAACTCCGATGATGAAAAAAGCTTCTCTGAAGCCCAGAGCGCCGGAGGCGGTGTGATTAAAGTCTGTTTTTCAGCATCTATCCACTAGTAACAAAGCGAAAACATATGGAATTACATTGTAATAACATTGTAACATGAACACTTTAATGGCAGAGCTGTGATGTCATTTCTGAAGAAATATATAAAACATGAAAATTTTTGAAAAAACATGCATTTTCAATGCCATAAGAGGTCCCAGCATTATTTGAGATTTAAAAAAAAAACAAAACAAAAACCCAGTTAAAAGAGAAGATAAAGATCGTCCAGGGAAATGTATGGGAGAGCGACAGGTAGCGAGAGGTCATACCTGGCGCTGTGCAAGGCTGAACGCCGGCGCTGTTCGCTGAGGCTGTGATAATGATGAATCAGACGCTACATGGCGCTATCCCAGTCGCTCAACAGATTCTGCTTGATAAATGTGTAATTGCGTGCCGTGTCCGGCGTTCACATGTCGCTACCTCTCAATAACCAGCCACTACCTGACGCTATCCCTTCAAGAATAAGACCCTTAGCACACATGGGGACAAGTGTTCTATGTACCAGCCACTTACCTGGGAAGTGCAGGCAGATTAACTCCCTTGCACAGGACGACACTTACCCCAAGGCCCTGATTACTACTAATAAGCGACAGTAGCGTTATTTTCACAGCGCACGCTAGTATTCGCTGTGCTTGGCCGTTGTTCGGCTGTTGAGAGCGACTCAGTCGGTGTGCGGTAATGTTGAATACGGGGTGAGGAGTCGCTGTTTGACAGGTTCCGCGCTGTATGGGAGCGCATGATAGCGACTGGCCCTAGCGACCGGCTCCCACCATATTCATTAACAAATCACGCTCCAAAAATTCTCGCGCTGTGAAATGCTTGTTTAAACCCCAGATCTTTGGCGGCGATGGGTTAAAAGTAGTTTTTTAACCCCCAAACAACCATATTTTTTGAAAAAAAAAAAACATGTTTTTCAAAACATTTTGTAATATGAATACATTAATATCAGACCTGTAATATCAATTCTGCACATTTTTTTTTTTTTTTTAACCTTAAAAAAAATATATAACATTGCAGAAGTGGTCACAGAATTTTTGACATTTAAAAAAAAACAAAAAAAAAACATTAATAGCAATTAATTAAGAATATTTAAAGATTGCTCCATTGAAATGCATTGGAGAGCGCCAGGTAGCGAGAGGTCATACCTGTCGCTGTTCAAGGTCGCTCGCTGGCGCTGTGGGGTGAGGCAGGAATAATGATGAATGATTCGCTATCTGGCGCTCTGTCAGTCGCTAAGCAGGATCGGCTTGATAAATGTGTGATTGCGGAGGGGAGCCGGCGTTCTCGTGGCGGTGAGCGTCATTACCGTTCGCTCACCATTCGCTACCTGGCGCTATCCCTTGTTAAATAAGGGCCTAATAATCATTATTACTTTTATTATTATTTTTTTTAAGATATAATTTTTCGTAGCACAGTACAAAATAGTAATATATAATAGTTTAATGAACACACAAAGTACGCTGATTTTTTTTTTTCTATATGATGTTGCATAAGCTTTCAATCCATTTCTAGTTTAAAAAGAAAAGAAAAAAAAAAACAGCCAGAGATTTTTTTCTTATCTTTTCTCCTCCTTTAGCTTTTCCACATTCCCTCCATTCTTTCTCTTTTCACCTCCTCTTCATAGTACATTTATTCTTCCTTCTCTCTATCTATTTATCATTTCCTTTTATCTTTTATTACTTTTATTATTATTTTTAAAGATACAATTTTTTGCATTGTGGTGCAAAGTCGTAAAATATAATAGTTTAATGAACACATAAAGTACAATGATTTTTTTTCTATATGATGTTGGATAAGCTTTTAATACATTTCTTTTCTAGTTTAAAAAGAAAAGAAAAAAACAGCCAGAGTTTTTCTTTTTTTTGCCCTTGCAGCTGTTTGGGAGCGGGGGGGGGGGGGAGGGGGGATGAGGTCATGTGACAGGGAACAGGTTTGCTCTTTCATAAGGGCACATTTGCATTTCAAGTGGTGATACACAAAGCTGGGAGCGAGGGCGGCCGGTGCTCGGGGGCAGAGACACCTGTGGGATGCCATGGCCCGGGCCGCAGCCTGCCTGGGAGTCGTTCCTGCGGGGCTCTGGCAGGACATTAGTCACCATGAGAAAGTATTTCCCCAAACGGTTTAAACAAATCATCAGTCAGCGCCTAGAGAGGAAATCCGCAATATGTTACAGCCGCTTGTTATCTTCCGCTAGGAAAAAAATGGTTATTTCCTTTATTTAAAGTGGACCAAAACTGAGCGCAATCAGTCTGTAAGTCTATCTGTAAGTCAGTCTATAAGATTCCGGGCCGATCAATTCCCTCCCCCCGAGGCATCCGAAATCGGGATGCCCCGCTGTGTGAAACCCCCCAGGTCGCCCCGTTCACTTACCTTGCTTCCCGGTCCAACGGTGCATGCGTGAGCCGCGGCTGCACCTCTGCCATCCCTCTAGCAGGGCGCGTGCCCACGGCAGCCATTTGTGAATGCCCAACACGGCCATGCTCCCTGTTCAGAGGGAAGAGGGGGATGCGGCCACCAGCGTGGTTGGAGACACTGGTCTTAAGCACCGTCTTAGTGGCTCCGAGCGTGCTGATTGGACGAGCGACCGCACGCGCGCCAGAGGACCGGGAAGAGGTGAGTTAGATTAGGCGATATGGGGGGTTTCGCACAGGGAGGGGTTTTATATTGGCTCAGGAGTAATTGACCAATACATGAAGTAAAGTCTTCCGCTGGTCAAGTAGGCCTTATTTGGTTAGTTTCTGATGTGAGACTAGGGTGGATAATATAGAATGGAGGGACAGGTTTGATTATTTAGCCATCTATTATTTCTCTAAACTTGCCTGTTGTTTAGCTTTGATTTTGTCTATCCTGGGTTTTGGTCCACTAGGGTGGGGCACCCCGATCGGGGGTGCCCCGCTGTGTGAAACCCCCCAGAAAGCCCCAAAAACTCACCTGTCCCCACTCCCACATGGCCGCTGCAGCCAATCCCCGCCGACGGACAAGCGAGGTCCGTCGACGGACAAGCGAGCGCACCCGCTGTCGCCTCCTGCGAGTCACTCTTACAGGGAGCACGCCCGTGCCGGCCATTCACAAACTACTAGAGGAATGCGCGAGCGGCGGCGGTGGCTCGCGCATGCGCCGCTGGATGGTGGAGCAGGTAGGGATTTCAGGGCTTTCTGGGGGTTTCACACAGCGGGGTGCCCCGCAGGCCCGATGCTGATCGGCCCGGGAATCTTATAGATTCCCGGGCCGATCAGCATCGGGTGTTGGTCCACTTTAAGGGTTGTAATAGTGTGAATGAATAATCTTTACACTTACTATTTTTTTCACTTTCACTTACTCATAGGTATATACTGTATATTTTGAGCTGCGGTACTTAATCTTGTATTTTCTTTCAAACAGCTTGCACACAGGAGCATCGCAGACTGTGGCAGTATGTCTGAAGATTGCGGAAAATGCTGCTGGAGATGAAGAATCAACAGCAGGGTGGGGGGGGGGACTAGGGTTGCCGCTGTGGTGCTCGTTACTTTTAGGCCCATGTTGGGCCTTTTTTTTAATTATTAAAACATTTTTAGAGTTTTGAATTTACATTTGTATCTTGTTTTTATTTACATTAATAATGCCTGACTCAACACACACACACAAAAAAAAATCAGAAAAAATTTTTAATAAACAAACAAAGCAAAAAAATACATTATTTGTAAACTTATCTTGCCAATGTTATCATTGGCAATATAAGATTCAAAAATGTTGTGGGGTTAGAGCAGCATAGGAAAGCCCAGACGCTGCATTGTCGTTGAGCGACTGTACAGTGCCTTTATAGCGACTCAAAACAAACATCACATTCATCAATGCCGGCCATGTTACTATAGCAACTGAGGCGCTCTGTAATAGCGACTCCCGGCTGATCAGAGCGACCACTAACGGTCGCTATTAGCGCCGCTGTAAAGATGCTCATCTGCTTTCAACTGGCGCTAGTAATGAATCAGCCTGCCCGTCACAGTGTTAGAATAATGTCATTCCATGTGTTTTCGCTTTGTTACTGGCGGATATGTGGTCAGAAACAGACTTTAATCACACAGCGTCTGGTGCTCTATGCTACAGCGCCCAGCTTTAGAGCACCGACGCCGTGTGTGTAGTGTTTTCCTAAATTTGCTGTGGAGTGGCGAGTGCCGGACGCACTGAGCTGGAGCTACCCCTCACTCCCTGCAGCGTTATACTGTTGTTAGAGCGCCCAACACATCACATTCATCAATGCCGGCCAGGTTACTACAGGGACCACAACACTAGGTTACAGCGCCCGATACCCGCTTACAGCTTCTACTAGCGGTCACTCTAAGCTCCGCTACACAGACGCTCATCTGGCAATACCTGGTGCTAGTGGTGAATCAGCCTCTTACCAACAGCTTCTGCTTGTCCCTGAATAGGACTTTTATGTTATGTTATGACTGAATTAAGAACAAAGAATAGATGGAATAACAAGCAATGAAAGAAGGACAGAACAAGAAAGAAAGAAAGAAAGAAAAGGAATAAAAAATGAAAGAGTAGATGGAAAGAAATATAAAAAATAATTGGGAAAAAAACAAAGAACGAACAAAAGCATAGAATGAATGACAGAAAAAAAAAAAAAAAGAATAAAAGGAATGACAGAAAAAAGCAGGGAAGAGAGAGACATAAGGAATGAAAGAAAATAGGAAGTGATGGAAGGAAAGGAAAAATAGAAGGACTGACAGAAAAAAGAGGAAAAGGAAAAGAAAAGAGAATAGAATAGAAAGAATAGAAAGAACAGATGAAAAAAGAAACAAAGATTAGATGGAAAGAAAGGAATAAATAGAAAGAAAGAAAGAGAAAGAAAGAAAGAAAGAAAGAAAGGAATGACAGAAAAGTTTTTATAGAAAAGAAGAAAAGGAATGTAAAGAGCAGATGAAAGAAAGAAACAAAGATAAAAAGAAAAGAAAGAAAGAGAAAGAAAGAAAGGAATGACAGAAAAGTATTTATAGGAAAGAAGAAAAGGAATGGAAAGGATAGAATAGAAAGAATAGAATAGAAAGAACAGATGAAAGAAAGAATCAAAGAATAGATGGAAAGAAAGGAAGAAAAAAGAAAAGAAAGTAAGAAAGAATAGAAGGACTGATAGAAAAGAATACAATAGAAAGAATAGAATAGAAAGAACAGATGAAAGAAACAAAGTATAAAGAGAAAGAAAGAAAAAGAAAAAATAGAAGGACTGATAGAAAGAAAGGATCTCCCAATGGCCAATCTACCCCTGGCTGACAGTCCTTAGTCCTGGTTACTGCACGGCCCTGCGTCCTGCATAGCGGCTGCCCAGAATAGAGAGAATGAAGTGGGCCCTCCCAAGGTGCAGGTGCCCAGGGTGCTCCCAGTGCTTCTACCCCACGGGTGGACCACCACTTGACCGATAAGGATCCAGTCTTTTATTACTCAAAGCTCAGACAGCCCCCCCCCACCATTATGTGGACCTCAAGTTCCTTAAAGTGAAAATCCTGTGTTTTGTTCCTCTTCAAAGTGGACCAAAACCCACCGCGATTGACCCGGGAATTTATAAGATTCCCGGGCCGATCGATTCCCTCCCTCGAGGTATCCAAAATCAGGATGTCCCGCTGTGTGAGACCCCCCAGGTGGCCCGTACACTTACCTTACTTCCCAGTCACATGCGCGAGCCGCGTCCCCGCTATCCCTCTAGCAGGGCGCGTGCCAGCGTCAGGCATTTGTCAATGGCCGGCTCCCTGTTAGAGGCAAGTGGGGGATCCCGACGCCAGTGCTCTCGGGGCCGCTGTCCTTAGACGAAGGCTTAGAAGACGTGACGTCAGCAGCTACAGGCGAGCTGATTGGACGAGCCACCGTGCATGCGCCGTAGGACCGGGAAGAGGTGAGTTGGCATCGGCGATCTGGCGGGTGTCACACAGCGGGGCATCCCTGATCGGGGTTCCCCAGGGGAAAAGGAACAAAAGGATAGTCAAAATCCTGGGTTTTGATCCACTTTAAACATCGGCCTGTTGCTCGTTAGCCGGTGCTGTGGGAATCTGCACCAAAACTTTGGTAAATCAGGTGCAAAACACAACAAATACAGAATCTGGTGACAATGAAACACGCAGGCTGATTCACTACTAGCGCCAGGTACCGGCAGATGAGCGTCTGTAACAGAGGCGCTAAGAGCAACCGCTAGTAGACGCTGTGATCGGCTATCGGTCGCTATTACAGAGGGCTGATTCATCACTAACGCCAGATAGCGACAGATGAGCGTCTGTAGCGGCATTTCAGAGCGCCCGCTAGTAGTCGCAGTGCTCGGCCGTGGGTTGCTACTTTATAGCGACTCAGTCACTGTGCAGTAATGTTGAATACATTGTGAGGAGTCGCTATTTGACCAGTACAGCGCTGTAATGGAGCGCATGTTAGCGACTGCTCATAGCGACCGACTCACGACATATTCAGCAAAAAACAGCCTCACAAAACTCTTGAAAAATGCTTCTCTGAAGCCCAGAGCGCAGGAGGCGGTGTGATTAAAGTCTGTTTTTCAGCATCTATCCACTAGTAACAAAGCGAAAACATATGGAATTACATTGTAACAACATTGTAACATGAACACTTTAATGGCAGAGCTGTAATGTCATTTCTGAGGAAATATATAAAAAGTGAAAAATTTGTGAAAAAAAAACTGCTTTTTCATGCCAGAAGAGGTCACAGAATTATTTGCGATTTTTTGAAAAAAAAAAAAAAAAAAAAAACCCTGTTTAAAGAGAAGAAAAGGTTCGTCCATTGAAATGTATGGGAGAGCGACAGGTAGCGAGAGGTCATACCTGGCGCTGTGCAAGGCTGAACACCGGCGCTGTTCGCTGAGGCTGTGAAAATGATGAATCAGACGCTACATGGCGTTATCCCAGTCACTAAACAGATTCTGCTTGATAAATGTGTAATTGCTGCCGTGTCCGGCGTTCACCAGTCGCTACCTGTCGCTACCTCTCATTAACCAGCCACTACCTGACGCTATCCCTTCTTAAATAAGCCCCTCAGTTGCTGTAGTAACATTGCCGGCAATGATGAATTTGATGTGTGAGTCGCTATAACACCAGTACAGCGCTATATGGGAGCGAACGGTAGCGACGGAACATATGGAATTACCTTGTTATTACATTGTGACATTAACACTTTAATACCCGACCTGTAAGTTTATAAAAAATGACATTAAATAGGTCGGGAGAGGTCACACAATGATTTGATATAAAACTAAAAAAATTATTAAAATAAAACCCTGTTTAAAGAGAATAAAAGTAACGTCCATTAAAATATATGGGAGAGTGACAGGTAGCGACAGGTAATACCAGGCACCCTGGAAGCTATACACTGAGCTGTCTGTGATGATGAATCGGTCGCTACGTGACGCTGTAAGAGGCGCTCACCAGAATCGCTTTCATAAATATGGCATTGCATAATGCGGCCGACGTTCACCAGACGCTACCTGGCGCTTACAAGGCGCTACCTGGCGCTATCCCTTGATGAATAAATCCCTAAATGATAAAAAAAAAATGGGCGATACGGGAACGGGCGACGTCCAATCCTCTTATTCAGCCCCAATTAGAATGCATGAGCAGCTAACAATAGCAAGGTAAGCTCTGCCCCCGAGGCCTCTGGGTAATCTCACCTGTACTATATGCTGCCCCTAATGAGAGCACCTGTGAGATTACCGGCCGCGCCCTCCATTCACTGCCCTGTGTGCAGCCATACCTCCCAAGTGTCCCTCATTTGGAGGGACTGTCCCTCTTTTCGGTCGGTGTCCCCCTGTCCCTCATTGTTCTCATTTGTCCCTCTTTGAGGTGTAACATGTAGATCAGCAGCAATAAATTATTGAGGGCTTTATTCATCAAGGGATAGCGCCAGGTAGCGCCTTGTAAGCGTCAGGTAGCGTCAGGTGACCACCGACCGCGACAGGCAATACCACATTTATGAAAGCGATTCTGGTGAGCGACTCTAACAGCGCCATGTAGCGTCCGATTCATCATCACAGACGGCTCAGCGGATCCCGGCGGCGCTCTGGCTTTCAGAGCCTGGTATTACCTGTCGCTACCTGTCGCTCTCCCATACATTCCAATGGACGTTACTTTTCTTCTCTTTAAACAGGGTTTTCTTTTAATATTTTTGTTGTTTTGTATCAAATCATTGTGTGACCTCTCCTGGGCTATTTAAATACATTTTTGAAAACTTTTTTGATTTTTTATATTTTTATGCAGAATTGTCATTACAGGTCTGGTATTAAAGTGTTAATGTCACAGTGTTATAACAATGTCATTCTGTGTGTTTTCGCTTTGTTACTGGTGGATATGTGTTCAATAACAGACTTTAATCACACAGCGTCTGGCGCACTGGGCTATAGCGACACAATTTTGAGCGCCGGCGCTGTGTGAGTCTGTTTTTTTTATGAATATGGTGTGAGTCGCTCACACTGACAAGTCGCTACTGTTCGCTCCAATATAGCGCTGTACTGGTGTTATAGCGACTCACGGTCGATCAGAGCGACCACTAGCGCCGCTGTACAGACGCTCATCTGCCGTTACCTGCTGCTAGTAATGAATCAGCCTGCCCGTTGCCTATTTAAATTGTTTCTATTGTTTTAAATGTTACATCCTATCTCCTATCCATCCCTCAATGAGGGGGCGTGGCTTCATCCATCCCTTAATGAGGGGGCGTGACTTCATCCATCCCTTAATGAGGGGGCGTGTCTTCATCCATCCCTCAATGAGGGTGTGTGTCTTCATCCACCCCTCAATGAGGGTGTGTGTCTTCATCCATCCCTCAATGAGGGTGTGTGTCTTCATCCACCCCTCAATGAGGGTGTGTGTCTTCATCCATCCCTCAATGAGGGTGTGTGTCTTCATCCACCCCTCAATGAGGGTGTGTGTCTTCATCCACCCCTCAATGAGGGTGTGTGTCTTCATCCATCCCTCAATGAGGGGGCATGGCTTCATCCACCCCTCAATGAGGGGGCGTGGCTTCATCCGTCCCTCAATATGGGGGTGTTGCTTCATCCAACTCTCAATAAGGGGGCGTGTCTTCATCCATCCCTCAATGAGGGGGCGTGTCTTCATCCATCCCTCAATGAGGGGGTGTGTCCTCATCCATCCCTCAATGAGGGGGCGTGTCTTCATCCATCCCTCAATGAGGGGGCGTGTCTTCATCCATCCCTCAATGCGGGGGCGTGTCTTCACCCATCCCTCAATGAGGGGGCGTGTCTTCATCATCCCTCAATGCGGGGGCGTGGCTTCATCCATCCCTCAATGAGGGGGCGTGGCTTAATCTATCTCTCAATGAGGGGGCGTGGCTTCATCCATCCCTCAACGGGGGCGTGGCTTCATCAATCCCTCAATAAGGGGGTGTGGCCTAATTTAACAAATGCCCCTTTTTCCCACCCTGAAAAGTTGGTAGGTATGCACGCAGGCGCCGCGTTCACTTCAGCCATATGCAAGAGGTGAATGGGATTCTGGGTAACAGTGAAATTAATTAACGTTTGTTTTTCTTATTTTTTTACAGAATTTACTGAACACATTTCCATTAGTTGTACAGAGAACCTGAAGAGATCTTTTATTGATTTATATATCTATGGGGGAAATGTATTTAAAGCGGATCCACATCCCACATGGACCGATCCTTGAGTCTAAAGGACTTTAGGACCGGCCAAGTCCCTCCTCCTGGGGCATCCTAAACCGGGATGCCCCCATGTGTTTAAAGTGGACCAAAACAGAGGATTTTGACTACCCTGGGCTTTGGTCCTTGCCCCCTGGGGCACCCAGATCGGGGATGCCCCTCTTTGTGACACCCCCCAGGTCGCCAAAACAAACTCACCTCTTCCTGGTCCTACGGCGCATGTGCGGCCGCTCATCCAATCAGTGCCCTCGGATCTCATCACGTCAGCTCGTCTAAGGTGAGTGGATCCGAGCACGCTGGCAGCTGTATCCCCCGCTACCCTCCAACAGGCGTGCCATTCACAAATGCCTGGTGCGGGCAAGTGCCTTGCTAGAGGGGTAGCGGGATGCGGCTCGCGCGTGCGCTGCTGGACCGGAAAAAAAGGTGAGTTTATGGGCGACCTGGGGGGGTGGGTTCACACAATGGGGCACCCCTGATGGGCCCGGGAGGAGGGAATCTATAAGATTCCAGGGCCGAGCTCTGTGGGTTTTGGTCCACTTTAAACTGCACCAAAACCCACCCTGGAGTCTATGAGACACCAGGCCAGGCTTACTCCCTCTCGCTCTGTTAAACCCCCTGAGACGTCGCAACCTTTTCCCATGCCTCCCAACTTTTCAGGGTGGGAAAGAGGGACATTTGGTAAATGAAGCCACGCCCCCCTCATTGAGGGATGGATGAAGCCACGCCCCCCTCATTGAGGGATGGATAGGAGACAGGATGTAACAGTTACAATAGAAACACTTTAAATAAGTGAATGAATCATTTATTGCTGCAGATCTGCATGTTACACCTCAAAGAGGGACAATATGTAAATGAAGTCACACCCCCTCGCTGAGGGATGGATGAAGCCACGCCCCCTCATTGAGGGATAGATGAAGCCACGCTCTCTCATTGAGGGATGGATGAAGTCACGCCCCCTCATTGAGGAATGGATGAAGCCACGCCCCCTCGTTGAGGGATGGATGAAGCCACGCCCCCTCGTTGAGGGATGGATGAAGCCACGCCCCTCATTGAGGGATGTATGAAGACACACCCACTCATTGAGGGATGGATGAAGCCACGTCCCCTCATTGAGGGATGGATGAAGTCACGCCCTTCATTGAGGGAATGATGAAGCCACACCCCCTATTGAGGAATGGATGAAGCCACGCCCCCCATTGAGGAATGGATGAAGCCACGCCCATCATTGAGGGATGGATGAAGCCACGCCCCTCATTAGGGATGGATGAAGCCACACCCCTCATTGAGGAATGGACGAAGCCACGCCCCCTCATTGAGGAATGGATGACACCACGCCCCCTCATTGAGGGGTGGATGAAGCCACGCCCCCTCATTGAGGGATGGATAGGAGATAGGACATAACAGTTACACCAATAGAAACACAATGAATAGGCAAATGAATCATTTATTTCTGCAGATCTGCATGTTACACCTCAAAGAGGGACAAATGGGAACAACAAGGGACAGGGGCACATGGACTCAAAAGAGGGACAGTCCCTTAAATGGGAGGTATGTATTTCCCATGAGCCCACGCCGCATGCGCAACCGGCGCCAGCATCACTTGCCTTCCTTCTCAGCTGTGCGCGGCCACACCCACCGCAACTGTATGGCTGTGCGTGCCCGGGCACAGCCGAAGGGAGTGAGTGATGCCGCACGCCACCTATGTGTGCTGCTGGGCATTCCATTCAGCTGCTCCAGCCACCTATATGCCATATCGACCAGCCCTGGATTCCAAAACACTCTAGGGCTAGACAATTCCCTCTCCCTGGGGCATTCCGATTTGGGATGCCCCAATGTGTGAAATCCTCACAGGTTCAAGCTGTATGCTGACTGATTGGGCGATCCCACGGTACACGCTCAGCTGCCGCAGCATCACCCGCCTCCTTCCGATTAATCTGAATGGTGCCCAGCACTCCATTCATTAAAGCGGACCAAAACCCATATTTTTAACAAGCATCCTCTGAATTGCATTCTCAATGAGGAACACCTGCTTCACTCTAATCCCAGATAATGGTGCCTGTTTTAGCTGTAAAGCTCCGCCTCCTCCATTCATTGACATTACTTGTGTGATGATGTCATTGCCGCACCTGTGCAATGACTGATCACATGACATCTTACAGAGAGGGACAGTAACATAATCAGTGTTCCAGGACAATTCCAAAAGCAAAAATATCCATTTCCGGTCTTACACCCTAAGCAGGGAGTATTGGCAAGGGATTTGGCCAAATGTATTTCACAAGTTTGGTAGGTTTTGGTCCGCTTTAAAATTGCCGGGTAAAGCAGTCAGTTTTTTATTGGTTGGCATCACCTGGCAATCTCTTCCGATTGGATGATTGATAGAGAGCCTGTGCATGCAGCATGGGATCACTAGAGAGGTAGGAATAATAGCACATAGAGGAGTAATGTGCTCCTGTAAAGAGGACCAAAACCCAGGTGAGTGAAAAACTTTAAATCTGAAGAGGCGTCGAGAGCCTTTTTTTGAAGCGGAACAAAACCTGGGATTTTGACTATGCCGTAGGAGCGGGGTGAGGTGAGTTGAATTGGGCGATCTGGGGGGTTTCACATAGCGGTGCACCCCGATCGGTAAAAATCCTGGGTGTTGGTCCACTTTAGAACATACTTCTACTCCGGTACAACGGAGCATGAGCGGGCTTTTGTCCAATCAGAGCCATTTGCCGTGACTATGTATTTTGCCAAACGACCCTGATAGACTTCATGGGGAGCGTAAGCGTCTGCAACCCTAGCTGCCATCCCAGCCTTTCAGACAGGAGCGCGCGCAGCTGGGGTTGCGGACGCTTGCGCTCCCTATTGAAGCCCAGAGATGCAGGGAATGTGGGCGCTCTAGATCCCCATTGTAAACAAATGACATAGGCACGGCAAACGGCTCTGAATGGACGAGAGGCCGCACATGCACCTTTGGACCTGGGAAAGGTGAGCTGATACTGTCAATCTGGGGGTTTCGATCCAAAATCTAGGATGCCCCAGGGGGCAGGCCGCCCTGGTTCCGCTTTAAAGCAGAGCAAAACCCAGGAATTTCACCTAGATGGGCGTATATAGGAAAATCGAGGCCTGCTGCTCCAGTTGAGAGCTCCTGCCGCTCCCTTAGAGAAAGGTTGGGATGGTGCCCTGTGCAACTGCACACTTTGCAACCCCCACAGGCCGCCCATGCTGACATGAGCACCCTGTATAGGGGGCGGGGTTTGGGGTGCTTCTGGTCCTCTGTATAGGGGGTGGGGTTTGGGGTGCTTCTGGTCCTCTGTATATATGGCGGGATTTGGGGTGCTTCTGGCCCTCAGTATAGGGGGCGGGGTTTGGGGTGCTTCTGGTCCTCTGTATAGGGGGCGGGGTTTGGGGTGCTTCTGGTCCTCTGTATAGGGGGGCGGGGTTTGGGGTGCTTCTGGTCCTCTGTATAGGGGGCGGGGTTTGGGGTGCTTCTGGTCCTCTGTATAGGGGGCGGGGTTTGGGGTGCTTCTGCTCCTCTGTATAGGGGCGGGGTTTGGGGTGCCTCTGGTCCTCTGTATAGGGGGCGGGGTTTAAGGTGCTTCTGGTCCTCTGTATATGGGGCGGGATTTGGGGTGCCTCTGGTCCTCTGTATAGGGTGCGGGGTTTGGGGTGCCTCTGGTCCTCTGTATAGGGGGCGGGGTTTGGGGTGCTTCTGGTCCTCTGTATAGGGGGCTGGGTTTGGGGTGCTTCTGGTCCTCTGTATAGGGTGCGGGGTTTGGGGTGCTTCTGGTCCTCTGTATAGGGGGCGGGGTTTGGGGTGCCTCTGGTCCTCTGTATAGGGGGCGGGGTTTGGGGTGCTTCTGGTCCTCTGTATAGGGTGCGGGGTTTGGGGTGCCTCTGGTCCTCTGTATAGGGTGCGGGGTTTGGGGTGCTTCTGGTCCTCTGTATAGGGTGTGGGGTTTGGGGTGCCTCTGGTCCTCTGTATAGGGGGCGGGGTTTGGGGTGCCTCTGGTCCTCTGTATAGGGGGCGGGGTTTGGGGTGCTTCTGGTCCTCTGTATAGGGTGCGGGGTTTGGGGTGCCTCTGGTCCTCTGTATAGGGGGCGGGGTTTGGGGTGCTTCTGGTCCTCTGTATAGGGGGCGGGGTTTGGGGTGCCTCTGGTCCTCTGTATAGGGGGCGGGGTTTGGGGTGCTTCTGGTCCTCTGTATAGGGGGCGGGGTTTGGGGTGCTTCTGGTCCTCTGTATAGGGGGCGGGGTTTGAGGTGCTTCTGGTCCTCTGTATAGGGGGCGGGGTTTGGGGTGCCTCTGGTCCTGCACTCATCCCTAATAACAACATTTGAATTCAATAGTCCATGTATGAAAAAACAATAATAATGATAAATTATTGTTATTTATAAATATGATTTTTTAGACATTTGCATTTTGGCTTTTTTTCTGCTGCTTTTGCTTTTTTGAGTTTTTACATTTTCCTTAAAAAAAAAAAAAAAAAAAAAAAAAACCTCTTCCGCGCATTTAAAGAAACGATTTGCGGTTGCTCAGCCCTAGCCGAAGCCAAATTGAGAAAGAGCACGAACCGAGGTCGTCCATGTGTTTCACAGCAAATCCAAATTTCTCACCATCAATTGTAGGAAATTCCTTTGTAGACAAAAAAGTAAAAAATAAAGCTATAAAAATAACTGAATATAAATGCCGCTTAAAGGGCAAAAGCAGGAAGAAATGGCAAAATCTGTGAAGATAAAATCCTTTTTCCTATATATATGCGACAGAAGAAAAACAGAGCAGCCTCAAAAGTGAGGATTAGGGAGAATAATTATATTGATGGAGATAAGGCCGTGGCTGACCATCTGAATACATACTTTTGTTCAGTATTTTCAGATGGTGGCTTTCGAACCCATAGCAGGTATGGCAATAGCACAGCATCCAGCTGGGACCCATAGCAGGTATGGCAATAGCACAGCATCCAGCTGGGACACATAGCAGGTATGGCCATAGCACAGCATCCAGCTGTGACCCATAGCGGGTATGGCCATAGCACAGCATCCAGCTGGGACCCATAGCAGGTATGGCCATAGCACAGCATCCAGCTGGGACCCATAGCAGGTATGGCCATAGCACAGCATCCAGCTGGGACCCATAGCGGGTATGGCCATAGCACAGCATCCAGCTGGGACCCATAGCAGGTAAGGCCATAGCACAGCATCCAGCTGGGACCCATAGCGGGTATGGCCATAGCACAGCATCCAGCTGGGACCCATAGCAGGTATGGCCATAGCACAGCATCCAGCTGGGACCCATAGCGGGTATGGCCATAGCACAGCATCCAGCTGGGACCCATAGCGGGTATGACCATAGCACAGCATCCAGCTGTGACCCATAGCGGGTATGGCCATAGCACAGCATCCAGCTGGGACCCATAGCGGGTATGACCATAGCACAGCATCCAGCTGGGACCCATAGCGGGTATGGCCATAGCACAGCATCCAGCTGGGACCCATAGCGTGTATGACCATAGCACAGCATCCAGCTGTGACCCATAGCGGGTATGGCCATAGCACAGCATCCAGCTGGGACCCATAGCAGGTAAGGCCATAGCACAGCATCCAGTTGGGACCCATAGCGGGTATGACCATAGCACAGCATCCAGCTGGGACCCATAGCGGGTATGGCCATAGCACAGCATCCAGCTGGGACCCATAGCAGGTATGGCTTTAGCACAGCATCCAACTGGGACCCATAGCAGGTATGGCCATAGCACAGCATCCAGCTGGGACACATAGCGGGTATGGCCATAGCACAGCATCCAGCTGGGACCCATAGCGGGTATGGCCATAGCACAGCATCCAGCTGGGACAGATAGCGGGTATGGCCATAGCACAGCATCCAGCTGGGACAGATAGCGGGTATGGCCATAGCACAGCATCCAGCTGGGACCCATAGCGGGTATGGCCATAGCACAGCATCCAGCTGGGACCCATAGCAGGTATGGCCATAGCACAGCATCCAGCTGGGACCCATAGCAGGTATGGCCATAGCACAGCATCCAGCTGGGACCCATAGCGGGTATGGCCATAGCACAGCATCCAGCTGGGACCCATAGCAGTTATGGCCATAGCACAGCATCCAGCTGGGACCCATAGCGGGTATGGCCATAGCACGGTAACCAGCTGGGACCCATAGCAGGTATGGCCATAGCACAGCATCCTGCTGGGACCCATAGCAGGTATGGCCATAGCACAGCATCCAGCTGGGACCCATAGCAGGTATGGCCATAGCATAGCATCCAGCTGGGACCCATAGCGGGTATGGCCATAGCACAGCATCCAGCTGGGACCCATAGCGGGTATGGCCATAGCACTGTAACCAGCTGGGACCCATAGCAGGTATGGCCATAGCACAGCATCCAGCTGGGACCCATAGCGGGTATGGCCATAGCATAGCATCCAGCTGGGACACATAGTGGGTATGGCCATAGCACAGCATCCAGCTGGGACCCATAGCAGGTATGGCCATAGCACAGCATCCAGCTGGGACCCATAGCGGGTATGGCCATAGCACAGCATCCAGCTGGGACCCATAGCAGGTATGGCCATAGCACAGCATCCAGCTGGGACCCATAGTGGGTATGGCCATAGCATAGCATCCAGCTGGGACCCATAGCAGGTATGGCCATAGCACAGCATCCAGCTGGGACACATAGCGGGTATGGCCAAAGCACAGCATCCAGCTGGGACCCATAGCGGGTATGGCCATAGCACAGCATCCAGCTGGGACCCATAGCGGGTATGGCCATAGCACAGCATCCAGCGGACCCATAGTGGGTATGGCCATAGCACAGCATCCAGCTGGGACCCATAGCGGGTATGGCCATAGCACAGCATCCAGCTGGGACCCATAGCGGGTATGGCCATAGCATAGCATCCAGCTGGGACACATAGCGGGTATGGCCATAGCACAGCATCCAGCTGGGACCCATAGCAGGTAAGGCCATAGCACAGCATCCAGCTGGGACCCATAGCAGGTATGGCCATAGCACAGCATCCAGCTGGGACCCATAGCAGGTATGGCCATAGCACAGCATCCAGCTGGGACCCATAGCGGGTATGGCCATAGCACAGCATCCAGCTGGGACCCATAGCGGGTATGGCCATAGCACAGCATCCAGCTGGGACCCATAGCGGGTATGGCCATAGCACAGCATCCAGCTGGGACCCATAGCGGGTATGGCCATAGCACAGCATCCAGCTGGGACACATAGCGGGTATGGCCATAGCACAGCATCCAGCTGGGACACATAGCGGGTATGGCCATAGCACAGTATCCAACTGGGACCCATAGCGGGTATGGCCATAGCACAGCATCCAGCTGGGACCCATAGTGGGTATGGCCATAGCACAGCATCCAGCTGGGACCCATAGCGGGTATGGCCATAGCATAGCATCCAGCTGGGACCCATAGCAGGTATGGCCATAGCACAGCATCCAGCGGACCCATAGCGGGTATGGCCATAGCACAGCATCCAGCTGGGACCCATAGCGGGTATGACCATAGCACAGCATCCAGCGGACCCATAGCGGGTATGGCCATAGCACAGCATCCAGCTGGGACCCATAGCGGGTATGGCCATAGCACAGCATCCAGCTGGGACCCATAGCGGGTATGGCCATAGCACAGCATCCAGCTGGGACCCATAGCGGGTATGGCCATAGCACAGCATCCAGCTGGGACCCATAGCGGGTATGGCCATAGCACAGCATCCAGCTGGGACCCATAGCGGGTATGGCCATAGCACAGCATCCAGCTGGGACACATAGCGGGTATGGCCATAGCACAGCATCCAGCTGGGACACATAGCGGGTATGACCATAGCACAGCATCCAGCGGACCCATAGCGGGTATGGCCATAGCACAGCATCCAGCTGGGACCCATAGCGGGTATGGCCATAGCACAGCATCCAGCTGGGACCCATAGCGGGTATGGCCATAGCACAGCATCCAGCTGGGACCCATAGCGGGTATGGCCATAGCACAGCATCCAGCTGGGACCCATAGCGGGTATGGCCATAGCACAGCATCCAGCTGGGACCCATAGCGGGTATGGCCATAGCACAGCATCCAGCTGGGACACATAGCGGGTATGGCCATAGCACAGTATCCAACTGGGACCCATAGCGGGTATGGCCATAGCACAGCATCCAGCTGGGACCCATAGCGGGTATGGCCATAGCACAGCATCCAGCTGGGACCCATAGCGGGTATGGCCATAGCATAGCATCCAGCTGGGACCCATAGCAGGTATGGCCATAGCACAGCATCCAGCGGACCCATAGTGGGTATGGCCATAGCACAGCATCCAGCTGGGACCCATAGCGGGTATGGCCATAGCACAGCATCCAGCTGGGACCCATAGCGGGTATGGCCATAGCACAGCATCCAGCTGGGACCCATAGCGGGTATGGCCATAGCACAGCATCCAGCTGGGACCCATAGCGGGTATGGCCATAGCACAGCATCCAGCTGGGACCCATAGCGGGTATGGCCATAGCACAGCATCCAGCTGGGACACATAGCGGGTATGGCCATAGCACAGCATCCAGCTGGGACACATAGCGGGTATGGCCATAGCACAGTATCCAACTGGGAGGGTCCAGCTCCAGAATTTTTGGAGGCTGATGTCTTAGCCGAGCTGGCACATCTAAAGGTAAGTAAGGCGATGGGTCCAGATGGAATCCACCCCAGAGTTCTAAGGGAACTTAGATTTGTGATTGCAGCCCCTCTGACTGATTTACTAACCCATTCACTTTCAACAGGTGAGGTTCCAGATGATTGGAGAATGGCCAATGTCGTACCAATCCATAAAAAGGGGAGTAGAGAAGAAGCCAGTAATTTCAGGCCAGTTACTGTAACATCTATAGTGATAAAACTAATGGAAACTCAAAAAACAGATAATTTCCCATCTAAAAATTAACAACCTGTTGGAATCAAAACAGCACGGCTTTACTGAGAGCCGATCATGTGACACTCATCTTACTGATTTCTTTAACAATGTCACTAAAGTGTTAGATGAAGGTGGTGCTGTGGATATTGCCTATCTGGATTTTAGCAAAGCCTTTGACACTGTACCACATAAGGAGCTCATAGATAAGTTATTGAAGGTAGGACTCAATCCCTGGATAGTTCAGTGGATTTCCAGTTGGCTGAGGGATCGGTATCAGAGCGTTGTTGTAAATGGCGTGCAATCTGAACAAAGGCGAGTTACAAGTGGTGTGCCGCAAGGCTCTGTCCTGGGCCTCATTCTTTTTAATATATTAGTGACATAGGAGAAGGCTTGGTAGGAAAAGTTTGTCTGTTTGCTGATGATACAAAGGTTAGTAATAGGGTGGATATTCCTGGAGGTGTCTGCAACATGGAAAATGATTTAGCTTTACTGGATAGATGGTCAGAACTGTGGAAACTAGAGTTTAATGTCTCTAAATGTAAAATACTGCACTTGGGTAGAGGGAATCCCTGCTCTGAGCACCGTATGGGCAGCACTGTGTTATCCAGGACCTCGGAGGAGAGACATTTAGGGATACTGATTACTGAAAGCTGCAAGATGAGTGGACAGTGTAGCCAGGCAATGGGAAAAGCAAGCAGGATGCTCGGCTGCATAGCTCGAGGCATCACCACTAGGAAGAGGGAGGTTGTGATGCCGCTGTATAGAGCCCTGGTGAGGCCACAGCTAGAATACTGTGTGCAGTTCTGGAGACCTTACCTGCAAAAAGACATTATTCAAATAGAACGGGTCCAAAGGCCGGCAACAAAAATGGTGGAAGGGCTTAAACTTAATCAGGAGAGACTTAAAGAACTTAGGGCCTTATTCATGAAGGGATAGCGCCAGATAGTGCCTGTACAGCGGCAGGTAGTGCCAGGTAGCATCAGGTGGTGTCAGGTAGCGGCAGGTGAACGCCGGACACGGCACACAATTACACATTTATGAAGCCGAATCTGGTGAGCGACTGGAACAACGCCATGTAGCGTCCGATTCATCATTATCCCAGCCTCAGCGTACACAAAACTTCTGACATGTATTCTGGGCAAGAAAATGACATTTTTGAAAACTTTTTGGATTAATAATATTTTTATGCAGAATTGTTATTACATGTCTGGTATTAAAGTGTTCATGTTACAATGTTATACCAATGTAATTCCATATGTTTTCACTTTGTTACTAGTGGGATATGTGTTCAAAAACAGACTTTAATCACACAGCGTCTGGTGCTATGGGCTACAACTACATGATTTTGAGCGCCGGCTGTTTTTTTGATGAATGTGGTGTGAGTCAGTCGCTCTGAGCTGGCGTTACTGTTCGCTCCCATACAGCGTATTACTGAGACTCACACAATATATTCATCAATGGCGGACAGCGACTGAGGCGCTCTGAAACAATGATCTATTGCTGAGCACAGCAACTAGTAGCGGGCGCTCTGAAATCCGCTCTACAGACGATCATCTGTCGCTACCTGGCATTAGTAATGAATCAGCCTGCCCATCTGTACAGTCTGGAGGAAAGAAGGGAGAGAGGGGACATGATGGAGACCTTTATATATGTGACAGGAGGGAATAAGGTTCAGGAGGGAAGTGTTTTTAAGAAGAAACTTAGTGATAGAACAAGGGGCCCAACCTGAAGCCAGTATACACATAAGATATAGAGAACATACAGTATATACATAAGATATAGAGAACATACAGTATATACATAAGATATAGAGAACATACAGTATACACATAAGATACAGAGAACATACAGTATACACATAAGATAAAGAGAACATACAGTATACACATAAGATAAAGAGAACATACAGTATACACATAAGATAAAGAGAACATACAGTATACACATAAGATAAAGAGAACATACAGTATACACATAAGATAAAGAGAACATACAGTATACACATAAGATAAAGAGAACATACAGTATACACATAAGATACAGAGAACATACAGTATACACATAAGATACAGAGAACATACAGTATACACATAAGATAAAGAGAACATACAGTATACACATAACATACAGAGAACATACAGTATACACATAAGATACAGAGAACATACAGTATACACATAAGATAAAGAGAACATACAGTATACACATAAGATACAGAGAACATACAGTATACACATAAGATACAGAGAACATACAGTATATACATAAGATATAGAGAACATACAGTATACACATAAGATATAGAGAACATACAGTATACACATAAGATACAGAGAACACACAGTATACACAGACTAGATGGAGTGCATGGTCTCCTTCTGCCGTCATCCTTCTATGTTTCTATGTTAAAACAAAATAAAACTGACCAATCACGGCAGCAGCCGTATCGAACGCAACACAAAATATTGAGCCGGCTTTTTTTCTTTTTTGGTTTCCCGATACATCTGGAGCGTCGGTGGCGTCCAAGAATGCCGCCGGGGTTTAATTTCATCCAGGCCGGGATCCTGCGCAGAGAATGGCTGCGGGTAATTCAAGCTCCATTCTGAGGGCTCTCTCATTGGCAGCGGAACAGAAAGGAGGGTGTGTAGCCATTAGGAGATTAGATCCCCTGAGGCAGGAGGAGAAGAATCGGAGAGGTGGGGACCAGGACGCACGTTTCGCTCTTGCTTCTCCCAGGTGCGTAATCCCGTTATAGAACTCCACCGGGAGGCAAAATAAATAAAGGTGATCACTGGAATGGCCCTCATTGTCCGGCGATTTACCCACATATCGCCGCTTCACTTGTTCGGAAAAGGAGGAACACCTGTATGAAAATCCCATCAAAGTGATGGAAGAAAGAACTTTAGGTCTTCATTCGTGTTTGTGCCAAAAGAAAGGCTGACGTGATTGGGCCCTTTAAGAGCTCAGCTAGCCAGATATAGACAGGAGAATGGAATATTATTGGCTGAAGCTTGCTTTTACATATTATTATTATTATTGTTTATTTATATAGCGCCTTCCGTTGCGCTTTACAAAGTAGTAATTACAGACAGGGTAGAAACATACGGTACATAGACTATTTCAAATGCAGTTTTACAGAGTTGACAATGGATATTCTGAGTACAAGATACAATAGGGGAGAGAGCCCGGCCTGAGGAGCTTACAGTCTATATATATATATATATATATATATATATATATATATATTACTCCTGTAGACAATGGGGGGCATGCTACATATTCATACCTCCCAAGTGTCCCTGATTTGTAGGGAATTGTGAAACTATCAGCCTTATTTATCAAGGGATAGCGCCAGGTAGTGTCTCACTAGCGCCAGGTAGCGCCAGCTATCGGCGGCTACCGACTCCAGAACGCCAGGCGGCGGACACAATCACGCATTTATCATGCTAAATGAGGCTAGCGCCGGCGAGAGCGTCACCTAGCGCGGGATTCATCATGTAGCGGACTGCAACGAACAGCGCCGCTGCTAATCCCATCACAGGTATGACCTCTCGCTACCTGGCGCTCTCCAATGCATTTCAATGGAGCAATCTTTAAATATTCATAATTAATTGATATGATTGTTTTTTTTTTTTTTTTAACTGTCAAAAATTCTGTGACCACTTCTGCAATGTTAGATATTTTTTTTAAGGTAAAAAAAAAAAACAAAAAAACATTTGTACAGAATTGATATTACAGGTCTGATATTAATGTATTCATATTACTAAATGTTTAGAAAAACTTGTTTAATTTTTTAATCAAAAAATATGGATGTTTGGGGGTTAAAAAACTACTTTTAAGCCATCGCCGCCAGCGCTCTGGGGTTTAAACAAGCATTTCACAGCGCGATAATTTTTTGAGTGTGATTTGTTAATGAATATGCTGGGAGCCGTTCGCTCTGGCCATTCGCTGTCAGGCGCACCCATACAGCGCGGAACCTGTGAAACAGCGACTCCTAACTCCGTATTCAACATTACCGCACACCGACTGAGTCGCTGTCAACAAGCGAACAACGGCCAAGCACAGCGAATACTAGCGGGCGCTGTGAAAATCACGCTACTGGCGCTCATCTGTCGCTACCTGGCGCTATTACTGAATCGGCCTCTATGGCTCTAGATATGCCCCATATTAACCCCATGATTGTATAAAAGGTATAAAAGCATGAATTTATTGAAATCAAATCAGCAGCTAAAACATACAACATAGAAAGACAAAGGGCCCTATTCATGAAGGGATAGCGTCAGGTAGTGCCTTGGAAATGACAGGTAGCGACAGGTGAACGCCAGCAATTACACATTTATCAAGCAGATTCTATTGAGCAAAATAATCTATATATAACACAGAGCAACGCATAAAAAGGTTCTTTCACAGAACAGTCCTTTAAACTGTATCAGAAAAAAAGGGGGGATCCCACGGTGCGTGCATCAAACATAGAGAAAGCGTGATTCAAATCCTCCACCATCCAAAATGAGTGCTTACCAGATATACCTAGGAAACAGGCATTTAGGGCAATTTTTATCCTCCAGCTCTCCAGTTGATTTACTGGTCACGGTCCCTTTTTTGCTGTATTGTAGCGTCCAATTCATCATTATTATCCCAGCCTCAGCGTACAGCGCCAGCGTTCAGCCTTGCAGAGCGCCACGTATTACCTCTCGCTACCTGTTGCCCTCCCATACATTTCTATGGACGTTCTTTTATTTCTCTTTAAACAGGGGGTTTTTATTATTTTTATTTTTTTTTTTTTAATCTCAAATAATGTTGTGATCTCTCCTGGCCTAGAAAAAGCCATTTTTGATTTTTTTTTCATGTTTTATATATTCATGCAGAGTTGACATTACAGGTCTGGCATTAATGTGTTCATGTTATTACAATGTAATTTCATATGTTTTCGCTTTGTTACTGGATACATGTTAAAAAAACAACCTTTAATCACACAGCATCTTAAAAATGCTTCGCTGTAGCACAGAGCGCCGGAGGTGTGTGAGGCTGTTTTGTTGATGAATATGTTGTGAGTTGGTCGCACTGACCAGTCGCTACCATTCGCTCCCATACATCGCTGTACTGGTCATATAGCGACTCCCCACAAGGTATTCATCATTGCTGCACAGCGACTGAGTCGCTCTGAACTAGCGACCCACGGGCGAGTACAGCGACTACTAGCGGGCGCTCTGAAATGCCTACGCTCATCTGTCTCTACCTGGCGTTAGTGATGAATCAGCCTGCCCGTTATGAAAAACATATATAAACACAAGAAGCTAAGGAGGAACCCTATAGATGGCTCTAATATACATGCAAGTCCATTATATGAAGAATTTCATAAATATATATACATGGTTGAATAGCAATTCAGGTGCAAAACGGTAAGTATAAAAAAAATACAAACAATTAATAATCTACAAATCCATAAATACAATGTGAAGAATAAATGCAATTATATCAAGGAAAAAAATATATATTTTTGTGTTGTTATTAAAGTGTCTATGTGCAAAACAGGCAAAAAGTGTCAATGCTAAATGAAATAGATAAAGAGGTAATAACCATAAGTAAAGTGCCACAAGTGCATAGGAAAGTGCATAAGACAAATCAACCAGTCAATAATCAATGAATAAATGAATCACATCACCAATATGCGCGAGCCCGGGTCCTCCTACAGCAGCCTACCACCGACGCGTTGCGTGGCCAGGTGCCACTTCCCCGAATCAGGATCCCTGATTTGTAGGAACTGTCCCTCTTTTGTGTCTATGGCCCTTATTTAACAAGGGATAGCGCCAGGTAGCGAATGGTGAGCGAACGGTAATGACGGTCACCGCCACGAGAACGCCGGCTCCCCTCCGCAATCACACATTTATCAAGCCGATCCTGCTTAGCGACTGACAGAGTGCCAGATAGCGAATCATTCATCATTATTCCAGCCTCACCCCACAGTGCTAGCGAGCGACCTTGAACAGCGACCGGTATGACCTCTCGCTACCTGGCGCTCTCCAATGCATTTCAATGGAGCAATCTTTAAATATTAATAATTAATTGTTATTAATTTTTTTTTTTTTTTTTAATGTCAAAAATTCTGTGACCACTTTTGCCATGTTAGATATTTTTTTTAAGGTTAAAAAAAAAAAAAAATTGTGCAGAATTGATATTACAGGTCTGATATTAATGTATTCATATTACAAAATGTTTTGAAAAACTTGTTTTTTTTTTCTTCCAAAAATATGGTTGTTTGGGGGTTAAAAAACTACTTTTAACCCATCGCCGCCAACGCTCTGGGGTGTAAACATGCATTTTACAGCGCAAGAATTTTTGGAGCGTGATTTGTGAATGAATATGGTGGGAGCCGTTAGCTATGGCCATTCGCTGTCATGCGCTCCCACACAGCGCGGAACCTGTCAAATAGCGACTCCTCACCCAATATTCAACATTACTGCACACCGACTGAGTCGCTATCAACTACAGAACAACGGCCAAGCACAGCGACTACTAGCGGGCGCTCTGAAAATGCCGCTACAGTCGCTCAACTGTCGCTACCTGGTGCTATTAATGAATCGGCCTCTTAGTCCCTCTGTCCCTCGTGGTTCTCATTTGTCCCTCTTTGAGGTGTAACATGCAGATTTGCAGCAATAAATGATTAATTTGCCTTTTCAAAGTGTTTCTATTGTTGTAACATCCTATCTCCTATCCATCCCTCAATGAGGGGGGCGTGGCCTCATGTCTCTCTTTCCCACCCTTATATATACCTGTACACTTGTTAAAAAATAAATATAAATATACTGTGCAAATTTCAATAAAAATGTTGCACAAGAGAATATTCTATCTGTATTTTTATATATACTGATGCTGTGTTGTGGATATGCGCTGAAACTGTACGGCTGTTAAAGTGGACCAGACCCAAGGCGATCCAGGCCGATCGATTCCCTCCCCCCCGGGGCAACCAAAATTGGGATGCCCCATTGTGTGAAACCCCCCAGGTCGCCCCATACACTCACCTTCTCCTCCGGTCCAACGGCGCATGCGCGAGCCACAGGCGCATCCCTGCTATCCCTCTAGCAGGGCGCTCGGATCCCCTGATGTCCCTTCGTCTAAGGCAAGCGACTCCAAGCGCACTGGCGGCTGCATCCCGCGCTACCCTCTAACAGGGACCATGCCCGCCATTCACAAATTCCTGGTGCGGGCGCGGTCCCTGTTAGAGGGTAGCGCGGGATGCAGCCGCCAGTGCGCTCTGAGTCGCTTGCCTTAGATGAAGGGACATCACTGAATCCGAGCGCGCTGATTGGACGAGCGGCATAGGACCGTGAAGAGGTGAGTTTGTTTTGGCGACCTGGGGGGTTTCAGATCACCGAACGGGGTGCCCCGGGGGCAAGGACCAAAACCCAGGAAAGTCAAAATCCTGGGTTTGGGTCCACTTTAATCATTGCGCTCACATCCGCTCAAGCTCCTCCGTCCAGGAGCTCGTCTAATACAAGTGGATCAGAGCGCGATCCGGCCGAGCAGCCATTCACAAATGCATGCAGCCTGCTAAAGGGATATCGGGGATGCATCCGCTGCTCGCGCATGCGCCTTTGGACCGACGGGAAGGTGAGTTTTGGGGCGACCTGGGGGGTTTCACACAGCGGGGCATCCCGAATCTGGGTGCCCCAGGGGGGGCGAGTATGCCTGCCCTGGAATCACATAGGCCCTTATTTATGAAGGAATTGCGACAGGTAGCGACTGGTGAGCGGCCGGTAATGACGGGCCCCGCCACGAGAACGCCGGCTCCCCACCACAATCACACATTTATCAAGCCAATCCTGCTTAGCGACTGAGATAGCGCCATATAGCGACTCATTCATCATTATTCCAGCCTCAGCCCACAGCGCCAGCGTCCGACCTTGAACAGCGACAGGTATGACCTCTCGCTACCTGGCGCTCTCCAATGCATTTCAATGGAGCAATCTTTAAATATTCATAATTAATTGCTATTATTTTTATTTTTTTTTTTTAATGTGAAAAATTCTGTGACCACTTCTGCCATTTTAGGTAATTTTTTTAAGGTAAAAAAAAAAAATTGTGCAGAATTGATATTACAGGTCTGATATTAATGTATTCATATTACTAAATTATTTTAAAAACTTTTTTTTTTGGTTTCCAAAAATATGGTTGTTTGGGGTTAAAAAACTACTTTTAACCCATCGCCGCCAGCGCTCTGGGGTTTGAATATGCATTTCACAGCGCGAGAATTTTTTGAGCGTGATTTTTTAATGAATATGGTGGGAGCCGGTCGCTAGGGGCCAGTCGCTATCATGCGCTCCCATACAGCGCGGAACCTGTCAAATAGCGACTCCTCACCCAATATTCAACATTACGGCAAACCAACTGAGTCACTATCAACTACCGAACAACGGCCAAGCACAGCGACTTCTAGCGGGCGCTCTGAAAATGCCGCTACAGTCGCTCAACTGTCGCTACCTGCCGCTATTAATGAATTGGCCTCATAAACTCCAGGGTGGGTTTTGGCCCTTTTTAAGCACATGATGATCAGAGCACAGAGTGCGCTGTATATATATCATATAGTAATAATATTGTACTAGTAATTGTAGGATACAGCTGTCCAGTGAGTTTTATTTTTTGGAGTGGATTTCCAGGATCAGTCAGCATACAGCTTGAACCTGAGGGGATTTCACACATTAGAGCATCCCAAATCAGGATGCCCCAGGAAGAGGGAATTGTCCTGCCCTAGAGTCTTTTGGAATCCAGGGCCGGTCAATATGGCATATGGATGGCTATAACAGCTGAATGGGAATCCCAGCCGCACACATGCGGTGCTCGGCATCACTCGCTCCCTTCGGCTGTGCCCGACCACAATCAGCCATCCAGTTGCAGTGGGTGTGGCCGCGCACAACCAAGAAGGAACGAAAGGTGATGTCAGCGCCGGTCGCACATGCGCCATGGGTTCGGGGACATGCTTCCCAAGTGTCCCTGATTTGGAGGGACTGTCCTTCATCTGAGTCCACGTCCCCCTGTCCCTTGTTGTTCTCATTTGTCCCTCTTTGAGGTGTAACATGCAGATCTGCAGCAATAAATGATTCATTTGTCTATTCAAAGTGTTTCTATTGTTGTAACTCTTACATCCTATCTCCTACCCATCCCTCAATGAGGGGGCGTGGCTTCATCCATCCCTCAATGAGGGGGCGTGGCTTCATCCATCCCTCAATGAGGGGGCGTGGCTTCATTTGACAATTGTCCCTCTTTCCCATCCTGAAAAGTTGGAAGGTATGAAAGTATATTTTCTTTGAATCACCTTGACCCGATCTATTCCACAGGCATCATTACACATCCGTCCTAACATTTTTATCGAGTCAAAGCATAACCGAAAATGTCAGGACGCGAAATCCGCAATGATTCACTAGAACGCGTCAGATGAGCGCGGCTGAGGATCACAGACACCGGCCGTCATCAGCAATAACCGTCGCCGTCCCATAAAAGGGGGGAGCGGCTGCATTGATGGGTGACGAGGGCTTTCTCTGGATTATGTTTCAGGGCAATTGATTGTGATCCTCGGGATTACAGGAGCCTGGAGTCATCTGTATAGGAAGCTCCTCCGGGAGCCCAGGGGCAATAGAGAACAATGGCCGGGGATAGGTGCGCGGCTTCGCTAAGGTTGAATGGCAAATCTTCCTGACAAAGTGAGCGAATCCCGCAACTATTTGCAGTCCACTTCAAGCGACTTAACATTTACTTTGATGTCTACTGAAGCGTCCTCAAACTGGGCCTCGGGTTTGGAAATGCCAAAGTCTGGCCAACAACAAAGAAAAAAAGAGGAAAAAAAAGTTTACGTCTCTTTATTGTTAATGGCAGTGGCGGACTGGGGCCAAAAATCAGCCCTGGATTTTATCAGCCCCTGGCCGGCCTGAGACGTCCCTGATAAGGACCCCCAACCAGGATGTCGGGGCTATAGCATTGGGTTTCTTGGCTTGTGGGTACAGGGGGCTGAGATTGGATGTGGGTGTTAAAGTGGATCAAAACCCAGGATTTCGACTATCCTGGATTTTGGTTCACTCCCCCGAGTGCCCTTCTATGTGAAACCCCCCAAATCTCCCGCATCAACTCACCTCACTGCGGTCCTATGGCTCATGCGCGGCCGCTCGTCCAATCAGCGCGCTCGGAGCCGCTGAGCTATGGACGTCTAACCCGACGTCTTAGTTCAGCAGCTCCGAGCACGCTGGCAGGCGCATCTCGCACTTCCCTCTAACAGGGAGCGCGCCCACGCCAGCCGTTCACAAATGGCCGGCGTGGGCACACGCCCTGCTAGAGGGATAGCGGGGTTGCGGCTGTAGCTGGTTGGACCAGGCTTAAGGTAAGTGTAGCGGGCGACCTGGGGGATTTCACCCAGCGGGGCATCCAAAATCGGGAATCAGGGAGGGAATGGATCGGCCCAGGAAACGTATAGATTCCCGGGCCCATCCAGTTGGGTTTTGGTCCACTTTAAAAGCAGCAGCCCAACTGGCCCCAAAGCAGTGCACCCACTGGGCATTGTTCTGGTCTCCCTATGGCCAGTCCGTCCCTGGTTACAGGTGTGAACAATTGAGGAGTATAACTCCCACTACTCAAAAAATTTGTGGAAATGTCAGAATATGTTTGTAGGTATTTTTTATGTTTGTATATTAGAACATAGGGGTCCACTGTATTTGGGGTCAATCTGCACATATTTCATTAGACTTTGGCTCGGCACAGGCCGGCTAGCCAGCCGGTGGCTTTATCTCTATGTGCTGCCACATTAAAGTGGACCAAAACCCAGGATTTTGACTTTCCTGGGTTTTGGTCCTTTCCCCAGGGGCACCCCGATTGGGGAGACCCCCCAAGATGCCAAGACCAGCTCACCTCTTCCTGGTCTCATGGTGCATCTAAGAGCAGCGGCTCTGACGGCCGCATCCCCCGCTTCCCTCCAACAGAGAGCGTGCCTGCGCCGGCCATTCACAAATGCCTGGCGCCGGCACACGCCCTGCTAGAGGGATAGTGGAAAAGGCTTTCTTAGATGCGCCGTGGGACTGGGAAACGAGGTAATTAAATGGGGTGACCTGGGGGGTTTCACACAGTGGGGCATCCCAATTTTGGAAGCCCCGGGGGGGGGGGGGATTGATCGACTCTGGAAACTTTAAAGTGGACCACCATCCGGGGATTTGGTCTGTTCCCCTGGGGCACCCTAGTTTGGGATGCCCCACTGTGGGAAACCCAGCCATTCGCTTGCTGTTCTTAACTGTCCACCGAGGCTACGGCACAGGTGCGGCTCCCGTCCAATCAGCTTCCCCAGCCATGCATATTAATGAGCGGCTGGAGAAGCTGAATGAAAGCCTATCCATGCGCACAATCGCGGCATCACTTGCATCCTTTGGCTGTGCGCATCAGCCATTCAGTTACAACAGGTGTGGCCATGCACAGCCGGAAAGGGATGCAAGTGATGCCGCCGCCAGCTGCACATGTGCCTTGGCCTTGTTTGATTGGTAAGCAGGGCACAAAGTGTGGTGGGGGCCCCTGGGCACAAAATCTGGTGGAGGCCCCAGATACAGTATTTATTTTTCCTTTAAAATAATAATGTGGGCAATCTGTATGTACAGGGTGGGGGCACATATAAGATAGGCTCTTATTCAGGGTGAAGGTCCGGATTAATGTGGGCAATCTGTATGTACGGGGGGGGGGACATATAGGATAGACTTTTATTCAGGGTGAAGGTCCGGATTAATGTGGACAATCTGTATGTACGGGGGGGGGGGACATATAAGATAGACTTTTATTCAGGGTGAAGGTCCGGATTAAGTGTGGTGGAGGCCCCTGGGCACTATATCTGGTGGAGACCACAGATACAGTATTTTTTTTGCTTTAAAATAATAGTCCAGCCAAGTAACTGATTGGTGGTTGTCTGGCACCCGCCTACTTACTGGAACATCAGATCGAGTCCCTTGTGCCCCCCTTGTGCGGGTGCTGCTGCTTTGCCATTCTGGGTGGGGGGTAGTGTAGTCGCCCGGCTGGTTCCCTGCATTGAGCTGCCAGCGGCTGTGCTTGGTGGCTTATGTGCAGTGACAGCTCTGCACCCATCACTGTAGCGTTGCTGGCGGCGGCTTTGCTGCTCTAGACTCTCCATCCTGCCCTGTGGCGGCTGCAGGCTGCCCAGGAGTGAGGGGGCAACCACTGCTGCAGCTTTGTTGCCGGCCCCGCGGCCCATCAGACCAAAGGCTGAAAAGCCTCCTGGAGCAGACCATAACCCAAAGGTTGGTGGAGGCCTCCTTTGCAGGATAAGTGGTGGAGGCCCCTTGCGCCCCCTCATAATCCGGCCCTGCAGGTAAGCATATTGTGCGACTTCGGGGGGTTTACAGAGCGCGGCATCTTAGTTCAGGACGCCTTTGGGAGAGGGAGACAACTGACCCTGGAGTCTCAGGCTCCAGGGACGGTTTTGGTCCGCTTTAAGTAAATCAGGCCTTGTTGAGAGTGAAGAAGGCTGAAGTGAGAGTTCCTTTCATCATGGAATAAACTTGAGGACAAGTTGAATTAAGGCCTACATTAAAAGAGGATTCTGAGTTTGTTGGTCTACTTTATGTTTCGATTCAGTCCGGACAATTGGCTGAAAGAAATAATAACAGAACATATATAATGTGCTGCATTTAATTAAAAATATAATGCAGCCCGGCCTTCATGCTGAAACGTTCTAATAACCACGAGTACCTGAGTTAGTTTTCTGATGGACACATTTAGCCTATTTAACCTTTAAAAAGCAAGAGTGCCTGTATTTGCTTTTCTACAAGCGATGAAAGTTTATTTAGCTTGGGAAATGTGAATTTAACCGTGACGTGGATTAAAGCATTCAACTTTTCTTTTTACGACCCTGCAATAATAAAAACAAGCCGATGCTTTCAGTTATCCTGCTTGACAGTGAGCGTTTGTCTGCTGTGATTAAGATTGCCACCTTGCCGGTATTTTTGGTAACCTGCCGGTAACTTTTTTGTAATTGCCGGTATATTTGTTACTGTTAAGCAACAGGGCCAGGGGTCGAATTCCAGCCGGTCTTTCACTTTAGAGCGCTTGGGGGAAGCCTGCTGTGTGTGTTGCACTTTAGTAAGTGGAAAATAAGATATTATAAATTAAAAAGTATGGTTAAACTTACATTTTACAAGACCGTGCCGCCACAAGACCACACCCCCTACATGACAACGCCCATGTACCCGAGAAAAGGCCGGTATTTTTTGTTGAGAAAGGTGGCAACCCTAGATATGATACCATCATGTCAGCTCCCCTTGCTGCGGTCCTACTAATCCCTACCCTTGGCTACCATACCTGTGTGCTGTGACTTAGAGCTTAAAGTGAAGCAAAACCCATGCCCCAATGGCCCTGAAATTTATACGATTCCGGGACCGCTGAATTCCCTTCCCCCGAAGCAACCAGAATAGGGATGCCCTGCTGTGTGAAACCCCCCCAGGTCATCCGGAAACTCAACTTCTTTCCCGGTCCAACGGCACATGAGTAAGCAGTGGCCGCATCATCTAGCAGGATGCGTGCCCACGCCAGGCATTTGTGAATAGCTGCTGCAAGCACTCTCCCTGTTAGAGGGTAGCGAGGGATGCAGCCACCAGCGAGCTTGGATCCTTTCACCTTAGACGAGCTTTTAGATGAAGGGACCGGGAGCGGATTCCAGCGAGCTGATTGGATGAGAGGCTGCACATGTGCCATAGGACCGGGGAAGGGTGAGTCAGAATGGGCGATATGGGGGGGGGGGGGGGGTCACACAGTGGGGCATCCCCAATCAGGGTGCCTCGGGAACAAGGACCAAAAGCCCGTCTAGTCAAAATTCTGCCATTCACAAATGCCTGGCGCGGGTACGCTACCTGTTGAAGTGGACCAAAACCCAGGAGAGTCAAAAGTTTTTCCCTGGGGGCACCCCAATCGACTTACCCCTCATTTTGACTATCCTGGGTTTTGGTCCCTTCCCCGCTGTGTGAACCCCCCCCCCCCCCCCCAGATCGTCACAACCAACTCACCTCTTCCCAGTTCCATGGCACGTCTAAGAGCAGCGGTTCTGATGGCCGCATCCTCCGCTTCCCCACTCACAAATGCCTGGCGCGGGCACGTGCACTGCTAGAGGGAAGCGGAGGATGCGGCCATCAGAACCGCTGCTCTTAGACGCGCCATGGGACTGGGAAGAGGTGAGTTAGCTGCGGTGATCTGGGGGCGGGGGGGTTCACACAGCGTGGAAGGGACCAGGGGTCAGGGGTGCGCTGACTGGACTAGAGGCTGCGCATGCGCCGTAGGCTGAGTTTCTTCGGGCGACCTGGGGGGTTTCACAAAGCGCGGAATCCCGAATCAGGGTGCCTGGGGAACAAACACCAAAACCTAGGATAGTCACAATCCTGGGTTTTGGTCCTCTTTAAGGGATAGCAGGGGGGAAGCGGCTGCCAGCGCGCTCAGATCTGCTAGCTTGAGAAGATCTTTTGGACGAAGGGGCCGGAGCGGTTCCGGGTGCGCTGAGTGGCCCAGAGGCTGCGCACGCGTCGTAGGCTGAGTTTCTTCGGGCGACCTGGGGGGTTTCACAAAGCGCGGAATCCCGAATCAGGGTGCCTGGGGAGCAAACACCAAAACCTAGGATAGTCACAATCCTGGGTTTTGGTCCACTTTAATCTGAGAGAGCCTTTATACTTGTATTATTGCATATCCCGTGTCCTTCACGCTGTAATTCAAAAATCTTTATTCTCCTCTTCTTGCGTCCTGGTTTAGCCACCCCATCATCATGGCCTCCATAGCTTAGATCGGACCTATTAAATATCTCCTACAAGAAGCCGTTTCATCAGTTCGCCTATCCTCTCCATTGTGCTCATCTCTATTCCCCAGCTCTGAAATGTAGCTGCATCTACCTGCTCGTCTCCCTTTGTTATGTCTGTGGGCCCTGCCGACATAATGAGACTTGATTAATCCCAGAAGCCTTCCACTTTGATGACTGGCAGCCAAATGTTACCTATCATTTATCTTCCTTCTACATCTGTAAGCTTAGAGATCTGTTTGTTTCCATTTGTTCCTCCATAAAGTAAAATGGAATTTCTTCCGGATCGTATTGCGGTGTGCACTTTGAAAGAATTAAAAAAAAAAAAAAAAAAAAAAGAAGTTCGAATTCTAAAAGAACCAGAAATGTAAAAATGATTCCAGGGCTAACTTCATGGAGAGATGGAATCATATTTATAGATGAACAAAAACATTCTTCTTGATGTGCTCCTGAGAGTTCTCATTCATCCAGGTCATAGATTAAGCACAGGGCCGGATTAAGAGGCTGATTCACTACTAGCGCCAGGTATCGGCGCAGATGAGCGTCTGCATTAATGAATATTATTATTATTGTTTATTTATATAGCGCCATCATCTTCCGTAGCGCTTATGTGTGTTGGCCGCTGTAACACCAGTACAGCGCCTGCAGCGAGCGAAAGATAGCACCAGCTCAGAGCAGACCGACTCTCAGCGCTCCACACTATCAAAAAAGGACACACACGGCATCGGCGCTCTGGATCTGGGCGCTGTAGCATAGAGCACCAGACGCTGTGTGATTAAAGTCTGTTTTTTAGCACATATCCACCAGTAACAAAGCGAAAACGCATGGAATGACATTGTTATAACACTGTGACAATAACACTTTAGTGCCAGACCTGTAATGATAATTCTGCATAAAAATATAAAAAGTCAAAAAAGTTAATAAAAGTGTTTGTTTGCAGCCAGGAGACGTCACACAATGATTGGAGCAAAAAAAAACAAAAACAAAAAAATTGTCAAACACAAGCAAATGAACGGCCATTGAAATGTATGGGAGAGCGACCCTGAGCGAAAGTTAATACCTGGCGCTCCTGAGCCTAGAGCGCCGGCGCTATACACTGAGCCACCTGTAATAATACATGTGACGCTACATGGCGCTGTTAGATGCGCTATACACTGACCTGCCTGTAATAATACATGTGACGCTACATGGTGCTGTTAGAGGCGCTATACACTGAGCCGCCTGTAATAATACATGTGACACTACATGGCGCTGTTAGAGGCGCTATACACTGAGCCGCCTGTAATAATACATGTGACGCTACATGGCGCTGTTAGAGGCGCTATACACTGAGCCGCCTGTAATAATACATGTGACGCTACATGGCGCTGTTAGAGGCGCTATACACTGAGCCACCTGTAATAATACATGTGATGCTACATGGCGCTGTTAGAGGCGCTATACACTGAGCCGCCTGTAATAATACATGTGACGCTACATGGCGCTGTTAGAGGCGCTATACACTGAGCCGCCTGTAATAATACATGTGACGCTACATGGCGCTGTTAGAGTCGCTCACCAGATTAGCCTTCATAAATGTAGTTTTGCATACAGCGCCCGGTGTTCACCAGACGCTGCCTGCCACTACGAGGCGCTACCTGGCGCTATCCTTTCATGAATAACCCCCTAAATGTGGTGGAGGCCCCAGATACAGCAAACTTTTCAACTTTTCAGGGACGGAAATAGGGACAAATGTTAAAAGAAGCCACGCCCCCTCATTGATTGATGGATAGGAGATAGGATGTAACAGTTACAACAATAGAAACACTTTGAACAGGCAAATGAATCATTTATTGCTGCAGATCTGCATGTTACACCTCAAAGAGGGACAAATGAGGTAGAGGGGGACATGGACCCAAAAAGAGAATTCTGTGAGTACTCACCTGTAGAATTAATTTCTCTTCCATTATTACTTCAGAAGAAGACATCAGAAGAATTCAGAGACGAATGGGTTAAACCGGACCTTCACCATGATTTATTGAAATGCCCAAACCCTTAAAAAACGATTCCCCAGCATCTAAAGTTAATATATTTTAAGTTTTTAGTTACTTGCTTATTATTCTTTCCCCCACTGGGCTGCAACTCTTTTCAGGACTCTAGGATACGGGCACCGCCATCTTGACTCAGAGGCATCACACTAACTGAGGAGAGGAGAGTGGGATAAAGTACAGGGGGGCAGGTTATAGCTGTGCTTTGCTCAGATAGAGCAGAGCTGGGATCAGGAAAAGGTCAGCTATCCCAGAATGCAGAGCAGCACAGTCAGAAGGCACTTCCTGTTTGCAGGCTGCCTGATGCTCCGTGAGATGCCATCTTGGATGTTTAAAGTCTCATAACATGCAGTAGATGCAGGTAGGATGATTTTTAATGTGAGCAATCTGTATGTACAGGGTGTGGGAAACATATAAGATAAGCTCTTATTCAGGGTGAAGGTCCGGATTAATGTGAGCAAGCTGTATGTACAGGGTGGGGGAAACATATAAGATAGGCTCTTATTCAGGGTGAAGGTCCGGATTAATGTGAGCAAGCTGTATGTACAGGGGGGAAACATATAAGATAGACTCTTATTCAGGGTGAAGGTCCGGATTAATGTGAGCAATCTGTATGTACAGGGTGGGGGAAACATATAAGATAGGCTCTTATTCAGGGTGAAGGTCCGAATTAATGTGAGCAATCTGTATGTACAGAGTGGGGGAAACATATAAGATAGGCTCTTATTCAGGGTGAAGGTCCGGATTAATGTGAGCAATCTGTATGTACAGGGTGGGGGAAACATATAAGATAGACTCTTATTCAGAGTGAAGGACCGCTTTAACCTCTCCCGAAGGGTGTGATCTCCACCTCCCGGGCCTAGAACCACCTGGCTGACTTGATACACTTTAGTTTAATTGAAAAGCAGTAGAACCAGCCGCCCGGGAGGCATACCTATCCTGGCTGGAGACAAAATACAAGACTCCTCTCTACGTTCAATTTTTTTTTTTTTTTTTTTAAATGCTGATCATTATTTACAGCAACTATTTACATATTTACCACTCCACTAAAACTAGGCATCCAACACATGGACATAGTAACCTAGCAGACAGGGAGGGTCTGATGTCCTGAAGTAATAATGGAAGAGAAATTAATTCTACAGGTGAGTACTCACAGAATTCTCTTTTCTCTTCCATTTTACTTCAGGCCATCAGAAGACATCAGAGACGAATGAGACCTTCAAAAGCAGTACCCTGGGTGGGATCCCCAAAAACCTTATTCCTTCAGGAACAAGACGTTCCAAAAACCCTTATTCCTTTCAGGAACAAGACATTCCAAAAACCCTTATTCCTTTCAGGAACAAGACATTCCTAAAACCCTTATTCATTTCAGGACCAAGACATTCCAAAAACCCTTATTCCTTTCAGAAACAAGACATTCCAAAAACCATTATTCCTTTCAGGAACAAGACATTCCAAAAACCCTTATTCCTTTCAGGAACAAGACATTCCAAAAACCCTTATTCCTTTCAGAAACAAGACATTCCAAAAACCCTTATTCCTTTCAGGAACAAGACATTCCAAAAACCCTTATTCCTTTCAGAAACAAGACATTCCAAAAACCCTTATTCCTTTCAGGAACAAGACATTCCAAAAACCCTTATTCCTTTCAGAAACAAGACATTCCAAAAACCCTTATTCCTTTCAGAAACAAGACATTCCAAAAACCCTTATTCCTTTCAGGAACAAGACGTTCCAAAAACCCTTATTCCTTTCAGGAACAAGACATTCCAAAAACCCTTATTCCTTTCAGGAACAAGACATTCCAAAAACCCTTATTCCTTTCAGGAACAAGACATTCCAAAAACCCTTATTCCTTTCAGGAACAAGACATTCCTAAAACCCTTATTCCTTTCAGGAACAAGACATTCCAAAAACCCTTATTCCTTTCAGGAACAAGACATTCCAAAAACCATTATTCCTTTCAGGAACAAGACATTCCTAAAACCCTTATTCCTTTCAGGAACAAGACATTCCAAAAACCCTTATTCCTTTCAGGAACAAGACATTCCAAAAACCCTTATTCCTTTCAGAAACAAGACATTCCAAAAACCCTTATTCCTTTCAGGAACAAGACATTCCAAAAACCCTTATTCCTTTCAGGAACAAGACATTCCAAAAACCCATATTCCTTTCAGAAACAAGACATTCCAAAAACCCTTATTCCTTTCAGGAACAAGACATTCCTAAAACCCTTATTCCTTTCAGGAACAAGACATTCCAAAAACCCTTATTCCTTTCAGAAACAAGACATTCCAAAAACCCTTATTCCTTTCAGAAACAATTCATTCCAAAAACCCTTATTCCTTTCAGGAACAAGACATTCCAAAAACCCGTATTCCTTTCAGGAATAAGACATTCCAAAAACCCTTATTCGTTATTCCTTTCAGGAACAAGACATTCCAAAACCATCTAATTACCACTGTATGTAATTCCTTCCTACCAAAGGCTCTACCTTATAGAATTTGATAAATGTATGAGCTGAAAACCAAGTAGCAGCTTTGCATACTTGATCTATTGAAGCTTGATGCTAAAAAGCCCAAGAAGCTCCAATAGCTCTTGTCGAATGAGCAGTAGTCCTAAAAGGAGGATCCTTCCCCTTAGGAAATATTGGCTCTTACCATTGCCTGTCTAATACATCGGCTGATGGTAGACTTAGATGGTGGAAGACCTTTCCGTGGACCTCAGGTATGACAAAATAAGGAGTCCGACCTACGGAAAGATTGTGTAGCAATGAGATAGTATCTTAGTGCTTTCACTACATCCAGCAATGAAGAATCCTTTCTTTATAGAATACTGGAGTAGGACATAAAGGAAGGCAATTCACTTCTCCATTAAGATGGAAACCACCTTAGGAAGAACATCCTGTTTAAAGCAGAAGACGACCTTGTCCTTATGTAACACTAAATAAGGAGACTTAACTGATAAACTGCTAATTCAGAAACCTTAAGAGTCAATAAACTTAATGATGCATCTGCCAATGGTTCAAAAGGAGGACACTGATAAAGAGCTGATAAAACTAAGTTCAGGTCCCAACCCGGCAGAAGTGGCTTACGAGGAGGCCGCACATGAGCGACTCCCTATACAAAAGCTTTGACTTCACAGCAATGGGTTTCTGAATAAAAAGATAGATAAAGCAGATATCTGTCCCTTTAAAGTACTCAATTGAAAACCTTCATCGAGACCTTTCTGCCAAAAAATCAACAGACACCTATTGCCTTAATTTGAAACTTTGTCTTATTCAAAAAATCTCTTCGGTATCCCGAAGATGTCGAACCTCTAGCCGAAACCCCGGAGTATTAGAGGCCCTGCAGAAGCAGTATTAGACTTCTGTGGCAGGTTAGATGATTTACCACTAGTAGCATGCTTTACCATGTCAACCAAGCACTCCCCAAACAGACACCTCACCTTAAAGGGGAGTCCTGTCATTCTTTTTTGGAGGCTATGTCAGCTGGCCATTGCTTAAGCCATAAAGCACGCCTTAAGGCTAACACCAGAGCTGGGCCTCTGGCACTTAACCTACTCAATCCTCCATAGTTCGTATTATATACCTGTTGTAGCCAAACTGGTCTTGTTCACCTGGGAGCATGACTTCCATAAATGACCCCTATGAGTCTTTTGCTCCTCAAAAAATGCTATGGATGTAGCCCAGGCCGGCCGACCCCATAATAGAATAAGCAGGACATGCCACCTGATCCACGCGCTTATTCGCTGGACACTTTGGAGAAGCACTATCAGAGGATGGCATAACCAAAATCTTAAAGAGACCTGGCCCCAGAGCGTCCACCACAGGAGGGTGAGACCATAATTCAATCTGATCTGGAGGAAAGGGATACATAGTATCTAGTACTTTAGGAATGGGCAGAGGACAACCTGACTTCTGCCATTCCCTATTGATCAGATTAGAATAATGCGTATGCTCTGCAACATCCTCCAGAATGGAGGAAATCAAAACCATCCATCCATCCATCTTAACTTAGCACCCCCTTGCGTAGAGGACTATGAATACGAGTCCCTACTGGATAAATCCTCCCCAACTGATAACTTCCTGGGAGATTATGGCAGCTACAATATCCTCTTCAAGTTAGAGGATAAATCTTTTCTTTAAAAACCTTTTTAGTAGCCAATCCTTCTAAATGACTCTCTAAAGGTTTAGGACCACTTGAGGGCAGCCGACAGAGTTTAAAGACTCAGAAGGAGGCTATGGCAGCCACAATATCCTCTTCAAAACTCAGAGGAAAATTTTTTTTTCAAAACCTTCGTAGTAGCCGATATGACTTACTAAATGTTTTAGGTCCGCTTGAAGGCTGACAGGGGGGGAGGGGGGTTAAGCTCAGAGGGCACTGGCAACAAGAGTCAGAGCCCTTGCAGGGAGGAGACAATTGTCTTCCATATCCACTACCACCGTAGCATAACCCTGCACACCGTGCTATCCTCGTCCAGTGTCTGTTTGCATATTGGACGTGGGGTGAATCTATCTGCTAAAGGACCAAATCCGATTACCCCAGATGCCTCTGTCATGGTGATTAATAGTAGATTACCTCCCAGGGGGTCTCCATTCAGATCCAAGGAGTATAAGGGCCAAGGAGCAGTCAGGTTTCCATTACCCCCACTTCCAAGGCATAATTCCTTTAAAACAAAAAGTAAATGGGAGAGGAGTTCAAATAAGTCCTTGCAGCACCACTAAACTAAAGTGCATCAAGTCAGCCAGGTGGTTATAGGCCCGGGAGGTGGAGACACACCTTTGTTCTTGCAGACCACACCCTTCGGAAGAGGTTAACCCATTGATCTCTGAATTCTTCTGATGTCCTGAAGTAAAATGGAAGAGAAAGATGGACAGTCCCTCCAAATCAGGGACAGTTGAGAGGTATGCATACAACCACCTCTTATTTCCTTTAAAATAATAGTCCAGCCAAGTAACTGATTGGTGGTTGTCTGGCACCCGCCTACTTACTGGAACGTCAGATCGAGTCCCTTGTGCCCCCCTTGTGCGGGTGTGTGCTGCTTGGGAACTCCTGCTTTGCCATTCTGGGTGGGGGGTAGTGTAGTCGCCCGGCTGGTTCCCTGCATTGAGCTGCCAGCGGCTGTGCTTGGTGGCTTATGTGCAGTGACAGCTCTGCACCCATCACTGTAGCGTTGCTGGCGGCGGCTTTGCTGCTCTAGACTCTCCGTCCTGCCCTGTGGTGGCTGCAGGCTGCAGGTTTGCAAAAACAAAAAAAGGCCCCAATGCCGCCGATATCTTTGTTGCCGGCCACGCGGGCTATCAGACCAAAGACTGAAAAGCCTCCTGGACCAGACCATAACCCAAAGGTTGGTGGAGGCCCCCTTTACAGGGCAAGTGGTGGAGGCCCTGGGGTGGCCCCCCTCATTATACAGCCCTGATTATGCATAGTAATAAATCAAGACAACCTGAATGGCTGGATTCTTCTCAAAGACATTTCACTAGTCATCCAACTGGCAAAACATCTTCATGAAAAAATACAGACAGTCCAGTTGTCTTGATTTATTACTACGGGTATCCTGCCAATGTAAAGTGTCCTGTCGTCCACGACGTGTGTTTACGTATTTTACCCGGCGTAACTGCTTAATGTAGTCTTGATTTACATAGGCTGAGTGTGCCTTTAATTGCCTTTCCTGGCTCCCTTAGACTTGCTGTGATGCAAGTAGCTCCTCCCTTCTCCCTCAGCCATTTCTAGTTTTGCATCTAAGCAGTGCACACCTGCTGCTCCCTCCTGCAGTTACAGTATTTTTACCTGCTGCTGTATGGGTCACATCACAAGTTTCCAGCTATATTAAGCATACATGTCAAGATTGCTGGTGTAAGAAGTTTTACTGCTGTTTTACTGCCTTTACTGCCTTTGAAACGTATTCTACGTGATCCGCGAGCAGCCGAGTAAGCTATCTGCCAAGCCTTATAGAGTAAAGAAAGCATCCATTACATACACACACAGAGAACGTGGAGCTGTCTACAGGATTCACATTACTGCCACCTGGTGAGTCAAAATATAAAGGTCCTTCAGACATTTGCTGAAACCAACCAGATTACTAGCCAGACCTGGACTCTTCCAAGGGGACCATATAATGGCTGCCTCGGTATGTGTCCTCCCTCCCATATCTCGATCTTTAACTTCCTAGGCCTATTCTATTCATCTCCATGAGGAACCTAGAATGGTTGCCTTGGTTGGCGGTCTTTAGTACGAGAGATGTTGGGCGAATCCAAAACGCAATGTTTCCCAAACATGGAAAACTTGGTTGATGGGATGCTGAGCGTCATGCTGCACATTCTAGAAGGGCCCCCAAAGTTCAGGTCCCCATTGATTTATTTTTTTTCAAAGTTCGTCTGAACTTGCTGAACTTTTGGGGGTTCGCTCCAACACTGCAGGAGATCCCTTTCATTACTTCAACCTACAACCTGTTGGGAGCCCTCTAACTGGGCCTAATAAATTCCCTTTCTATAGACCTGGACTGGTCTAAGCAGCACCTAAACTGGTTTCCTCTGCGGGTGGCCTCTAGTAGCATCATTAAATAAAAAGCCCAAACCCTTAAAAACTATTCCCCAGCATCTATCATTAATATATTTTAAGTTTTAAGTCACTTGCTTATTATTCTTTCCCCCACTGGCCTGCAATTCTGTTCAGGACTCCAGGATACGGGCGCCGCCATCTTGCTTAAGAAGCATCACAGAGGAGAAGGGAGAAAAGTACACAGGGGGGAATTATAGCTGTGATTTGCACAGATAGAGCAGAGCTGGGGTCAGGAAAAGGAAAGTAATCCCAGAATGCAGAGCCACATAGTCAGAAGACGCTTCCTGTCTGCAGTCAGCCTAAGACACCATAGGCCGCCATCTTGGATGTGAAAAGGCTCAGAAAATGCAGTGGATGCAGGTAGGACGATTTTTAATGTGGGCAATCTGTATGTACAGGGGGGAAACATATAAGACAGGCTCTTATTCAGGATGAGGGTCAAGATTAATGTGGGCAATCTGTATGTAAAGGGTGGAGGGAACATACAAGATGGGCTCTAATTCAGGGTAAGTGTCCGGATTAATGTGGGCAATCTGTATGTACAGGGTGGGGGAACATACAAGACAGACTCTTATTCAGGGTGAATCCGGATTAATGTGAGCAATCTGTATGTACAGGATGGGGGAACATACAAGATAGACTCTTATTTAGGGTGAAGGTCCGGATTAATGTGGGCAATCTGTATGTACAGGGTGGGGGAAACATATAAGATAGACTCTTATTCAGGGTGAGGGTCCGGATTAATGTGAGCAATCTGTATGTACAGGGTGGGGGAACATACAAGACAGACTCTTATTTAGGGTGAAGGTCCGGATGAATGTGGGCAATCTGTATGTACAGGGTGGGGGAAACATATAAGATAGGCTCTTGATCAGGGTGAGGGTCCGGATTAATGTGGGCAATCTGTATGTATGGGGGGGATCATATAAGATAGACTCTTATTCAGGGTCCCCTCCCTCCTCATCCGAGCCCTAAATCTCATTCTAATGATGACACTAACCTGGACTAGTTACAGGGCCACCTGTAGGAATGTCTGGGCCTCATACAGCTGAATTGTCAGCGCCTGCTTACACCCCTATTTAAATACCCCACTCTAGGCCCCGCTCTATCCTTTCCCTGGGATTTGGACTTATCCGAAGGGGCAACTGGAATAACCTCCAGCACAGAAGAGTATTTCCATTCCTCTAGCTTTAACCTCCTTTTAAACCCCCCCAAACTGAGACTATTCCATCCACTCCCTTGGAGGTGGTCACCTTCATGTGGCATGTGGACCAGTTGTCTCGGTAGGTGGCCTCTAGTACAGAAGGTCCCTCCCATTGAGCCCACCCCCAACAGGACCTACTTACCTTCCAGGCACACAATAACCTCCTCCCACCTTATCCCCATTGGGAACAGTGTAAAATGAGCCATTTCTAGCATCTCAATCCCTCTGATTATATGTAAATAGCTTCTGGATTCTTTCTTGGCTTCAGTTTCTGGTTGGCGGCTAAGCTGGGAAGGGCGAGTATGACGCAGCTTTAGGCGTGTGGAGCATGCTCTGCTGTGGACAGAGACAGCCGTGGGACCACTGGACCAGACTAACTCACACTGAGAGTGGCTGTGTTTTTTTTTTTTTTGCATGGTTCTGGAGGAATTAAATTGAAAGGAGGGATAAAACTTTAGAACTGCAGAAAATGGAGGAGAAGCACATGGGACAGGCATCGGGTAAGCTGCATGCTGCCATTGAGTTTACAGTCACATTAGGGTAGGTTGTCTTCAAATAAAACAAAAACATTCTTCTTTATGTGCCTGTAAGGTTCTCATTCAGCCAGGTCATGTTTTGCGCATAGTAATAAATCAAAGCAACAAGAGTTACTGTATTTTCCTTGAAGAAAGTCATACAACTGGCAAAACCAGTTAGATTCCCCTTTTATCACCCTACGGCCTCAATTCAATAAAGGTAGAAAAAAATTCTCATGGTAGTAAAAAATTCAATTCATGAGAAAAAAGCCTGAGAATGTCACTGTTACTGAATCACCAGATAAAAAGACAATGAAAGTCAATGGCACTGTTACTGAATCACTAGATAAAAAGACAATGAAAGTCAATGGCACTGTTACTGAATCACCAGATAAAAAGACAATGAAAGTCAATGGCACTGTTACTGAATCACTAGATAAAAAGACTATGAAAGTCAATGGCACTGTTACTGAATCACCAGATAAAAAGACAATGAAAGTCAATGGCAGCTTTTACTACAGTGTAGAAAGGAGGAAACACTTCTCTACTTTTCTTAGGAGTAAAAAAGTGCCATTGACTTTCATTGTCTTCCTATCTGGTGATTCAGTAACAGTGACATTCTCAGGCTTTTTTCTCATGAATTGAATCTTTTACTACCATGACAATTTTTTTCTACCTTTATTGAATCGAGTCCGAGTATACCATTTGTGGGTCTCGCTATAGAAGGCAAGAGATAATAGAAGGAATGAGATAAAAAAAATCTAGAATAGAAGGAAAGAAAAAAAAGGAATGGCAGAACAAAACAAACAGATAAAAGAAAGAATAGATGGTGTGGTAAAGTGTATGGAAAAGTGGTGGATGGGGTCTATATTTCATATTAGTTTTTCAGGCAAGCACAATCCATGCTGGGATAACAGAGATCCAATCTACATCCCAGGTCCTCTAGGGGTTTTTCCCCTACTACCAGGTCTTCCCAGGTGATGAGACTAATTGAAGGAAGGAAGCCCTATAAAAGGAGCCGCTGAGGCTTCCAGTGTGGAGTTTGAGGGACTGGGATGAGGAGCCCGTGCCTTGCTGCTCCCAATACTGACAGTGCTGAATTGCATCCGAAGGACTTTATGTGTTATCTGTTCTTGGAACCTGTGGATTAACAGCCTGGACTTGTATTCCCCGAAAGAGGACCTGTGATATATAAGCAATACGCTGTAATTATCATACCCTGGACATTGCTAAATTTGGTGAGGTAACCGCTTGCTGTACTGCATTGTATCCTGCATTATACTCTAATGTTAAGAGATTTTGCCTGTTGGACTTTGTTTTTAATAAATCGCTTATTATTTGACTAAGAACTGTCTTCAGAGTCATTCCAGATCCTGACAATGGATGGAAAGAAAGAAAGAAAGAGACTAAAAGGAAAGAACCAATGCATAGAGGAACTTGCAGAAATAATAGAAGGAAAGGAGAAAGAAAAGGTAATGGCAGAATGTTGTCAGTGGATTGTACACGACACTCTTCCAGCGTGCAGGAACAACGGCTGCTTATTCAGCAACAATCAGGAACATAAACGTGAGCAGGATACATCAGAAACACATGGAGCAAAGCAAACAGCTCCTTTCTGTTAGCAGGTTAAACACACTATGCATACAGTCACATGGTCTGCCTAACACTTCCTAGTTTTTCTTTTAAACTAACTTTATCAACAGATGGGCCTAATTAGTCAGAGACAATGATACGGGCACGCTGATTCATTAATAGCGCCAGGTAGCGACAGATGAGCGACAGTAGCGTTATTTTCACAGCACCCGCTAGTATTCGCTGTGCTTGGCCGTTGTTCGGCTGTTGACAGCGACTCAGTTGGTGTGCGGCAATGTTGAATACGGGGTTAGGAGTCGCTGTTTGACAGGTTCCGCGCTGTATGGGAGCGCATGACAGCGAACGGCCATAGTGAACGGCTCCCAGCATATTCATTAACAAATCACGCTCCAAAAATTCTCACGCTGTGATTAAACCCCAGAGCGCTGGCGGCGATGGGTTAAAAGTCGTTTTTTAACCCCCAAACAACCATATTTTGACAAAAAAAAAACATGTTTTTCAAAACATTTTGTAATATGAATACATTAATATCAGACCCGTAATATCAATTCTGCATAATTTTTTTTTTTTTTTTTTTTTTTACCTTAAAAAAAAAAATAACATTGCAGAAGTGGTCACAGAATTTTTGACATTTAAAAAAAAAAAAAAAAAAAATTAATAGCAATTAATTATGAATATTTAAAGATTGTTCCATTGAAATGCATTGGAGAGCGCCAGGTAGCGAGAGGTCATACCTGTCACTGTTCAAGGTCGCTCGCTGGCGCTGTGGGGTGAGGCTGGAATAATGATAAATGATTCGCAATCTGGCGCTCTGTCAGTCGCTAAGCAGGATTGGCTTGATAAATGTGTGATTGCGGAGGGGAGCCGGCGTTCTCGTGGCGGTGAGCGTCATTACCGTTCGCTCACCATTCGCTACCTGGCGCTATCCCTTGTTAAATAAGGGCCCTAGTTGTTTCTGATTTAATTAAAAGGTGGAACCTCGAACAAAACTTCACTTTGGTAATACTATTGCATTTGTTTATTCATAATTTTATGTATATACACTAACCTATTTTTCCTCACAGGATTGCGGAGAACATTAACCCTTTATTTACTCTCCCTTTTAACCTGCCTTTTTATCCACAGCGCACCTACACTAATCTCTTCTCCATGTCATGAGTAAGGGTGAGAACCCGAAACGCGTAGACGTGTGAGGACACTTTGTTTATGCTGCTTTTATCTATGCCGCTGTGATGGACTTTTTAAACAGTATGGAATAAAAATGGACTTTTAATTGCTCTACTACTATGTGGCTGGCTTTTCCTATGGTTTTTGGATCTCTACCAAGTTCTGAGGTGAGCTCTCTTTGCTTGAGTGTGGGGCTGTATTCCCTGTTATTGAGCTGACACTTTTGTCACACTAATCTCTTCTCCACCTAGGTCCACACCTAAGTTAGAACAGATTTAACCCATCTACAGTTCTCCCAGGGAATACAGGTTTTTTCCCTCAAGTAGGAGCTGCTCAGATTATCTAATTGCGCTTTCCTCAAACCAACTCCTGCAAATCATAACTTTATCAACCGCATAACAAGCAGAGTCACATGTAGTTGTTGCAATTAAATCTATTCCAATACAGAAAGAACAGATGAAAGTAAATGGTTACTGCACAACCCTTTGTCTTGCATAGGGGCTACCCAGGGTGGAGGGAATGAGGTGGGCCCATCCTAAGTGTTGCCCGGGTACGCAGATGCTGACCCCTGCCCTGCTGTATATTGTGCTGTCCCTAAGCACTGAAAAATAAAGTAACCAAGTGAAGTGGGTCCTCCAAGAAGCAGAGGGCCCCGGCACCTGCCCAGGTTTGCCGAACAGAAGCTGCAGGTCGGCTGGCCCTGCCCAGACCACCGCCTACCCATGATGCTCCACCATGAGATGCTGAGTTCTGTCCACAATGTGCTTTCCAGACAGTCAACACGTATGTTCATCAGCTGAGGCTATAGCATTGCAGGCATAGATAATAGGCTAATAGCTATTAATAGATATTATCTTAGATAATATAAGAAAGGTTAAAAAGGCAATGGAAGACCCCCCTATGTATATATATTTATGCATATATAGGCACTGCCCCTCATACGTATAGGGGGCGCTCAGCTAACCTCAACGCATAAAGCGCAAATGCGGTTTTACATTGTTGTGTGTAATTAAGTCTTGTCTGTCATATGCATTTATTTTGTGCCATATTTTTTGTCATTAAAAGTGAGTTTTTGGCTATATATGCCTGTATATTATTGGCCAGCCCTGCATTTAACCAGTTGTTGTATTTTTTGTGGGTGTAATTTATCTAGATAATAGCTATTAAAGTGGACCAAAACCCAGGATTTTGACTATCCTGGGTTTTAGTCCTTGCCCCCGGGGCACCCTGATCAGGAATGTTCCGCTGTGTGAAACCCCCCAGATCACCCAAACAAACTCGCCTCCTCCAGGTTCTACGACGCATGCGCGGCTGCTTGTCTAATCTTCGCGCTTGGATTCCTCTTGAGCCCCTACGTCCAGGAGCTTGTCTAATGCTGCTCAGCAGCTCATCAACCAGCTTTTAGCCCACAGCAATGGCGGCGAGTGTGGGGTGCCCTTTCTCCAGCCAGCTGCCAGCAGTGGCGGACTGGGGCCAAAAATCAGGCCGGGATTTTACCAGCACCTGGCCAGCCCATGACCAACTAGTGGCATCTCTGCTGCTTCCTGGCCAGCCAACCAGTGTGCTCCAAGGCTGAGGATATATCATTAGGTGAGAGAACATGGGCTGGGGTTGCTTGGGTGAGGGGATAGAGTGGTGAAGGAGATTGGAAGGGAGTGTTAGTAAAGGTAGCAGTCTAGACTGGCATTAAGCAGCGCAGCCCACCATGCATTTGCCCGGGTCTCCCTATGGCCAGTTCGCCCCTGGTTGCCAGTGTCTCCACTCATGGGGGCGGCCATCTTATTGTAGTCTTGGCCATCGACATGAAAACACACCGCCCATGTAACTGTACAGTCACTTCCTATCTGCTGCACGCTCTGCATTACGTTAAAGGTCACCCCTCATTCACCGCCACCACCCGCCTTCTGTATGATTCTGCCTCTGGGGCCCCTTGACAGGTGGGCATCCCCTCACTTCTCACCCGTCCGCCATTCGCCCCTCATACGTATTCGTGGGCCACTTTTGTGTTACCAAGTTTCGGGGTCCCCATTGATTTCAACGGGGTTGACTTGGACTGGGAAACAAGGTGAGTTTATGGGTGACCTGGGGGGTTTCACACAGCGGGGCATCCTGATTTTGGATGCCCCATGGGGAGGGAATCGATCGGCCCGGGAATCTTATAGATCCCTGGGCCGATCGGCGTGGGTTTCGGTCCACTTTAAGTATAACGATCTCTTAATTTTTTCTTTTCTATCGTAATAATAATACTGTTGACCTTATATCCGTAGCACTGGATATATGGAAAATTGTATCTCTTCTTTTTCCTCAATAAAACTTATTGTAGCCTAAAACCAAATTAGGATAAATTTTATGTGCCAGACAAATTATATTACTAATAATAACAAATACGACTTCTTTTTTGTTTTAAAAAAACAGCTATAAAGCTTCCGGTATTTCATCAAGGCGGAAAAGTTAATTGTACTTTTCTTTTCAATTAGTAAAAGGGAAATAATTGTTAATAGTTGTCGCGTTTGTCAGCAAACACATTCACAATCCTTCTTCAAGTGGCTTCTCATTTACACAATAAGGATTATTAAGTAGTTCGTTGTTTTAGAAAGTCATTTAAAAAGAAAAAAAAAAAGCTTGTTCCATGTAAAATACAAATTAGCGAGGGCCCGCCGATTGCGGCTTTGTAGAAACAGATTAAGCCTGTTTTTTTGGGTTGTTCCTAAATAGCCTGGGAACTAGAAATTAGCCTCGGTAACAGCCCATCCCCTTAATAACCGGCATCCACCCCTCCCCGATTCCAACACCTGTTGTTAAAAATACACCACACAATGGCCTTTAGCGTGGATGCCAGCAGATGTGAAGATGCCCAGAGGTCCCTCAGATGTTTGCGCTCCCGGGTCACGTGGGGGCAACCAGGAGGAACAGAGAAAATTATTCTGGAATTTCAAAGGTCAACTTGGGACAAAAATAGTGAAAATTGCCCACATGACAAGAAAAACAAAGATGTGTGACTGCTCCGAAAACACGGACATCTCCCTTTGGATACGTTTACAGACTTTCAACAACATATTCTATTTTGGGCCAAAAATGTTAAAAAAAAAAAAAAAAAAACGAAATAAAACAAAAAACTAAAAAGTAGAAAGTGATAGATTAAATATAACATAAAAAATTCAAATGGACAAAAAAACCTATACACTATGTACTGAAACATACTGCTTTTTGGCTAAACATTTTAAAACAACATAAAAAAAAAAAAGAAAAGAAAAAAGGGATATAATAAATATTTTTAAAAACCCAAATGGAAAAAAGTCAAAGCCAGTATACTTTAGATTAAGAATATATTTTATTTTTGGCGAAAAATGTTAAATACGATACAAAAAAACCCCTTAAAAGTAATATATATTATTTATTAGACTTATAATAAAGTAAATATTAAAAAATCCAAATTGACAAAAAAAAATCCAAACCTGTATGATATCACTTGAAAAGATATTCTATTTTTGGCTAAAATGTTTAAAAACAAAAAGCTTAAAAATACAAAGTAATATAATGAATATAATACAAAAATCCAGACATAAATGAACGCCTGTATGCTGTACATTGAATATGTGTACTATTGTTGGCCAAAAATGTTAAATACAAAAAAAAACGTAAATATAATATAATATATATATATATATATATATATATATATATATACACAGTTGGACAAAAAAGAAAGCCTGTATACTGTATATTGAAAACATATCCTGTTTTTAGCCAAAACAAAAACTTAAACGTAATATAATAAATATAAGAAAAAATCCATATGGACAAAAATGAAAGCCTGTATACTGTACATTGACTATGTATATTATTGTTGCCCAAAATGTTATATACAAAAAACTTGAAAGTAATAAATATATATATGAAATATAATAAATATAAGAAAAAAAACAAATGGGCAAAAAACTGTATACCATATAGTGAAAATATATCATATTTTTAGCCAAAATGTTAAAATACAAAACAAATCAAAACAAAAAGTAGAAAGTGATGTAGTTAATATAAAAAAAAATCTAAATGGATGAAAATCAAAGCCTGCATTCTATACATCGAAAACATACTTTTGACCAAACATTTTAAAAACAAAATAAAAAACATAAAAATAAAAAAAAGTTGATATAATAAATATAAAAAAAAAAAACAAATGGACAAAAATCATTGCCGTTAAAAACATATTCTATTTTTGACCCCCCCCCCCCCCTTTGCAACTGTAGCCTGGCGCTGAGGCAGGACAGGGGTTACCAAGAAAAAGAAGACATCCCTTATCCAGGGGCCCCCGTCACTCCGCCTGAACTTGTACGGCCGCTGCAGCAAGAGATACCTAGAGGCTGATTCATTAATAGCGCCAGGTAGCGACAGTTGAGCGACTGTAGCGGCATTTTCAGAGCGCCCGCTAGTAGTCGCTGTGCTTGGCCGTTGTTGTGTAGTTGATAGCGACTCAGTCGGTTTGCCGTAATGTTGAATATTGGGTGAGGAGTCGCTATTTGACAGGTTCCGCGCTGTATGGGTGCGCATGATAGCGACTGGCCCTAGCAACCGGCTCCCGCCATATTCATTAAAAGATCACGCTCAAAAAATTCTCGCGCTGTGAAATGCTTGTTTAAGCCCCAGAGCGCTGGCGGCGATGGGTTAAAAGTAGTTTTTTAAGCCCCAAACAACCATATTTTTGAAAACCAAAAAAACAAGTTTTTTAAATAATTTAGTAATATGAATACAATAATAATAATACAATAATATCAGACCTGTGATATCAATTCTGTACAATTTATTTTTTTTTTACCTTAAAAAAATTATCTAAAATGGCAGAAGTGGTCACAGAATTTTTCACATTTAAAAAAAAAAAAACAATTAATAACAATTAATTATTAATATTTAAAGATTGTTCCATTGAAATGCATTGGAGAGCGCCAGGTAGCGAGAGGTCATACCTGTCGCTGTTCAAGGTCGGACGCTGGCGCTGTGGGCTGAGGCTGGAATAATGATGAATGAGTGGCTATATGGCGCTATCTCAGTCGCTAAGCAGGATTGGCTTGATAAATGTGTGATTGTGGTGGGGAGCCGGCGTTCTCGTGGCGGGGCCCGTCATTACCGGCCGCTCACCAGTCGCTACCTGTCGCTATTCCTTCATAAATAAGGGCCAAAGTGGCATCCTCCTGGTCCTCGATCTTGCTGCCCATTCAGCCCAAGATGGCGGCGCCCAGGTGCGGAGTGCTGGAGGAGCAGCGCAGCCCCCTGGATAAGCTATGTTCTTTTTTTTTGCAACCCCCGACCGTGCCAGGGTAGGGTGGCAGGGCAGACGGGGGGTATTTATTTTGACTATAAAAAATGGACAGAAAACAATTATATATTATCTATTAAAAACATATTTTATTTTGGACCAGAATTGTTAGAGACAAAGCAAAAAACTTAAAAGAATGTGATATAATAAATGTTTAAAAAATATTACAAATGGACAAAAAAAATCAAGGCCTGTATACAATCCATCGGACGCTACATGGCGCTGTTAGAGTCGCTCACTGTAATCGCTTTGATAAATTTGGTATTGCGCACAGCGCCCGGCGTTCACCGTTTGCTACATGTCGCTACATGTCTGGAAGCCAGAGCGCCAGAGCTATGCGCTGTGCCGCCTGTAATGATGATGAATCAAATGCTACATGGCGCTGTTAGAGTTGCTCACCGGAATCGCTTTGATAAATGTGGTATTGCGTACAGCGCCCGATGGTCACCGTTTGCTACATGTCGCTACGAGGCGCTACCTGCCGCTATCCCTTGATGAATAAACCCCTTTATTTTATTTAGTGTGTTGGTACGTCTCTCTTTTTGGTCTAGAATAAAGGGGACTTGAACCTTTTCTCTGCTCATCGGCAGAACAGAAAAAACTGGGATAATGGTTATTGTACAAAGTTTTGCCCCGGGTTAAAGTGGACCAAAACCCTGTGCAATCGGCCTGGGAATCTACAAGATCAGCGAGCGTGCTGATTGGCTGAGCGGCCGCGAATGCGCTGTAGGACGGGGAAGAGGTGAATTTAATCGGGTGATCTGGGGGGGTTTCACGCAGCGAGGATGGTCAAAATCCTGGGTTTTGGTTCACTTTAATAAATAAAGCAATAAAAAAATAATAATAATTAATTTGATATTTCTAAAGTATTTTTTATTATTATTATTATTTTATTTTGTTATTTATTTTTTTTCATTTAGTGTGTTGGTGCGTCTCCCTTTTTGGTCTAGAATAAAGGGGACTTGAAACTTCTCTCTGCTCATCGGCAGAACAGAAAAGAAGAAAACAGAGATATTGGGTATTGTACAAAGTTTTGCCCCGAGATAAGCACACATCTATCCTAAGATAAAGAGAACATACAGTATACAGATAAGGGCAGACTAGATGGACCGTATGGTCTCCTTCTGCCGTCAACCTTCTATGTTTCTATGGGTTAAAGTGGACCAAAACCCAATGCAACCGGCCTGGGAATCTACAAGATCAGCAAGCGCGCTGATTGGCTGAGCGTCCTCGAATGCGCTGTAGGACCGGGAAGAGGTGAGTTTAATCGGAGGATCTGGGAGGGTTTCACGCAGCGAGGATGGTCAAAATCCTGAGTTTTGGTTCACTTTAATAAATAAAGCAATAAAAAAATAATAATAATTAATTTGATATTTCTAAAGTATTTTTTATTATTATTATTATTATTATTTTATTATGTTTTTATTTTATTTTGTTATTTATTTTATTTCATTTAGTGTGTTGGTGCGTCTCCCTTTTTGGTCTAGAATAAAGGGGACTTGAAACTTCTCTCTGCTCATCGGCAGAACAGAAAAAAAGAAAACAGAGATATTGGGTATTGTACAAAGTTTTGCCCCGAGATAAGCACACATCTATCCTAAGATACAGAGAACATACAGTATACACATAAGATACAGAGAACATACAGTATATACATAAGATACAGAGAACATACAGTATACACATAAGATAAAGAGAACATACAGTATACACATAAGATAAAGAGAACATACAGTATACACATAAGATACAGAGAACATACAGTATACACATAAGATATAGAGAACATACAGTATACACATAAGATAAAGAGAACATACAGTATACACATAACATACAGAGAACATACAGTATACACATAAGATACAGAGAACATACAGTATACACATAAGATACAGAGAACATACAGTATACACATAACATACAGAGAACATACAGTATACAGATAAGGGCAGACTAGATGGACCGTATGGTCTCCATCTGCCGTCAACCTTCTATGTTTCTATGGGTTAAAGTGGAACAAAACCCAGTGCAATCGGCCTGGGAATCTACAAGATCAGCGAGCACCCTGATTGGCTGAGCGTCCGCGCATGCGCTGTAGGACCGGGAAGAGGTGAGTTTAATCGGAGGATCTGGGAGGGGGTTTCACGCAGCGAGGATGGTCAAAATCCTGGGTTTTGGTTCACTTTAATAAATAAAGCAATAACAAAAATTGTAATAATTTGATATTTTTTTATTATTATTATTTTATGTTTTTATTTTATTTTGTTATTTATTTTATTTTATTTAGTGTGTTGGTGTGTCTCCCTTTTTGGTCCAGAATAAAGGGGACTTGAAACTTTTCTCTGCTCATCGGCAGAACGGAAAAACGGGAATAATGGTTATTGTACAAAGTTTTGCCCAGGGTTAAGCTTTAGCGCTACAGCTGCACCGAGGTGACTGCGCAGCGCTCAGGAGGCTAAATGGGCGAGACATCTCCGGGCCCGGTGCCTGTTTGCTTTAAGAGTTTCCATTCCTGACCTCCATCTTTAGACGCTCGTCCCGTATTAATCATTTGTTTCCTGCAAGCGAGGGAATATTTTTACAGAGAGGGGGAAAATTGTTGTCGGCCGAGCCCCCCGACCGGCGAGCGGACATGTGCGTAAATGACAAACAGCCCCGATGGCCCGGCCTCAGTGCAGCTGCTGGGGCTCCACCGCGGGTGATTGATGGTGTTGATGTTCTAAATAGGCTAAAAAAGACCCTGACCGGCCCTGGAGGAAAAACAAAGACCCCGATATACACTGGAGATAGAAGTGGGAAGCGGAGAGACCGAGCTCCCGATGTGTGACCCCTGGTGTCACCGGCGGAGCTGACCCCGCCATGTGCGTCTGGGTCACCGGACGGCTAGACGGCCACCATCACAAGTTCACATGCGATTTTGGCGCTTAGACTTCGGAGCGGTGGATTTTGGCACTGGTATTATGTTTTTTTCCCATAAAGAATTGCGACACCAGTGCTTCCCATAACAAAACACCAAAATACACACCGCATTTACCATACCACCCAACTGTCCCTGATTTGGAGGGGCTGTCCCGCTTTTGAATCCATGTCCTCGTCCCTTGTTCTTCTTCTCCGTCCTCCTTTGAGGTGTAACATGCTGATCTGCAGCAATAAATGATTCGTTTGCCTTTTCAAAGTGTTTCTATTGTTGTAACTGTTACATCCTATCTCCTATCCATCCCTCAATGAGGGGCGTGACTTTATCCATCCTTCAATGAGGGGGTGTGGCCTTGTCCATCCCTAATGAGGGGGTGTGGCTTCATCCATCCCTAATGAGGGTGTGTGGCTTCATCCATCCCTAATGAGGGTGTGTGGCTTCATCCATCCCTAATGAGGGGGTGTGGCTTCATCCATCCCTCAACGAGGGGGCGTGGCTTCATCCATCCCTAATGAGGGTGTGTGGCTTCATCCATCCCTCAACGAGGGGGCGTGGCTTCATCCATCCCTCAATGAGGGGGCGTGGCTTCATCCATCCCTAATGAGGGGCGTGGCTTCATCCATCCCTAATGAGGGGTGTGGCTTCATCCATCCCTAATGAGGGGGCGTGGCTTCATCCACCCCTCAATGAGGGGGCGTGGCTTCATCCATCCCTCAATGAGGGGGTGTGACTTCATCATCCCTAAGGAGGGGGTGTGGCTTCATCCAGCCCTAATGAGGGGGCGTGGCTTAATCCATCCCTAATGATGGGGTGTGGCTTCATCCATCCCTAATGAGGGGGTGTGGCTTCATCCATCCCTAATGAGGGGGTGTGGCCTCATCCATCCCTAATGAGGGGGACGTGGCTTCATCCATCCCTAATGAGGTTGTGTGGCATCATCCATCCCTAATGAGGGGGTGTGGCTTCATACATCCCTAATGAGGGGTGTGGCTTCATACATCCCTAACGAGGGGGCGTGGCTTCATCCAACAATTGTCCCTCTTTCCCTCCCTGAAAAGTTGGAAGGTATGTTCACCGCATCAGTGCGCTGTGGCTGCACTGTCCAAATAACTCTGTGGTTGTCCTGGGCAAAATATTTCTATGGGGTTTATTCATCAAGGGATAGCGGCAGGTAGCGCCTCGTAGCGACAGGCAGCGTCTGGTGAACGCCCACGTAGTGTCTGATTCATCATCACAACTGCTCAGCGCATACCGCCGGCGCTCTGGCTTCCAGAGCACCAGGTATTACCTGTCGCTACCTGTCGCTCTCCCATACATTTCAATGGACGTTCCTTTTCTTCTGTTTAAAACTGGGTTTTTTGTTTTTCATTTTGTTTTCTCTCAAATGATTGTGTGACGTCTCCTGGCCTAGAAAGAGTCATTTTTGAAAACTTTTTTGATTTTTTTACATTTTTATGCAGAATTGTCATTACAGGTCTGGCACTAAAGTGTTAATGTCCCAATGTTACAACAATGTCATTCTATGTGTTTTCGCTTTGTTACTGGTGAATATGGCGACTTTAATCGCACAGCGTCTGGTGTTCTACGCTACAGCACCCAGCTTTAGAGCGCCGACGCTCCGTGAGTCTGTTTTTTTGTTGAATATGTTGTGAGTCGCTGAGAGTCGGTCGCACTGAGCTGGCGCTACCTCTCACTCACTGCAGCGCTGTACTGGTGTTAGAGCGCCCAACATACATTTCATTCATCAATGCCAGCCAGGTTACTACAGCGACCGAGACGCTCTGTTACAGCACCCGATACACGCACACGAGCGTCTACTAGCGGTCGCTCTAAGCGCCTCTATACAGACGCTCATCTGCTGATACCTGGCGCTATTGATGAATCAGCCTGCACGTCTCTGTCTGCATCTGTCTTGGGCAAAATAACGTTGTGGCTTTTCTGAGCAAATCAACTCAGTGGAAGTTTTTTTTTTTACTGTGTTTTGTCTGTGGCAAAATTCAGTGGCATAAATGTGATGGGGCCCTGGTGCGAACATTAAACGGGTCCCTTTCAAGGCTTATACTGTAAATGTTTTTCTGTCTTTTAAATCAATTGGATGAACCTAGACAACTAAAGAGACAAATCTGATAAATAAGGAGAAGGAGCATCAATGATGGCCCCTCCCGACCTCCTGGGCCTCGATGCACTTGCAGGTAAAGAGCTATTTGTATTGCCTTGTAGCTGTATTCTTACCATGTTTACCCCGGGCAGATGCAAACACAGAATTATTTAGCCCAGGACAGATGCAGATGCTAAATTATTACACCCATAAAGTGATTTTGCCCAGGACAGCCACAGAATTATTTTGCCCAGGACAGACATACTATTATTTTGCCCAGGACAGATGCGGGTGCCAAATTATTTTGCCAAGGACAGATACAGACGCTAAATTATTACACCCACAAAATGATTTTGCCCAGGACAGCCACACAATTATTTTGCCCAGGGCAGACAAAGAATTATATTCCAAGTATGTCTCACACCCTGCTTCGGAAGGATTAATTACACGTGGGTTATGGTCCAGTAGAGGGCGAACTTCTGCAGAGATGACTAGAAAAAAGAAGCCCCTCCCGATCCATAAATACCTGGGCAGTGGCGTTGCTAGGGCTGGTGTCACCCGGGGCGGTAGGAAATGGTGTCACCCCACCCCCCCCCCCCCCCCCCCAAAGAAAAAAAAATTTTGTATGTTGAAAGAACTCAATGGCAGAGAAAAGGAGCACACCGATTACAGACAGCTGGAGGAGAAAAGGGGCGGGCCAGACAGGCAGCAACCAATAGGAGTCGGGGCAGGGCCAGACATCGCACCTGAACAAAAGCGGGGCGCGCGCCTATTATAATCAATGTATGATAGCAGAGGCGCTTATGCGTTGTGCAGTACCTCACTAGCACACATACATCGGCCTGCACGCTCCCTTTATGTCCATTAAAAACACCCATCTCCCGCCAGGTAACGCGCCCACCATGCAACACCACCACACACGCCACTGAGCAGTTACAGCTATAAATCCCCGAATAAACAGGAACAGCGTGCGCTCACCCCAGCAACACCACACACGCCCTCACCTGTTTCTGGCGACGAATACCGCGCGCGCTCTCAGCAACAGCGAACAAAAGCTCCCACCTCGTCCACGTGACCTGCTGTGCGCGCACACCATTGGTCCACAGATTCTGGACAGGCACCAGCAGCCGCTCCGCCTCCTGCCAAATGGCGCTCGAGCGCTGTGGGAGAGATGCGTAGGTGTCGCCGTGAGGGCATAGCATCCCCACAACTGACTGCTCTGTGCCACAGGCTGGCAATAATTGAGGTGACATAATGCTATAGTGCGGTGTCACCCTCTAGGTCTGGTGTCACCCGGGGCGGTCCGCCCCCCCCGCCCCCGGGTCGCTACGCCACTGTACCTGGGACCTCCCACACATTCCCCAGATTAGTATCTGCAGACGGCGAAGAAGTCAAGAAGATGGCTGTCTCTATCCTTTGCAGGTAAGCCGGGTAACACCCGTCCCCCCCTTTGTCCTATTTCCACCCGGACCTCTTTTAATAATGTCATTTAAGCCTCCCAGCTATGGCTGCAGGGTCTGGGTGAGGGTAGGTAACACCTTTAGAGGTGTTTTGACTAGGAGCCATGCTCCACCGCAAATCCCCCACCAAAGGGTAGGCGGTCGTCAGGTTTTTTTGGTGATCCTGACTTGGGATGCCCTGTCCGTTTGAAGCCCTCGCTACATAGCTAAATGTAGTCATCGGCTTACCCCTAACCTCCCTGTTCCTGGTTAGTGGGGGGGGGGGTAGCTTCCCCTCCATGGTTAATGTTTGTACTTCACTTTTGTGTGTGTGTGTGTGTATGAGTGTTGGTGTGCTTTTACTTCACGGGATGGCTACTGCCAGCGTGTGCTGCCTTTCTTTTAAAAATGTCATTCTTTTCTCCTATACAGCCGGCCCGCGCGCGCGCTCTAAGGCGGAGGCGGGTCGGTGACATCACGCCCCGGCTCCGCAGCCATAGTGACTGGGTAGTGCGGCCTGTGGTCGGTCTCCGAATCGCCCCGTCCTCCTTCTCTTCCTTCCGGCGCCATCTTACTCCAGTCGTGTGAGTGCCCCATGCGGGCTTATATATATATATTATATATATTGATGAAATGTATATGTGCATAATATGGCTGCTGGGCGATTGTAGAGCCCTTGGGCAGCATATGGTGTTTTTATGATATATATATATATATATATATACTCAATTATGACAGCTGTGTATGCTTGCCTGTCTTACTTATGTGGGTTCCCTATTGTGTCTTTCAGACAAAAAAACTAAATTAGAGGTTTCTCCCGGTCCTATGGCCCTTTTGCTCAAAATTTAGGGGTACCATTAGTTTCCTTGGCCTTATTCATATCCTCCCACTAACGGACATTTAAGGGGCATCCCGGGTAGCTCTATAGCGTAATTCTCATCGGTCATTGCGACTACCTAAAAATCACCATATGGAGGCTCCCCAGGATACTGTGCTCGGGGGTCCCTTCGGGGCAATCCCGGCTGTGTGTGGTATGTGGGGCATCCCTTGTGGGCGATAATGTGCAAATTTTTGTACCATGTGCGCAGCAGGCTATTGCGCGGCAAGCCGGGCCCCGTGCGGCTGGATCAGCGCCGCTGGTCTCATCCCCTACACCCCCATGCCTGGTTATGACCTCAAGGGATGTTGTCACCAGTGAGGAGTCGCAATCTGATGTATGCACAAGACTGGCCAACATTGAGAGACTGATTGCTAGCTTTGCGGCCAGGAAGGCCCCAGCTAAGAGACGGCACTTGGCACCGCGACGCCGGCCTATGATTATGCTGATTTTGGACCATTTGACTTGTCTGATTGTTCCCCGCTAGAGGAAGGGGAACTGTTCCCAGGCTCTGACTCATCTGAGGATCGGCAGTACCCTGGCGCTGATGCCGGCTCAGAGCGCGGGGATACTGTCGACACCCATAGGCTCCTTACTCAAATTTTTTAGGTACTTGCCATTTCCCCTCCTGCGGAGGCCCCTCTGCAACGAGGGGAGTTTTTTGGGACCGCCAAACCTCGTTTGGAGTTCCCGGATCAGAAGCACTTTAACAATCTGATCCTTAAGGAATGGGAAAAGCCTAGTCGGCTCCCTGGTATCCCTCACGGGTGGGATAGGAAGTATCCCTTGCCTGTTGATGTGGTGAAACTTTGGTCGACACCCGCAGAGGTCGACGTGCCCATCCTGGGATTGTCCAATACGTCAGTTGTGCATACCCCGGATTCCACTACCTTGAACAATGGTGAGGACCGACGTCTCGATCGATTGGCTTCACATGCCTTTGCTTGTGTGGGTTCGGCCTTGCGCCCGGTTTGTGCTTCTGCGATTACGGCCGTGGCTACTAGAGCTCCAATTAGGGGCCTTTTGGATGGTTCCCAATTGGATACCTGCAGTGAGGAGTTTACAGCCTTGACTCATTGTGAGATGTTCATTGCTTTTGTCTTATCAGCCTTGGATGATACTATCCGTATGTGTAGCAGGACCTTGGCATTGCAGGTTGCTATACGCCAGTCGGTCTGGTTGCGCCAGTGGGCGGCCGATAACACTGCTAAGAAGGCGCTCACAGGTCTTCCCTTCGTGGGTCTGCGCCTGTTTGGTGATCGTTTAGACTCGGTTGCCAGAGGGGGTAAGTTACCTCAACGCAAGAAGCAGCGCTGGCCCTTTTGGGGTTCGGGTTCATTCAACCCTTTCTTTCGTGGCTCTCGGTCAAGCAGGAGAACGATTTTCACTGCGTTCCGAGGATATGCCTGGGGTAGGGGCAGAGGACGTGCCCGACCCGGGACTTCCTGGGGTACTAAACCCAAATCCGTTGCCAAGCCCGCTCAGCAATGAAGGGGCGCCCTCACCCTTGCAGGTGGGGGGACGGCTGCGGCTCTTTGCTCAGGTCTGGACCCTAGAGGTCACAGACGTCTGGATCCGGGAGGTAATTTCCTCCGGGTACAAGCTGGAGTTTGCATGCCTGCCTCCTTCCAGATTCCTCAGGTCCAGGGTTCCATCGGACCCTAGGGCAGCACAGGGCCTTTTTATCGTGGTGCAAACCTTTGGGATATGGGGGTAGTTTGTCCGGTTCCCCCCCACTATTCCAACCTCTTTACAGTGCCCAAAAAAGATTGTTCCATAAGACCCATTTTGGACTTGAAAACTCTCAACCGGTTCATCGGAACCAAAAAATTTTGCATGGAGACTCTGCGCTCTGCTGTCGGTTCACTGCGTCAGGGGGACTTTATGACCTCAATAGATATCAAGGACGCTTACCTTCATGTGCCGGTCTTCCCGGGACACCAAAGGTTCCTCAGGTTCGTGGTAGACAACCAACACATCCAGTTTGTGGCTCTTCCCTTCGGGCTGACTTCGGCGCCCAGGGTGTTCACCAAGGTTTTGGCTGGCGTGATGGCCCTTCTCAGAGCCCAGGGCATTCGTATTGTGCTGTATCTGGACGACCTTCTCATCATGGCATCCTCTCTCCACCAGGCGGAGCTGGACACCAGAACGGTGGTGACGACGCTGGAGAGGTTCGGGCGGGTAATCAATTACCCCAAGTCCTCTCTATTCCCCTCAAAGGTGGCTTCGTTCCTGGGCATGACTCTGGATACCATTCAGTCCAGGGTGTTCCTACCCCAGCCGAAGGTGGATGTTCTTCAGGCTCTTATTCGTTTTCTTCTGTCCAGCCCTCGTTCGTCCATTGGGCAATGCATGAGGCTGGTAGGTTTGATGGTGGCTTGCTTCGAGGCAGTGCCAGTTGCTCAGTTTCACATGAGACCCCTTGGGGACAAATGTCCTCTGTCTCTGGATCAGACTTGTGTTCTGTCCCCTCTTGTCCAGCGGTCCTTCCAGTGGTGGATGGACCAGAGGAAACTGCTGGGGGGCAGGTCCTTTCTTGCGCCCTGTTGGGATACGGTCACCACGGATGCCAGTCTGTCAGGCTGGGGAGGCTTCTGGAGGGAACGTCAGTTCCAGGGGCTGTGGGGTGCTCAAGAGGCCCATATCCCCATCAACATTCTGGAGCTGAGGGCGGTTCGGTTGGTGCTGTTGCACCTGACACATCACCTTCAGGGCTTACCAGTTCAGGTTCGCTCCGACAATTGGCTTACATCAATCACCAAGGAGGGACTCGCAGCCGGAGTGCCCTCCGGGAGGTGTCTATGATTCTTGCTTGGGCCGAGAGCAATGTTCCGTGCATCTCGGCAGTCTACATTCCAGGGGTGGAGAACCTGGAAGCGGACTCTCTGAGCAGAGGGACCTCTCGCCGGGGGGAATGGTCCCTCAGCAACAAGGTATTTCTATCCCTCTGTTGCAAGTGGGGGAGTCTGGAGGTGGATCTGTTTGCCTCTCGTCACAATCACAAGCTTCCGGCATTTGTGTCTCTGTCCCAGGACCCTCTGGCTCTGGCAGTGGATGCCATGTCTCTGTCCTGGCGGGAGCTCGGTCTCCTGTATCTGTTTCCTCCCTTTCCCATGGTGGGCAAGGTGGTACGCAAGCTGGCTCAAGAGGGTGTGCCAGCAATCCTAGTGGCCCCAAGGTGGCCAAGACAGGTGTGGTTCGCAGACGTCGTCCGGCTGGCGGTCGATCAATTCAGGCTGCCTCTGCTTCCGGATCTGATCACACAAGGTCAGCTTTGTTACCCCAATTTACAAACGCTGGCTTTGACGGCGTGGCTGCTGAAACTTTCATCTTAAAGGAAAAGGGTTTGTCTGAAGTCGTTGTCCAGACTATTGTCAGGGCTAGAAAGAAATCTTCCTCTAATATCTACTACAGGACCTGGCGGACCTACATTGATTGGTGTGAGGCTAGGGCCTTTCCTTGTCAGGTGTTTTCCATTCCTCGGATTTTGGAGTTTCTTCAGCATGGTCTGGACATGGGTTTTCAGCTTAGCACTCTTTAGGGACATGTGTCCGCTCTGGCGGTTTTCTTTCAGAGGTCTTTCGCTCTTCATCCTTTGGTTAAGACCGTTTTTCAGGGGGTCACTCATGTGCGCCCTCCTCGCAAACCCATGTTACCTGTTTGGGATTTAAATTTGGTGTTGTCTGCCCTTCAGGGTCCTCCTTTTGAACCAGTGCAGGATTCTGCTCTATCCATTTTCACCTTAAAAGTTGCCTTTTTGGTGGCTATCACCTCTGTTCAACGTGTTTCTGAGTTGGCGGCTCCGTCCATTCAGGCCCCCTACTTTGAGAGACATCAGGACAAGGTGGTTTTCCGTTTTAAATCAGACTTCTTGCCAAAGGTTGTCTCTGCCTTTCACCTCAATCAGGACATTGTGCTTCCTTCATTGTGTCCTAAGCCCAGCAATGACAAGGAGAGGGCCTTGCATCCTCTGGACGTCGTTAGATGTGTAAAGTACTATTTGGTGGCTACTTCACCATTCCGGAAGACGGACGCCTTTTTTGTGGTGCCCTCTGGGCCCAAGAAGGGTTTGGCGCCTGTCAAGTCTACCATTAGTAAATGGATTTGTCAGGCTGTTATTAGAGCCTATTCTGCTAAGGGGAGGACTCCCCCTTTCCAGATCACTGCTCATTCTACTCGTGCTGTTGGGGCTTCCTGGGCTTTTCAGCACCAGGCCTCTGTCAGGTCCCGGAGACACCCACCTTCCAATAAACCAGCAACCCCCAATCTCCGCTGCTTTCTTCACCTATAGTAAGCCCCCGTTTGCCGGGACGCTAGACACGCCTCACCGGACACGGTTGCCCCCAGGTCTTATTAGCACAAAGGATGCTGATTTATGCAGGGGAAGGCAGATGAATCCAAGGACTAGACTGAGTAGTGGAAACGGACAGAGGTCATACACGGGTGGTCAATCCGAGGTGGCACGGTACAGAAGGGTTAGACGGAAGAATGGTCAGGGGCAAGCCAGGGGTCACAACGGGAGGTCAGAAGTTCGCGGTACAAAGGAGCAGGCAGAATCGTAGTCAAGGGGCAAGCAAGGTCGGTCCAGGCAGCAATCAGGGATGGTCAAAAACAAGGCAAAATCACAAGGAGAAGAGCAATCCAAATCACACCCAGTAGCACGCTATAACGGGCAACGACTAACTGCGGGGTGCATACCTATATAGGATGTGGGCAGACTGGATTGGCTGAAGGAGGGGGAGTGTAGTGATTGGGGCACTTAGGATCTCTGGGCTGATTGCCCAGTTTGAATAAGGAGGCGGAGTGTGTAATAGGGCACATGCCCTTTAATAGCAAGGGCTCATTGGCCCAACTAAACACAGGGAGGCGGACAGTGTTTGGGCTTGGGCGCATGTCTTTTAATTAACAAGGGCTCATTGGCCCAATACAATCACCTCCGGCGGGCGCGCAGTGCGCAGCGCCGCCGGAGGGCATAGAATGAAGACAGGCGCGTGCGCGCGCGCGTGTGAGGACGCGCGCCGGGAGCGCGCCGCACAGAGAGCGGCGCGGCCGCTCCCGACGCTGCAGGGCCGGAAGCCGCTCGAGCGGCTGCTCGTGACAGCCGAGCGGCGGGCGGGCAGGAGCGACGCCGACCCGCCGCCGGCTGCAACGGACGTGCAGCCCGCCGAGAGGAGTCGGCGGAGGAACGAGGGCCAGGTAAGGAGGTGGCCGTGACACTACCCCCCCCTTCACGAGGGGCCTCTGGACCCTTATCAGGCTTATCCGGATTCTCACGGTGAAACCTATTAATAAGGGTTTTGGCATGGACATCCTTGGCCGGTACCCAACACCTTTCCTCTGGACCAAAACCCTTCCAATCTATTAAATACTGTAAAGAGTTTTGAAACACCCGAGCGTCGAGTATTCTATTAATCTCATACTCAGGGACATCCTCCACTATGATAGGGGAAGGAGACGACACCTGAATATTTTTGGCAGATTTTAACAAAGAAACATGAAAGGACGACGGGATTCTCATGGATGAAGGTAACTTGACCTTAAAGGTAACGTCGCTTAGTTTATCAATAATAGGAAACGGGCCGATAAATTTAGGCCCTAGCTTAGACGAGGGTTGCCGAAGGGCAATATTTTTAGTAGAGACCCAGACCAAATCACCCACCTGAAATGGTGGTTCTAGCGACCTATGTCGGTCCGCAAAGACTTTATGAGTTCTAGAGGCTTTCTTTAAGTTAGTCTGTATCTCAGACCATACTTTAGTTCTTTCTCGTAGCCATTCCTCCAAGGCCGGCAAGTTGGAGGAAGGACCAGAAAAAGATGATGCCTTAGGGTTTCTCCCGTAATTACAAAAGAAAGGGGAAAACCTAGTAGATTCACTCGGCGCATTGTTAAAGGCGAATTCTGCAAATTCGATGAATTCCGCCCATTGTTCTTGGCGATCGGAGACGAAACAGCGTAGATATTGTTCTAAACATTGATTTACCCGTTCAGTCTGTCCATTAGACTGAGGGTGATAGGCGGTAGAGAGCGACACTTTAATACCTAAACGATTGCAGAAAGCTTTCCAAAAACGGGATACAAACTGAACTCCTCGATCTGAAACAATATTCAGTGGTAAACCATGGAGGCGAAAAACGTGCTTAATGAATAGTTGTACTAAATCTGGTGCCGACGGAAGTTTTATCAATGGAATAAAATGTGCCATTTTACTGAAGCGATCCACCACCACCCAAATTACAGAATTCCCTTGTGATGGAGGAAGGTCAACAATAAAATCCATGGATATGTGCGACCATGGTTCAGCGGGGATTTCTAAGGGAACTAATAGTCCCGCAGGGGACCCATGAGTGGCCTTACTTCGAGCACATACCGGACATGCTTCGACAAAGGCGGAAGTATCGCGTCGGATGGTGGGCCACCAAACATGACGTTTGGCAATAGCCAAAGTCTTCCGAACACCTAAGTGACCAGCCGACTTAGCATCATGTAGTTCCTGTAAAACGGCCAGACGCAAATGAGGCGGAACAAATAAACATTCAGAGGGTTTACCCGGAGGAGAATCAACCTGAAATGGCACTAACGAGCTAGACAGGTCAGGGAGAAGAGTCGCCACAACACAACCTAAAGGTAAAATCGATTCTGGAGGACCGTTCTGGTCCTTACAATCCCCGAAATTACGGGATAGGGCATCTGCTTTGGCATTCTTCTTCCCCGGCTTATAGGTGATAATAAAATTAAATCGAGAAAAGAAGAGTGCCCAGCGTGCCTGACGGGAGTTGAGTCTCTTGGCTGACTCTAAATACTCCAGATTCTTGTGATCAGTATACACAGTGATGGGGTGTAAGGAACCTTCTAGCCAGTGGCGCCATTCTTCAAAGGCCAGTTTAATACCCAAAAGTTCCCTATTGCCAACATCGTAATTGCGTTCAGCAGGCGAAAACTTCCGAGAGAAGAAAGCACAAGGATGTAGTTTCTCAGGATTGCCCGCATACTGAGAAAGAACAGCTCCTACTCCCAGTTCCGAGGCGTCAACCTCTAATAGAAATGGAAGCCGGGTGTCGGGATGTATCAAAATGGGAGCGGAGGTGAAAGTCTCTTTTAACACTTGAAAGGCGTTTTTAGCTGAGGGAGGCCACTCCTCAACAAAAGCGCCCTTACGAGTGAGATCTGTTAAAGGACTCACTATGGACGAGAAACCCTTTATAAACTGCCTGTAAAAATTCGCAAATCCTAGAAATCTCTGTAGCGCCTTTAGGGTTCTAGGTTGTTCCCACTCCAGAATAGCAGAAACCTTGGAAGGATCCATTACCAATCCCCGTTTGGAGATTATAAATCCTAGGAACGGGATTTCAGACACTTCAAAAACACATTTGGAGATTTTAGCATACAGACGATTTTCCCGCAATCTCTGCAACACCGCTTTGACATGTTGACGGTGCTCCACCAGAGAGCGGGAAAAAATCAGTATGTCGTCCAAATAGACCACGAGAAATTGACCCAAAAAATCACGAAATATGTCATTGACAAAATCTTGAAACACTGCAGGAGCATTGCATAACCCGAATGGCATCACTAAATATTCATAATGCCCATCCTTTACATTGAAGGCTGTTTTCCATTCATCCCCCTGCCGTATGCGAATAAGGTTATATGCTCCTCGAAGGTCTAACTTAGTGAAGACCTGGGCCCCAGAGACCTGATTAAAAAGGTCATTGATCAATGGAAGGGGATATCTATTTTTTACAGTAATCTTATTTAACCCTCGATAATCTATACAGGGGCGTAAGCCGCCGTCCTTCTTCTCAACGAAGAAGAACCCAGCACCGGCAGGGGAGGTGGAAGGACGGATAAAACCTTTCTGGAGATTTTCGGTGATATAATCTTTCATGGCCTGTTCTTCAAATCTAGTGAGATTATATAGTTTCCCCCTAGGGGGCATAGTACCTGGGAGTAAGTCAATAGGACAGTCGTAGGCCCTATGGGGTGGAAGAATGTCGGCGGATTTCTCCGAAAATACGTCTGCCCAATCTGCATAGACTGGAGGTAGACCATCAAAGACAATCGGTGTGGTCCTAAGGGATACGGAGAAACAACGACTTTGGCATGAGGGACTCCACTTCACCAGATCTCCAGATGTCCAATCTATCATGGGGTTATGGAGTTTTAACCAGGGAAATCCTAAAACAACAGGGGAGACGGGACTTTCAATAATCAAAAATTCTAATTCTTCCGAGTGGGCAGATCCTACAACTAAATTTACCCCAGGGGTCTTGTGGGAAACCAACCCCCCCTCAATGGGCTTATTGTTGACTGCCAGGACCCGAAGGGAATTTTCTAATGGGATTAACGGAATCCCTAGAGTAAGGGCTAAGGATCTATCCAGGAAATTGCCAGCCGCTCCACTATCGATGAAGGCGGAGGCAATAGTCCGGAAAGGACCCCAAGAGAGCGTAACGGGTAAGAGTATACGATTGTCTGGAGGGAACGATACCTGACCGCCTAGACGAGGTCCCTCTGCAAGATCTAGGCGTTGAAGTTTCCCGCCACCGGAGCCTTGTTCGGGCAGGTCTTGGCAAAATGACCCGGATTACCACAATAGAGGCAGAGGCCTTGGGATCTGCGCCGAAGCTTCTCCGCCTGAGAGAGATGGGTAACGCCAAGCTGCATTGGTTCCTCATGCGACAAGGAAGGAGAGGAAACGGCTGCCCCCTTAAAGCTTGACTCTTGACGTGAGGATCCCCACGGTTGGTCCTTGCCTCTTTCCTGGCGCCTTTCCCGGAGACGTCGGTCCACCCTGATGGCCAGCTGCATATATTCGTCTAAGTTTTTGGGCAAAGGATAGTTCACCAGGATGTCCTTGATGTTATCGGAGAGACCAATTCTAAACTGGCTACATAAAGCCGGATCGTTCCACTGGGAATCTATAGCCCATCGCCGAAATTCTGCGCTATATTCTTCAGCAGAACGTTTGGCCTGTCTCAGGTTCCGCAACTTAGAATCCGCTGTTGCGGCTCGATCTGGGTCAGCATACAGAAGTTCCATGGCCAAAAAAAAAAAAGAGACCGACTGCAAGGCTTCATCAGTCGGAGCTAAACCAAACGCCCAGGTCTGTGGATCGCCCTGGAGGAGTGAAATGACTAGACCAACGCGTTGCGCTTCGGATCCAGATGCGTGGGGTCGAAGGCGGAAGTAGAGTTCGCAAGAATTCCTAAAGTTAGAAAACTTCGCCCGATCCCCCAAAAATTTTTCCGGGAGAGGGATCTTGGGCTCGACGGCCGGACTAGGATCCACTGGCGCAGGCATCTGACGACTCTCTTGCGTGGCCACTCGTTGAGCCAGCTGATTAATGGCGGTGGCCATAGCTTGAACCTGTTGGATCAATTCTTCCATCTAGAAGATATTCTTTTTTCGAGGGCCCGTTATAATGTCAGGTCCCGGAGACACCCACCTTCCAATAAACCAGCAACCCCCAATCTCCGCTGCTTTCTTCACCTATAGTAAGCCCCCGTTTGCCGGGACGCTAGACACGCCTCACCGGACACGGTTGCCCCCAGGTCTTATTAGCACAAAGGATGCTGATTTATGCAGGGGAAGGCAGATGAATCCAAGGACTAGACTGAGTAGTGGAAACGGACAGAGGTCATACACGGGTGGTCAATCCGAGGTGGCACGGTACAGAAGGGTTAGACGGAAGAATGGTCAGGGGCAAGCCAGGGGTCACAACGGGAGGTCAGAAGTTCGCGGTACAAAGGAGCAGGCAGAATCGTAGTCAAGGGGCAAGCAAGGTCGGTCCAGGCGGCAATCAGGGATGGTCAAAAACAAGGCAAAATCACAAGGAGAAGAGCAATCCAAATCACACCCAGTAGCACGCTATAACGGGCAACGACTAACTGCGGGGTGCATACCTATATAGGATGTGGGCAGACTGGATTGGCTGAAGGAGGGGGAGTGTAGTGATTGGGGCACTTAGGATCTCTGGGCTGATTGCCCAGTTTGAATAAGGAGGCGGAGTGTGTAATAGGGCACATGCCCTTTAATAGCAAGGGCTCATTGGCCCAACTAAACACAGGGAGGCGGACAGTGTTTGGGCTTGGGCGCATGTCTTTTAATTAACAAGGGCTCATTGGCCCAATACAATCACCTCCGGCGGGCGCGCAGTGCGCAGCGCCGCCGGAGGGCATAGAATGAAGACAGGCGCGTGCGCGCGCGCGTGTGAGGACGCGCGCCGGGAGCGCGCCGCACAGAGAGCGGCGCGGCCGCTCCCGACGCTGCAGGGCCGGAAGCCGCTCGAGCGGCTGCTCGTGACAGCCGAGCGGCGGGCGGGCAGGAGCGACGCCGACCCGCCGCCGGCTGCAACGGACGTGCAGCCCGCCGAGAGGAGTCGGCGGAGGAACGAGGGCCAGGTAAGGAGGTGGCCGTGACAGCCTCTGTTGAGCAAGTTTGTAAGGCTGCTACTTGTTCTTCTGTTCACACTTTTTCCAAGTTTTATAAGGTTGCTGTTCGGGCCTCAGCGGATGCTGTTTTTGGCCGCAAAGTTCTGCAAGCTGCAGTGGTTTAATTTGTGCACTTTTGCCTGTTGGGATCCCCACCCTTTTTGGACACTGCTATTGGATGTCCCACATGTTATTAATCATTCCGAAGCAGGGTGTGCGACATACTTGGAATAATACCATTTTGTGATTACTCACCTGTAAAATGGGTATTATAAGTATGTCTCACACCCTGCTTCGTCCCACCCTGAGTTGTGTGGGAGGTCCCAGGTATTTATGGACCGGAAGGGGCTTCTTTTTCTAGTCATCTCTGCAGAAGTTCGCCCTCTACTGGACCATAACCCACGTGTAATTAATCCTTCCGAAGCAGGGTGTGAGACATACTTATAATACCCATTTTACAGGTGAGTAATCACAAAATGGTATTTTTGCCCAGGACAGCTGCAGACACGGGCAGGCTGATTCATCACTAACGCCAGGTAGCGACAGATGAGCGTCTGTAGCAGGCTTTTTCAGAGCGCCCGCTAGTAGTCGCTGTGTTCGGCCGTGGGTCGCTGTGCAGCAATGATGAATACATTGTGAGGAGTCGCTATTTGACCAGTACAGCGCTGTATGGGAGCGCATGTTAGCAACTGGTCAGTGTGACCGACTCACAACATATTCATTAAAAAAACATCCTCACAAAACTCCGGCGCTGAAAAATGCTTCTCTGAAGCCCAGAGCGCCGGAAGCTGTTTGATTAAAGTCTGTTTTTTTAGCATGTATCCACCAGTAATAAAGCGAAAACATATGGAATTACATTGTAACAACATTGTAACATGAACACTTTAATGCCAGACCTGTAATGTCATTTCTGCAGAAATATATAACATGAAAAATGTATGAAAAAACTGTCGCTCTCCCATACATTTCAATGTATGGGAGAGCGCCAGGTAGCGAGAGGGCATACCTGGCTCTGTGCAAGGCTGAACGCTGGCGCTGTTCGCTGAGGCTGGGATCATGATGAATCGGACGCTACATGGCGCTATCCCAGTCACTAAAGAGATTCTGCTTGATAAATGTGTAATTGCTGCTGTGTCCGGCATCCTCATGCCGATACTTGTCGCTACCTGTCATTTACAAGGCGCTACCTGACGCTATCCCTTCATGAATAAGGGCCTAAGTTATTTTGCTCAGGACAGCTACATATTTATTTTACCTAGGACAGCCACAGAATTATTTTTTTTTTTACCCTGGTCAGATGCAGGTGCAGAATTATTTTGCCTTGGATAGGTGCTGACAGGTGCTCTAATATAGCCCTGGACAGACATTTACCCAGGACAACCCCCGATTCAATTTTTGCCCCTCCCACCTGGCAGGTGCTCTAATATAGCCCTGGACAGACATTTACCCAGGAAAACCCCCGATTCAATTTTTGCCCCCCCCCCCACCTGACAGGTGCTCTAATATAGCCCTGGACAACCCCCGATTCAATTTTTGCCCCCCCCCCTCCCACCTGGCAGGTGCTCTAATATAGCCCTGGACAGACATTTACCCAGGAAAACCCCCGATTCAATTTTTGCCCCCCCCCCCACCTGACCGGTGCTCTAATATAGCCCTGGACAGACATTTACCCAGGACAACCCCTGATTCAATCTTTGCCCCCCCCCCCCACCTGGCAGTAGCTAGCAATAACCTCTGCAGCAGCTGTATTACCCTCTGTTATGGCAGTAAGTGTGGGGGGGGGGGGCACCTATGATGCAGTGAGAGCTGGTTGCACAGAATAAACACATCACAGCTGCAGACACTTCTCTTTTCACCCAGCAAAAGAAAATTGACCTTGCACCACCCAAGAATACTTAAAAGAAATGGGCATGGTGTGCCAGAATGGGATGCCCTATTGACCAAGCAATTTACAAATGTGGCCCCAATAACCACAAAAAGCAATCCAAGTCAGCACAGACAACCCAAAGAAAACCACAGACTATTAATCTACATAATATTCACACTTTATTAATATTATTAAAAATGACTCATAATGATCTAAAAACTAATTCTTTCCACATTCTGCTTTTCACCCAGAACGTAAAAAAAAAAACATGCACCAGTAGCTTTTATAGGCACCGCATCTGGCAGGGTTAGAGGCAGTAATGCAATTCACCACCATCTGGCAGCTCCAGCAGGGATATTCCACTGGGGTCAGCAGGAGTGGAGTGACCAGGCTTGCCGGCCCTGGCACCTGTTAGTGGGCCACATGAAAGGACTAGGCGGCTTACCCAACCTTTCTATATTGCCCTTTATCCTCTTCTATTTCCGAAACCTCGCTTCTAATCGACTCTGTGTCCTCAAAATGGGCCTCCAAGTTATTCTACCGATTCCAGTCGTGCTGCCTAGCCTACCCACTTCTCAGAACTGCCCTCTTCATGTTTCTGGACCCTTGCCTCTATTCAACTTGCGAGTGCGCCCAAGCTGGGCCTCCAAGGTATCCTACTGATTCAGATCTTTTTTGACTGGCCTCTTACTGGCCTTTATACCAGTCAACTCAACTCTAACCAACCTAGTGTACCCAAGCTTCGAGGTGTGCTGCTGATTCCAGTCGTGGTTGACTGACCTACCCACTTCTCAGAACTGCCCTCTTCATGTTTCTGGACCCTTGCCTCTATACGTCTTAGTGCACACAAGCTGGGCCTCCAAGGTATCCTATTGATTCAGATCCTTTTTGATTGGCCTCTTACTGGCCTTTATGCCACTCAACTCAACTCTAACCAACCTAGTGTACCCAAGCTTCAAGGTGTGCTGCTGATTCCAGTTGTTTTTGACTGACCTCCTCACTTCTCAGAACTGCCCTCTAACCTCTTCTTGTTTCTGGACCCTTGCCTCTATACGACTTAGTGCACCCAAGCTGGGCCTCCAAGGTATCCTATTGATTCAGATCCTTTTTAATTGGCCTCTAACTGGCCTTTATGCCAGTCAACTCAACTCTAACCAACCTAGTGTACCCAAGCTTCAAGGTTTGCTGCTGATTCCAGTCGTTGTTGACTGACCTACTCACTTCTCAGAATAGCCCTCTATCCTCTTCATGTTTCTGGACCCTTGCCTCTATTCGACTTAGTGCACCCAAGCTGGGCCTCCATAGTATCCTACTGATTCAGATCCTTTTTGACTGGCCTCTTACTGGCCTTTATGCCAGTCAACTCAACTCTAACCAACCTAGTGTACCCAAGCTTCAAGGTGTGCTGCTGATTCCAGTCGTTGTTGACTGACCTACCCACTTCTCAGAACTGCCCTCTTCATGTTTCTGGACCCTTGGCTCTATTCGACTTAGTGCACCCAAGCTGGGCCTCCAAGGTATTCTACTGATTCAGATCCTTTTTGATTGGCCTCTAACTGGCCTTTATGCCAGTCAACTCAACTCTAACCAACCTAGTGTACCCAAGCTTCAAGGTGTGCTGCTGATTCCAGTTGTTTTTGACTGACCTCCTCACTTCTCAGAACTGCCCTCTAACCTCTTCTTGTTTCTGGACCCTTGCCTCTATACGACTTAGTGCACCCAAGCTGGGCCTCCAAGGTATCCTATTGATTCAGATCCTTTTTAATTGGCCTCTAACTGGCCTTTATGCCAGTCAACTCAACTCTAACCAACCTAGTGTACCCAAGCTTCAAGGTTTGCTGCTGATTCCAGTCATTGTTGACTGACCTACTCACTTCTCAGAATAGCCCTCTATCCTCTTCATGTTTCTGGACCCTTGCCTCTATTCGACTTAGTGCACCCAAGCTGGGCCTCCATAGTATCCTACTGATTCAGATCCTTTTTGATTGGCCTCTAACTGGCCTTTATGCCAGTCAACTCAACTCTAACCAACCTAGTGTACCCAAGCTTCAAGGTGTGCTGCTGATTCCAGTCGTTGTTGACTGACCTACTCACTTCTCAGAATAGCCCTCTATCCTCTTCATGTTTCTGGCACCTTGCCTCTAATTGACTTACAGGCTGATTCATTACTAGCGCCAGGTACCGGCAGATGAGCGCCTGTACAGAAGCGCTAAGAGCAACCGCTAGTGGTCGCTCTGATCGGCCGTGAGTCGCTATTAAAGAGCGCCTCAGTCGCTGTAGTAACATTGCCGGCATTGATGAATTTGATGTGTGAGTTGCTATAACACCAGTACAGCGTTTTATCAAAGCGAATCTGGTGAGCGACTCTAACAGCGCCATGTAGCATCACATGTATTCACATGTATTATTACAGGCGGCTCAGCGTATAGCGTCAGTGCTTAGCTTCCAGAGAGCCTGGTATTACCTGTCGCTACCTGACGCTCTCCCATACATTTCAATGGACGTTCCTTTTCTTCTGTTTAAACAGGGTTTTTTGTTTTTAATAATTTTGTTCTTCTCTCAAATCATTGTGTGACCTCTCCTGGCCTAGAAAGCGTCATTTTTGAAAACTTTTTGGATTTTGCATCTATATGCAGAATTGTCATTACAGGTCTGGCATTAAAGTGTTACAATGTAATAACAATGTCATTCCGTGTGTTTTCGCTTTGTTACTGGTGGATATGTGTTCAAAAACAGACTTTAATCACACAGCATCTGGCGCTCTATGCTATAGCCCCCAGATCCAGAGCGCCGACGTTGTGTGTGTCTAGTGTTTTTTTAAATATCGTGTGGAGTGCCGAGAGCCAGACGCACTGAGCTGGCGCTACCTCTCGCTCACTGCAGCGTTATCCTGGTGTTAGAACGCCCAGCATACATCACATTCATCAATGCCGGCCCGGTTACTACAGCGACTGAGATGCTCTGTTACAGCGACCGATACCCACTTACAGCGTCTACTAGCGGTCGCTCTAAGCACCGCTATACAGACGCTCATCTGGCAATACCTGGCGTTAGTAGTGAATTGGCCTCCACGTTTACTAGATATGGATGTTCACATTAAATCATACACATAATATATAATAAAGTGAAAGTTAATAAAAGTCAGTAAAAGTCGTCTTGAGCTACCTAGGTGTCTGTATTGTGAACTATGTACAATGCAGTAGCATGTGACCTAATTTGTGTTGTGGGTAATGGAATAAGTTTTCTGATGGCCTCTGGGAAGAAGCTTCACCTCCTCTTTCTGTGTTTGTTCTCAGGTAGTAGAGGTGCTTCCTTGATTTAATTTGGGAGAAGAGCGTGTTGTTTGAATGGTTGCAATCTTCTGCTATCTTCCTGGCCTTGTTATTGCACAGTTTGTAGAAGATCGTTTGTAGATTAGGGAATAACACTTTCGTAATGCGCTCAACCATTCTTCACCATTTGTAGGACCTTCTATCTTGCTTGGTGCAGTTCCCGAAACAGGGATTGGCTTTTCCAGTTATAATGCTTTCAACAATACAGGAGTAGAAGGCAGGCCCTTCAATATATTCTACTAATGCCTCTCCTTGTTGACTATCCTACACACTTTTCAGGATTGGCCTTTATCCTCTTCCAGTTTCTTGCCTCTAATCGATTTAATGTCGCCAAGTTGGGCCTCCAAGCTATCCTACTGATTTCAATCCTTGTTGTCTGGCCAGTCCTTTTTGACTGGACCTCTAGCTAGTCAACTCACCTTTTATTGACTTGGTTTATAGGCCTCCAAAATATCCTAGTGATTCCAGCCCTTTTTTGACTGACCTTCTGTCTAGTTCTATAAAGGGCCTCCTCTCCAGTCCTTGGTGCCTTCTACATGCCTTCTAGTCAACTTATCTCTAATCAACGTGTAGTACCCAAGTTATCATAGTTATCATAGTGTATCCAGTCCTTGTTAGCATACCCACTTTTCGAATTACCCTCTATTCTCTTCCTGTTTCTGAAAACTCTTCTCTAACTGACATTTAAGGGCATCTAAGGTATCTTGCCTGGCCTTCTACTGGCTTTCTAATTAGACATTCAACCTCTACTCAACTTGGTGTAGCCTCTACGACAGTAGTCCTCAAACTTTCTCCTCAAGGGCCAAGACAGGCCAGGTTTTGCAGCTCTCCACGCTACTCCACAAGTGAATTAACTGGTGCTCAGACAGAGCTATAGCCCTAATTATTACATCTGTGCATCAGCATAGAGAGCTGCAAAACCTGGCCTGTCTCGGCCCTTGAGGAGGAAGTTTGAGGACTACTGCTCTACGATATCCTACTGATTCTAATCCCTGTTGACTGGCCTTCTAGCCAATCAACTCTCCTTACATTGAGTTTACCCACGCTAGGCCTCCAGGTTTTCCTACTGATTCGAGTCCTTGTTAATTGACCTACTCACTTCTCCAAATACCCTTTATTCTATTTCTCTCTACCTCTCTTCTCTCTACCCTTTACCCTTCTTTCTGTTTCTCTCTTCTAATCAGCTTGAGCTTCAAATGTATCTTCCTGATTTTGGTCCTTATTGTTTTCGCATTTGGAGTTCTCCCTTTCAGGGCAGCCATCAAGGATTTTGGGGCCCTATCCAGCAACAATGTCTGGGCACATACAATGGCTTGGCCCCTAGTTTGAAAGCAACCAGGCTAACCGAAATATTCAGACCAAATATGAAACTAAAGTTTAGACTAGGGGCTTAGCCAACACTTTATAGGTTATGTCAAGCCCAGACACATAATAGGCTGTATAGACTTTGGGCCCTCTGAAACCTATATGCTGGGCCCCTAGTTCAAACTAGAGCGCAGAGCGGCCCTTCAGTATTCAGACTATATAGGAAGCAAAAGTCACATCACATTATAGGTTATAGAGGGCCTAGACACAATGTAGGCTGAATGGAGTCTGGGCCCTCTGTAATCTGAGAGATAGCTGGGTCCCTAGTTTGGTAGACCAAGCCATTACTAGGCCTCAGAGAGGGCCTTGAGTATTCAGACTATATAGGAAACTAAAGTCACATCACATTATAGGTTTCAGGGGGCCTAGACACAATGTAGGCTGTATAGAGTCTGGGCCCTCCATAACTTCTTAGCGATAGCTGGGTCCCTAGTTTGAACTAGGCCTCAGGGTAGGCCAAGCCATAAACAGGCCTCAGAGTGGGCCTTACGTATTCAGAATATATCACATTATAGGTTATAGAGGGCCTAGACACAATGTAGGCTGTATAGAGTCTGGGCCCTCTGTAACCTATATGTGATAGCTGGGTCCCTAGTTTGAACTAGGCCTCAGGGTAGGCCAAGCCTGTACTAGGCCTCAGAGTGGGCCTTGAGTATTCAGACTATATAGGAAATGAAAGTCACATCACATTATAGGTTATAGAGGGCCTAGACACAATGTAGACTGTATAGAGTTTGGGCCTCCATAACCTATATGCAGTAGCTGGGTCCCTAGTTTGAATTAGGCCTCAGGGTAGGCCAAGCCATTACTAGGCCTCAGAGTGGGCCTTGATTATTCAGACTATATTGGAAACGAAAGTCACATCACATTATAAGTTATAGAGGCCCTAGACACAATGTAGGCTTTATAGAGTCTGGGCCCTCCAGAACCTATATGCTGCAGCTGGGCCTCTAGTTCAAACTAGGTCTCAGAGTGGACCAAGCAATTACTAGGCCTCAGTTTGGGCCTTGAGTAATCAGACTATATAGGAAATGAAAGTCACATCACAATATAGGTTATAGAGGGCCTAGACACAATGCAGGCTTATAGAGTCTGGGCCCTCAGTAATCTATATGAAATAGCTGGGTCCCTGGTTTGAACTAGGCCTCAGGGTAGGCCAAGCCATAACCAGGCCTCAAAGTGGGCCTTAAGTATTCAGACTATAAAGGAAATGAAAGTCACATCACATTATAGGTTATAGAGGGCCTAGACACAATGTAGGCTGTATAGAGTCTGGGCCCTTCGTAACCTATTTACGATAGCTGGGTCCCTAGTTTGAATTAGGCCTCAGGGTAGGCCAAGCCATTACTAGGCCTCAGAGTGGGCCTGGCCAGGGTCCACTCTTCCCACCCATGTTCTCTTGGGTCCCATACTTGGTGCTTGGCTGTCTTGCTCTGATGGCTGCCCTGCTCCTTTACTTCACCCAAATGAACTTGGCCAATACATTCCATGTATTTAGGGTCGGAGTAAGTGTGGTGGAGGCCCCTGGGCACAAAATCTGGTGGAGGCCCCAGATACAGTATAAAATAATAGTCCAGCCAAGTAACTGATTGGTGGTTGTCTGGCACCCGCCTACTTACTGGAACATCAGATGGAGTCCCTTGTGCCCCCCTTGTGCGGGTGCTGCTGCTTTGCCATTCTGGGTGGGGGGTAGTGTAGTCGCCCGGCTGGTTCCCTGCATTGAGCTGCCAGCGGCTGTGCTTGGTGGCTTATGTGCAGTGACAGCTCTGCACCCATCACTGTAGCGTTGCTGGCGGCGGCTTTGCTGCTCTAGACTCTCCGTCCTGCCCTGTGGTGGCTGCAGGCTGCAGGTTTGCAAAAGCAAGAAAAAAGGTTGCCCAGGCTCCCCACCACTCCCGCTGATAGCTTTGTTGCTGGCCCATCAGACCAAAGACTGAAAAGCCTCCTGTACCAGACCATAACCCAAAGGTTAGTGGAGGCCCCCTTTGCAGGGCAAGTGGTGGAGGCCCCGGGGTGTGCGCCCCTTGCGCCCTCCTCATAATCCCGCCCTGCATGTATTTAAAGTGTGAACTTGCTGAGCAATAAAGATTCTGTCATTTGTAAGAATTAATAAGAATATTTCTTTTTATGGAATACATAATTGCAAACATTTCCATGTGACAGAAAGTTGCTGTCTCAGTTAAAGTGGACCAAAACCCAGGATTTTGACTATCTTGGGTTTTGGTCCTTTCCCCCGGGGCACCCCGATCGGAGTGCCCTGCTGTGTGAAACCCCCAGATCGCTGAAGAAACTCACCTCTTCCCGGTCCTACGTTGCATAAGCGGGCCTTTCATCCAATCAGGAGCTGCTGATGTCACGCCATCTAAGACGGCGTCTAAGTCCAGCGGCTATGAGCGCGCTGGCGGCCGCATCCCCTGTATCCCTCTAACAGGGAGCGTGCCCGCACTGGCCATTCACAAATGCCTGGTACGGGCATGCGCCCTGATAGAGGGATAGCAGGGATGCGTGAGTGAATAGCGGAGAAATGTGAGTGAATGGGACGACCTGGGGGGTTTCACACAGCGGGGCATCCCAAATTTGGATCAAGCTGGGTTTTGTTCCACTTTAAAGTATGAACTTTCTGAGCAATAAAGATTCCGTCATTTGTAAGAAGTGATAAGAATCTTCCTTTCTATGGAATAAATCACTGCAAACATTTCCATGCCACAGACAGTTGCCGTCTCAGTTAAAGTGGACCAAAACCCAGGATTTTGACTATTGATTGGGGATGCCCCCGCTGTGGGAAACTCCCCAGGTCACCTGCAAAAAGTCACCTCTTCCCGGTCCTACGGCGCATGCGCGGCCGCTCGTCCAATCAGCACGCTTGGAGCCGCTGACGTCAAGCCATCTAAGACGGCGTCTAAGTCCCGCGGCTCCGAGCGCACTGACGGCTGCATCCCCTGCTTCCCTCTAACAGGGAGCGTGCCTGCGCCAGCTGTTCACAAGTGCCTGGTACGGGCATGCGCCCTGATAGAGGGATAGTGGAGATGGAGCCGCGGCCCGGGCATGCGTCGTTGGAGCGGGAGAAAGGTGAGTGAACGGGGCAACTTGGGGGGTTTCACACAGCGGGTCATCCCAAATTTGGATAGAGCTGGCTTTTGTTCCACTTTAAAGTATGAACTAGCCAAGCAATAAAGATTCCGTCATTTGTAAGCAGTATCTCTCCCTATGGAGTGTTCTAAAGGGAGGCCGGCAGCTTCCCAGGTGAGTAGCTCTGGCTGCATTGCATGTCCCAACTTTGGGGACTCAAAAATAAGAGTAGGGACCACACTAAACACAGAGTGCCTTGCCGGGGCAGTGTGGCTTCCACATGTATCTGCAGATATATGCAACCAAATCTCTGTCTTTCCACATATCCAGACATGTTTGGTGCTTAATACTTGGATGATGAGAGGGTTAAACTGGGCGGAAAATTGGTTCCCAGGCCCTGAATGATAATGATGATAATTTTGTATAAATAATAGTGATGGAGCTGCTCCCACCCCCTTTGCTCAGTTTGATTTGTAAGAAGTAATAAGAATCTTCCTCTTTATTAAAGAAAACTTTTGCACAATATGCAATGTCTAGCACCAATCCCTGGACCCAAAGGTTACACTGTATCAATATAAACAACAACGGTCCCAGTAAACCGCAAAATGGGACGCCCCGGGAGGCACCAAATGTTCCTCAATAATCAATTAATCCAAAGTCACATCAATACAACCATTTATAATTCATTGGTTATGTTAAAAGAAAGACTACAAACATATACATAACCTCTCAGACATACACATAAACTCAGTACAATCACAATCTTAAAAAACAGCAATTTCCAAAGTTCATACCATAGATACATAACCAAATCATTTTATTGCTACCAATAAATATCCTGTGTCTAATCTAAAGTGCTAGTGCAAAAAAGTGCAGCAATGCAGAGCAAAGTTATAAATATTACATGTGCAAAATGTATCTACTTAGGGGCTTATTCATGAAGGGATAGCGTCAGGTAGCGCCTTGTAAATGACAGGTAGCGCCAGGTGAACGCCGGCCACGGCAGAAATTACACATTTATCAAGCAGATTCTGTTGAGCGCCATGTAGCGTCCGATTCATCATTATCCCAGCCTCAGCGAACAGCGCCGGCATTCAGCCTTGCAGAGCGCCACGTATTACCTCTCACTACCTGTCGCTCTCCCATACATTTCAATGGACGTTCTTTTATTTCTCTTTAAACAGGAGGTTTTTAATATTTTTTTTTTTTATTATTCTCAAATAATGTTGTGACCTCCCCTAGAAAAAGCCATTTTTGAGAATATTTTTCAGTTTTAATATATTTATGCAGAATTGCCATTACAGGTCTGGCATTAATGTGTTCATGTCACAATGTAATAACAATGTAAGTCCTTATGTTTTCGCTTTGTTACTAGTGGATACATGTTAAAAAAACAGCCTTTAATCACACAGCCTCCGACGCTCTGGGCTTCAGCGAAGCATTTTTGAGAGCCGGAGGTGTGTGAGGCAGTTTTTTTGATGAATATGGTGTGAGTCGGTCGCACTGACCAGTCGCTAACATTCGCTCCCATACAGCGCTGTACTGGTCATATAGCGACTCCCCACAATGTATTCATCAATGCTGCACAGCGACTGAGGCGCTCTGCACTAGAGAACCACGGCCGAGCACAGCGACTGCTAGCGGGCGCTCTGAAATCCGCGATACAGACGCTCATCCGCTAATAATGAATCAGCCTGCTAATATCAAATGAACATGCCAAAACCATCTGGGACAAACACCCCTATAGTGCAAAATCAACCCCTGCTGGACCAGGTACAAAATCTCACCACCCACGCGTTCCGTGGAGCAAAGTCCACTTTCTCAAGGTGCAAAATCTTCCCCTTTATGGAATAAATCACTGCAAACCTTTCCATGCCACGGAGAAGTTGGCGCCTCAGTTAAGCATCCCGGTCACACTCAGTATTACGGGAAGAGAAGCGTCGCTGGCTGGGGGCGGCGGTGGCGGGCGCGAGGCGATTGCCTCTCATAATTGGAGCACCTCTTTGGTAAGCCGGAAGAGTGGCAAGAAAACTTCAGGAATGTATTGCCTCCCGCTGACAAAGGAATAGAAGCAATTTAGCATTATGGCGGATTCCTCCTTCCCGCGCTGGCACAAGCTGGTTATGTGAAGACATTACAGGGGAGAGTAAAATGGCAGCGAGATTGCCTTCGCTTATAGGAAAATGATTTGTGCGAATGATACAGAAGCAGAGGAGGATACGCTTCACCTCTTGCTTTCCGCTCTCATCATCTCAGGAATAGCAATGAGCGAATCTATGAATAGGAAATCTACCGAGGAGCAGCGGAGGAGCACGTCACTTGGCGCTCTAGACACAATCTGGTAATAAACCCATCAAAAACTCTGGAGATGGTAATGGACTTCAGGAGGAACCCTGCGCCAAGTCACCCCTGGGGTAGAAATCAAAAGAGCAAGAGAGACGGGCAGGCTGATTCATCACTAACGCCAGGTAGCGACAGATGAGCGTCTGTAGCAGCATTTTCAGAGCGCCCGCTAGTAGTCACTGTGCTCAGCCGTGGGTCGCTACTTCATAGCGACTCAGTCGCTGTTCAGTAATGTTGAATACATTGTGAGGAGTCGCTATTAGACCAGTACAGCGCTGTATGGGAGCGCATGTTAGCGACTGCTCATAGCGACCGACTCACACCATATAAAGCAAAAAAACAGGCGCTGAAAAATACTTGTTTGAAGCCCAGAGCGCAGGAGGCTGTGAGGCCGATTCATCAATAGCGCCAGGTAGCGACAGATGAGCGACTGTAGCGTGATTTTTTCAGCGCCAGCCAGTATTCGCTGTGCTTGGCCGGCATTAGCTTGATGACAGCGACTCAGTCGGTGTGCGGTAATGTTGAATACGGGCTGGGGGGTCGCTGTTTCACAGGTCCAGCGTTGTATGTGAGCGCCTGACAACGAATGGCCAGAGCGAACGGCTAGCTTCATATTCATCAACAAATCACGCTCCGAATGTGCTGTCGCTGTCCATTCCTTGTTTAAACCCCAGAGCGCTGGCGCCGATCTGTATTAACTAGTTTTTAACCCCTAAACAACCATATTTTTTTAATGTAACATTATACATGTTTTTAGAATCATTTTGTAATATGAATACATTAATCTCAGACCTGTTAGATCAATTCTGCACATATTTTTTTTTTTTTTGACTTAAAAATAAATCCTAACATTGCAGAAGTGGTCTCCGATTTTTTGACATTAAAAAAAAAAAAAAAATTATTACCAATTAATTATGAATAATTATAGATTGCTCCATTGAAATGCATTGGACATCGCCAGGGAGCGACAGCTCATACCTGGCGCTGTGAGGGAAATTGCAGCGGCGCTGTTCGGTCCAGGCGGCTTCATGATGAATCCCGCGCTAGCCGTCGCTCTCGCCGGCGCTAGCCTCATTTTGCTTGATAAATGCGTCATTGTGACCGCCGCCGGGCGTACTTGAGTCGGTAGTCGCCGTTAGCTGCCGCTACCTGGCGCTCGTCAGACACTACCTGGCGCTATCGCTTGATGAATAAGGGCCTGTGTGATTAAAGTCTGTTTTTCAGCATCTATCCACTAGTAACAAAGCGAAAACATATGGAATGACATTGTAGATACATTGTAACATGAACACTTTAAAGTGGACCAACACCCAGTATTTTCACTATCCTGGGTTTTGGTCCACTTCCCGCTGCATGAAACCCCCCAGATCACCCTAAAAAACTCACCTCACCCCGCTCCTACGCGAGCGTTCGTCCAATCAGATCGCTCAGAGCCACTGTGGTATGTACGGACAAGTGAAGGACAACCACAGCGGCTCTGAGCACGCTGGAGGCCGCATCTCGCGCTTCCTTCTAACAGGGAGCGCGCCCTGCTAGAGAGAAGCGCAAGATGCGGCCACGGCACGCGCATGCGCAGTTGGAACGGGGATAAGGTAAGGTTTGTGGGATTCCTGGGGGGTTTCACACAGTGAGGCATCCCGATTTCGGATGCCCCCGCGGAAGGGATGTGATCGGCCCGGGAATCTTATAGATTCCCGTGCTGATCCCCCTGGGTGTTGGTCCACTTTAATGGCAGACCTGTAATGTCATTTCTGAAGAAATATATAAAAAATGAAAAAATTGTGAAAAAACTGCTTATTCAATGTCAGAAGAGGTCACAGAATTATTTGTGATTTTTTGGGAAAAAAAAACAAAAACCCGGTTTAAAGAGAAGAAAAGGATCGTCCATTGAAATGTATGGGAGAGCGACAGGTAGCGAGAGGTCATACCTGGCGCTGTGCAAGGCTGAACGCCGGCGCTGTTCGCTGAGGCTGTGAAAATGATGAATCAGACGCTACATGGCGCTATCCCAGTCGCTAAACAGATTCTGCTTGATAAATGTGGAATTGCGTGCCGTGTCCGGCGTTGACCAGTCGCTATCTGTCGCTACCTCTCATTATCCAGCCACTACCTGACGCTATCCCTTCTTAAATAAGGGCCAAAGGGGTTTATTGATGAAGGGATAGCACCAGGTAGTGCTTCCTAGCGCAGGCAGCGCCTGGTGAACGCCGTACGCAAAACCACATTTATGAAGGCGATTCCGGTGAGCGATTCTAACAACGCCATGTAGCGTCTGAATCATCATTACAGACGGCTCAATGTAGAGCACCAGTGTTCCAGCTTTCAGAGTGCCTGGTATTACCTGTCGCTACCTTTCGCTCTCCCATACATTTCAATGGACGTTCCTTCTAATCTCTTTACTCATCCTATTTTTTTTCTTCCTCTCAAATAATTGTTTCACTTCTCCTGGCCTGGAAAAAAGGATTATTGAAAAATGTTTTGATCAATTAAATTTTTATGCAGAATTGTCATTACAGGTCTGGCACTAAAGTGTTAATGTCACAATGTTATAACAATGTCATTCCATGTGTTTTCGCTTTGTTACTGGTGGATATGTGTTCTGAAACAGACTTTAATCACACAGTGTCTGGCACTCTATGCTATAGCGAACAAATTTAGAGCGCCGACGCTGTGTTTTGTTGAATATGGTGTGGAGCGCCGAGTGCCAGACGCTACCTCTCGCTACCTCTCGAGCTGTACTGTTGTTAGACCGCCCAACATACATTGCATTCATCAATGCCGGCCAGGTTAATACAGCGACCGAGACGCTCTGTTACAGCACCCGATACCTGCTTACAGCGAGGCTAACGGCAGGTATCGGCAGATAAGCGTCTGTATAGCGGCACTTATAGAGCGACCGCTAGTAGATGCTGTAAACGGGTATCGAACGCTGTAACAGAGCGTCTCGGTCACTGTATTTACCTGGCCGGCATTGATGAATGCGATGTACAGCTCGAGAGGTATCGAGAGGTAGCGTCTGGCACTCGGCGCTCCGCACCATATTCAACAAAACACTGCGTCGGCGCTCTAAATTTGTTTGCTATAGCATAGAGCGCCAGACACTGTGTGATTAAAGTCTGTTTTTGAACAGAGCTGTAGTAACCTGGCCGGCATTGATGAATGAGATGTATGTTGGGCGTTCTAACACCAGTACAGTGCTGTAGCGAGAGAAAGGTAGCAACAGCTCAGTGCGACCGACTCTCAGCAACTCACACCATATTCAACAAAAAAACAGACTCACACAGCGTCGGCGCTCTGGATCTGGGCGCTGTAGCATCGAGCACCAGACGCTGTGTGATTAAAGTCTGTTTTTGAACACATATCCACCAGTAACAAAGCGAAAACACATGGAATGACATTGTTGTAACATTGTGACATTAATAGTTTAATACCAGACCTGTAATGACAATTCTGCATAAAAATATAAAAAATCTAAAAAGTTTTCTAAAATGACTCTTTCTAGGCCAGGAGAAGGTCACACAATGATTTGAGAGAAAAAAAAAATGAAAAGCAAAAAACCCTGTTTAAACAGAAGAACAGGAACGGCCATTGAAATGTATGGGAGAGCGACAGGTAGCGACAGGTAATACCTGGCTCTGTAAGCTAGAGCGGCGGTGCTATAAGCTGAGCCGTCTATAATAATACATGTGCCGCTACGTGGCGCTGTTAGAGTCGCTCATCAGAATCACATTCATAAATGTGGTTTTGCGTACAGCGCCCGGCGTTCACCAGATGCAGACGCCATGAGGCGCTACCTGGCGCTATCACTTGATGAATAAACCCCTCAGTGTAGCTGCTCTTCTGGGATCTATGGTGTTGAAATATGGGCCCAGCTCAGCCGCCTGCATTCCAGCTTGGACTTACTATTCTACTGAATTACTCTTTGTAATATACTTAGGCCCTTATTTAAGAAGGGATAGCGTCAGGTAGCGGCAGGTTAATGAGAGGTAGCGACAGGTAACGACTGGTGAACGCCGGACACGGCACACAATTCCACATTTATCAAGCAGAATCTGTTTAGCGACTGGGATAGCGCCATGTAGCGTCTGATTCATCATTTTCACATCCTCAGCGAACAGCACCCGCGTTCAGCCTTGCACAGCGCCAGGTATGACCTCTCGCTACCTGTCGCTCTCCCATACATTTCAATGGACGATCCTTTTCTTCTCTTTAAACTGTTTTTTTTTTTCCCAAAAATCAGAAATTATTCTGTGACCTCTTCTGGCATTGAAAAAGCAGTTTTTTCACATTTTTTATATATTTCCTCAGAAATGACATTACAGCTCTGCCATTAAAGTGTTCATGTTACAATGTTGCTACAATGTAATTCCATATGTTTTCGCTTTGTTACTGGTGGATAGATGCTGAAAAACAGACTTTAATCACACTGCCTCCTGCGCTCTGGGCTTCAGAGAAGCATTTTTCAGCGCCAGAGATTTGTGAGGCTGTTTTTTTTGCTGAATATGGTGTGAGTCGGTCGCTATGAGCAGTCGCTAACATGCGCTCCCATACAGCGCTGTACTGGTCAAATAGCGACTCCTCACAATGTATTCATCATTACTGAACAGCGACTCAGTCGCTATAAAGTAGCGACCCACGGTCGAGCACAGCGACTACTAGCGGGCCCTCTGAAAATGCCGCTACAGACGCTCATCTGTCGCTACCTGGCGTTAGTGATGAATCAGCCTGCCCATCTATTGACGTATTTATAATATCTTGCGGATTTTTGCAGTGCATGTTTGCTGTGTATGTGGAATATATATTTATCAGTTTTATTTGTAGCAATTTACCTTAGAGGCCGATTCATTAATAGCGGCAGGTAGCGACAGTTGAGCGACTGTAGCAGTATTTTCACAGCGCCTCCTAGTAGTCGCTGTGCTTGGCCGTTGTTCGGTTGTTGACAGCGACTCAGTCGGTGTGGCGTAATGTTGAATACGAGGTGACAAGTCGCTATTTGAAAGGTTCCGCGCTGTATGGGTGCGCATGATAGCGACTGGTCAGAGTGACCGGCTCCCACCATATTCATCAAAAAATCACGCTCAAAAAAATCTCGCGCTGTGAAATGCTTGTTTAAACCCCAGAGCGCTGGCGGCGATGGGTTAAAAGTAGTTTTTTAACCCCCAAACCACCATATTTTTGGAAACCAAAAAAAAAAAAAAAATTTAAATAATTTTGTAATATAAATACATTAATATCAGACCTGTAATATCAATTCTGTACAATTTTTTTTTTTTCGCTTAAAAAAATTATCTAAAATGGCGGCGGAAGTGGTCACAGAATGTTTTACATTTAAAAAAAAAAACATTAATAACAATTAATTATGAATATTTAAAGATTGTTCCATTGAAATGCATTGGAGAGCGCCAGGTAGCGAGAGGTCATACCTGTCGCTGTTCAAGGTCAGACGCTGGCGCTGTGGGCTGAGGCTGGAATAATGATGAATGAGTCGCTATATGGCGCTATCTCAGTCGCTAAGCAGGATTGGCTTGATAAATGTGTGATTGTGGTGGGGAGCCGGCGTTCTCGTGGCGGGGCCCGTCATTACCCGACGCTCACCAGTCGCTACCTGTCGCTATTCTTTCATAAATAAGGGCCTTAGAGTGTGACTCGATTTGGGGTGCAATGATGTGCGCAACCCCCTGAGATCATAACGGGTTTATATTTTCTGTGGCCCCATGTAATTGCATGGGTTTCATGGTGGCAAAGCGCCACTGATCATAGTATATCTCGCCTTTACATCAATTCTACAGCATCCTTATTACCCTGATATGCCTCTCATTATTATGCATGGCATTGAGCACCGATTGGAGGAGAGCCAATGCATGCTCTGTGGGATCATCTGCAATGTAAGGATAATGGGTTTTCCTCGGATCTGTCCAAGCACCTAATCGAAAAAGAAGTTCCTACCTAAGCACGGAAAAGTCCCGGAAGCAGGCTGCCTGCCAGAATGGGATCTGTATGAATACCAGCATGCAACAGAAGTCCCGGAAGCAGGCTGCCTGCCAGAATGGGATCTGTATGAATACCAGCATGCATGAGAAGTCCCGGAAGCAGGCTGCCTGCCAGAATGGGATCTGTATGAATACCAGCATGCATGAGAAGTCCCGGAAGCAGGCTGCCTGCCAGAATGGGATCTGTATGAATACCAGCATGCATGAGAAGTCCCAGAAGCAGGCTGCCTGCCAGAATGGGATCTGTATGAATACCAGCATGCATGAGAAGTCCCGGAAGCAGGCTGCCTGCCAGAATGGGATCTGTATGAATACCAGCATGCATGAGAAGTCCCGGAAGCAGGCTGCCTGCCAGAATGGGATCTGTATGAATACCAGCATGCATGAGAAGTCCCGGAAGCAGGCTGCCTGCCAGAATGGGATCTGTATGAATACCAGCATGCATGAGAAGTCCCAGAAGCAGGCTGCCTGCCAGAATGGGATCTGTATGAATACCAGCATGCATGAGAAGTCCCGGAAGCAGGCTGCCTGCCAGAATGGGATCTGTATGAATACCAGCATGCATGAGAAGTCCCGGAAGCAGGCTGCCTGCCAGAATGGGATCTGTATGAATACCAGCATGCATGAGAAGTCCCGGAAGCAGGCTGCCTGTCAGAATGGGATCTGTATGAATACCAGCATGCATGAGAAGTCCTGGAAGCAGGCTGCCTGCCAGAATGGGATCTGTATGAATACCAGCATGCACGAGAAGTCCCGGAAGCAGGCTGCCTGCCAGAATGGGATCTGTATGAATACCAGCATGCATGAGAAGTCCCAGAAGCAGGCTGCCTGCCAGAATGGGATCTGTATGAATACCAGCATGCATGAGAAGTCCCGGAAGCAGGCTGCCTGCCAGAATGGGATCTGTATGAATACCAGCATGCATGAGAAGTCCCAGAAGCAGGCTGCCTGCCAGAATGGGATCTGTATGAATACCAGCATGCATGAGAAGTCCCGGAAGCAGGCTGCCTGCCAGAATGGGATCTGTAAGAATACCAGCATGCATGAGAAGTCCCGGAAGCAGGCTGCCTGCCAGAATGGGATCTGTATGAATACCAGCATGCATGAGAAGTCCCGGAAGCAGGCTGCCTGCCAGAATGGGATCTGTATGAATACCAGCATGCATGAGAAGTCCCGGAAGCAGGCTGCCTGCCAGAATGGGATCTGTATGAATACCAGCATGCATAAGAAGTCCCAGAAGCAGGGTGCCTGTCAGAATGGGATCTGTATGAATACCAGCATGCATGAGAAGTCCCGGAAGCAGGCTGCCTGCCAGAATGGGATCTGTATAAATACCTCTCATTAATATGTATGCACTGATTGGAGGAGAGCCAATGTATGCTCTGTGGGATCGTCAGCAATGTAAGGATAATAGGTTTTTCCTTGGGATCTATCCAAGCACCTGCGCGTACAAGAAGTCCTGGAAGCAGGCTGCCTATTGATTGAGATCTGTCTAAGCACCTGTACACTTGAGAAGTCCCAGAAGCAGGCTGGCTGCCAGAATAGGATCTACCTTAGCATGTGCATGTGCGAGAGGTCCCAAATGCAGGCTGCCTGCCAGAAGAGGATGTACCTAAGCATGTGCATGAGCAAGAAGTCCCAGGAGCAGGCTGCCTGCCAGAATAGGATGTACCTAAGCATGTGCATGTGCGAGAGGTCCCAGGAGCAGGCTGCCTGCCAGAATGGGATCTGTATGAACACCTCTCATTAATCTCATATATGGCATTGAGCACTGATTGGAGGAGAGCCAATGTATGCTCTGGGGGATCGTCAGCAATGTAAGGATAATGGGTTTTCCTCTGGATCTGTCCAAGCACCTGCACGTACAAGAAGTCCTGGAATCAGGCTGCCTATCAATTGAGATCTGTCTAAGCACCTGCGCACTTGAGAAGTCTCAGAAGCAGGCTGTCTGCCAGAATAGGATCTATCTAATCACCTGGATGCACAAGAAGTCCCAGAAACAGGTTGCCTGCCAGAATGGGATCTGTATAAACACCTTCAAGCACAAGAAGTCCTGGAAGCAGGCTGCCTATTGAATGAGATCTGTCTAAGCACCTGCACACTTAAGAAGTCTAAGGAGCAGGCTGCCTGCCAGAATGGGATCTACCTAAACACGTGCATGTGCGAGAAGTCCCGGAAGCAGGCTGCCTACCAGAATAGGATCTGTCTAATCACCTGCATGCACTAGAAGTCCCGGAAGCAGGCTGCCTACCAGAATAGGATCTGTCTAATCACCTGCATGCACTAGAAGTCCCGGAAGCAGGCTGCCTACCAGAATAGGATCTGTCTAATCACCTGCATGCACTAGAAGTCCCGGAAGCAGGCTGCCTGCCAGAATGGGATCTGTATGAATACCTCTCATTAATATGCATGCACTGATTAGAGGAGAGCCAATGTATGCTCTGTGGGATCGTCAGCAATGTAAGGATAATGGGTTTTCCTCTGGATCTATCCAAGCACCTGCACGTACAAGAAGTCCTGGAAGCAGGCTGCCTATTGTTTGAGATCTGTCTAAGCACCTGTACACTTGAGAAGTCCCAGAAGCAGGCTGGCTGCCAGAATGGGATCTACCTAAGCATGTGCATGTGCGAGAGGTCCCAGGAGCAGGCTGCCTACCAGAATAGGATCTGTCTAATCACCTGCATGCACAAGAAGTCCCGGAAGCAGGCTGCCTACCAGAATAGGATCTGTCTAATCACCTGCATGCACAAGAAGTCCCGGAAGCAGGCTGCCTGCCAGAATGGGATCTGTATGAATACCTCTCATTAATATGCATGCACTGATTGGAGGAGAGCCAATGTATGCTCTGTGGGATCGTCAGCAATATAAGGATAATGGGTTTTCCTCTGGATCTATCCAAGCACCTGCACGTACAAGAAGTCCTGGAAGCAGGCTGCCTATTGATTGAGATCTGTCTAAGCACCTGTACACTTGAGAAGTCCCAGAAGCAGGCTGGCTGCCAGAATGGGATCTACCTAAGCATGTGCATGTGCGAGAGGTCCCAGGAGCAGGCTGCCTACCAGAATAGGATCTGTCTAATCACCTGCATGCACTAGAAGTCCCGGAAGCAGGCTGCCTACCAGAATAGGATCTGTCTAATCACCTGCATGCACAAGAAGTCCCGGAAGCAGGCTACCTACCAGAATAGGATCTGTCTAATCACCTGCATGCACAAGAAGTCCCGGAAACAGGCTGCCTGCCAGAATGGGATCTGTATAAACACTTGCATGCACAAAAAGTCCCGGAAGCAGGCTGCCTATCGAATGAGATCTGTCTAAGCACCTGCACACTTGAGAAGTCTCAGAAGCAGGCTGGCTGGCAGAATGGGATCAACCTAAGCACATGCATGCGCAAGAAGTCCCGTAAGCAGGCTGCCTGCCAGAATGGGATCTGTATAAACACCCGCATGCACCAGAGGTCCAGGAAGCAGGCTGCCTGCCGGACTGCCATCCAGGCTTGCATAGATATGTGCATGGGTCATTTTGAAACCAGGAAGGGCAAGTTTTTAAAGCACCCCCGGCTTCTTCTTCCAGCTTTATTCCTTGATAGGAAGCCAAGAGTGCTTCAAAGTCTCATTTTTGGTCTCCAGTGAGTCGGCCAGTAAATGGTGTTGCTTTAACTTTGGATTTTCTCCCCCTCCCCCAAAACCCAGAATATCTCAGAGGGGAGATGTATAGACAAGCTATAGCTATAGATCTATAGACAAGCTCAGACAATTGGCTCCAGAGGCATTTCTCTTCTCAGGACACAATAAAGTCCCCACTATCGGTTTTTATAGAGAGCAGACAAGCTTCTTCTAGTTCAAAGTTGATTGGAAACGTCCCTCTTTTGAAGGAGCCGCCATACTGTACAGGATCAAAGGTTAGGAGATGTTAGGTCATGCTTGACCAGAAGCTGGATCCCAGTCAAGGAGGGGCTCCTGACTATCAGGGGACTGAGTGTCTATTACATCATAAATGCCATTACAAAGTGAAGCCTGGCCCAGATCAAAGGCATCTCTCCATGACCAACGCCAGACCCCGGCAAATGACAGACTGCTGATAAACTGGTGACAGCACAACAAAGGTCCACGTACACCTGGGAGGGGAGCAGAAAATGAGAGTGCTGCTATGGTGGGAGGAGAGCACCCCGACATCATCCTCTGATGTGCATGGGAAGGTTCCCATCAATCCGGCCCATGGGATAGCGGGAGCCAGGGCCGGCTCCAGGACTAATTGGGCCCTCGGGCGACAGAATCTCAGCAGGTCATTTGCGGTGTCCACCCCTGGCTGCACCATCCCCCTGCTCTGTTATTTATTACAGATAAAAAGATAGAGAGAGATAAGAGATAAATAGATAGATAGATAGATAGATAGATATGAGATAGATAGATAGATAGATAGATAGATAGATAGATAGATAGCTAAATAGATAGATAGCAAGAACATTATGGGATATATATGGAATAGGTAGATAGATAGATAGATAGATAGATAGATAGATAGATATGAGATAGATAGATAGATAGATGATAGACAGATTGATAGATAGATAGATAGATAGATAGATAGATAGATAGATGATAGATAGATAGATAGGGGATTGATGGATGGATAGATAGATAAACAGATATGGGATAGATAGATATGGGATGAATAAATATATAAAGACAGACAGATAAACAGATAGACATGAGAAATATAGATAGATAGATAGATAGATAGATAGATAGATAGATAGATAGATAGATATGAGTTAGATAGATAGACAGCTAAATAGATAGATAGCAAGAACATTATGGGATATATATGGAATAGATAGATAGATAGATAGATAGATAGATAGATAGATTGATAGATACATACATATATAGATAGATATGGGATAGATAGCTAAATAGATTGGTAGCAAGAACATTAGGTAATATATATGGAACAGGCAGATAGATATGGAATGGATGGGCGGATAGACAGATAGAGGATAGATGGATTAATAGATAGATACATACAAATGGGATTGATGTATAGATATGGGATGGATATATATATATATATAGACAGACAGACAGATAAATAGATAGACATGAGACAGATAAATAGATAGACATGAGACAGATAAATAGATAGATAGAGAGATAGATAGAAAGATAGATATGGTATAATCAAAAGACAGACAGAAGGACAGAATAAAATGAAAGAATGGACACAGAGAAAGATAAAAAAAAAAAATGAATGACAGAAAAAAAATTAATAGACAGAAAGAAACATAAAAAGAATGATAAAATAACAAAAATGAATGGACAAAAGGAATGATAGATAGAAAAAATATATGGAATGATGGAAATAATAAAACACATGAATAAACAAAAAGAATGATAAAAAGAATACAAAATGATTAATGAGAAGAAAGAAAGATAGGAAGAATAGAAGGAATCATAAAAAAAAATAAAAAAGCATGAATTGACAGAAACATGATGTATGTAAAATGAATGTAAAAGAATGAACTGACAGAAAGAAATATAGGAAAAATAGAAGGGATGGTAGAAAGGAAAAAACATGAATGGACAAAAAGATAGAAAGAATAGAGGGAATCATAGAAATAATGAAAAGCACAAATGGACAGAAAGAATAATAGAATAAAGATAATGAATGGACATAAAGAAATATAAGACGAATAGAAGGAATGGCAGGGGAGAGGAGGAGGAAGACGTGATCTCTGACAGTAAGTACTGTTTGTGAACTGATAAGGGGCCTAAAGGGACCAGTTCACAGGGTACCACCTGCTGGCATGGACAAGTGGCTTTAGAAATTTGTGAACGTCTTAAAAATTAGAATTTTTATAATTGTTGAAAAAAAAAACTCACCTTCGTCCCGCTGTCCCACGCTGCTCTACAAAGGGGAAGAGGAAACAGATCCCCTCCATGCACCGGGCTTCCGTCACCTGGCGGGTGAGGTGGAGGATCTGTGTCCTCTGTATGTCTGCAGAACGACATGGGAAAATCTGCGCCCAGGACCGCGAGGGAGGAGGTGACGGCTCTCCCATCACTTTGTTTTTTTAAAAAAGAATTTCAGGGGCTACTCGAAATCCCAAGAAATTCAGATTTGCACCGAATCAGATTTTCCCTGAATTCTGATTGGTTAGAATGGGTTCGCTCATCACAATGTGGCGCACCTTATGATGTGACCCAGATCATCCTGATATCTGGGATAGAGCCAATTCGCCCGGATCCAAAGCCCATCACTACTCTAGACAGGCCAATGAGCAGAGGCTGGGAGAGGATGGCAAGGCTCTGCATCTTAGGGCAGAGAGGTCTCATGACATTTTTAGGAATACCACATGGGGTGTATCGTATGTTTCGCCCTATAGGACGCACATAGGATTTGGAGGAGGAAAATAAGAGAAAAAATATTCCAAACCAAATTTTGTACTAAAACACAGGCAGTGTGGCATACCCCCCCCCCCCCCCCCATACTCCATAGGCAGTGTGGCATTTCCCCTCCCATTCCCCATATAGGCAGTGTGGCATTCTCCCCTCCCATTCCCATAGGGAGTGTGGCATTCCCCCTCCCATTCCCCATATAGGCAGTGTGACATTCCCCCTCCCATTCCCCATAGGCAGTGTGGCATTCCCCCCTCCCATTCCCCATATAGGCAGTGTGGCATTCTCTCCTCCCATTCCCCATATAGGCAGTGTGACATTCCCCCTCCCATTCCCCATATAGGCAGTGTGGCATTCCCCCTCCCATTCCCCATATAGGCAGTGTGGCATTCCCCCCCCCCTCCCATTCCCCATATAGGCAGTGTGACATTCCCCCTCCCATTCCCCATATAGGCAGTGTGGCATTCCCCCTCCCATTCCCCATAGGCAGTGTGGCATTCCCCCCTCCCATTCCCCATATAGGCAGTGTGGCATTCTCTCCTCCCATTCCCCATATAGGCAGTGTGACATTCCCCCTCCCATTCCCCATATAGGCAGTGTGGCATTCCCCCTCCCATTCCCCATATAGGCAGTGTGGCATTCCCCCCCCCCTCCCATTCCCCATATAGGCAGTGTGACATTCCCCCTCCCATTCCCCATATAGGCAGTGTGGCATTCCCCCCCCCTCCCATTCCCCATATAGGCAGTGTGACATTCCCCCTCCCATTCCCCATATAGGCAGTGTGACATTCCCCCTCCCATTCCCCATATAGGCAGTGTGGCATTCCCCCTCCCATTCCCCATATAGGCAGTGTGACATTCCCCCTCCCATTCCCCATATAGGCAGTGTGGCATTTCACCTCCCATTCCCCATATAGGCAGTGTGGCATTTCACCTCCCATTCCCCATATAGGCAGTGTGGCATTCCCCCTCCCATTCCCCATATAGGCAGTGTGGCATTTCACCTCCCATTCCCCATATAGACAGTGTGGCATTCTCCCCTCCCATTCCCCATATAGGCAGTGTGGCATTTCACCTCCCATTCCCCATATAGGCAGTGTGGCATTTCACCTCCCATTCCACCTATAGGCAGTGTGGCATTCTCCCCTCCCATTCCCCATATAGGCAGTGTGGCATTCTCCCCTCCCATTCCCCATATAGGCAGTGTGGCATTCTCCCCTCCCATTACCCATAGGCAGTGTGGCATTCCCCCCTCCCATTACCCATATAGGCAGTGTGGCATTCCCCCCTCCCATTACCCATATAGGCAGTGTGGCATTTCCCCTCCCATTCCCATATAGGCAGTGTGGCATTCTCCCCTCCCATTACCCATATAGGCAGTGTGGCATTCCCCCCTCCCATTACCCATAGGCAGTGTGGCATTCTCCCCTCCCATTCCCCATATAGGCAGTGTGGCATTCCCCCCTCCCATTCCCCATATAGGCAGTGTGGCATTCTCCCCTCCCATTCCCCATATAGGCAGTGTGGCATTCCCCCCTCCCATTCCCCATATAGGCAGTGTGGCATTCCCCCTCCCATTCCCCATATAGGCAGTGTGGCATTCCCCCCTCCCATTACCCATATAGGCAGTGTGGCATTCCCCCCTCCCATTACCCATATAGGCAGTGTGGCATTTCCCCTCCCATTCCCATATAGGCAGTGTGGCATTCTCCCCTCCCATTACCCATATAGGCAGTGTGGCATTCCCCCCTCCCATTACCCATAGGCAGTGTGGCATTCTCCCCTCCCATTCCCCATATAGGCAGTGTGGCATTCCCCCCTCCCATTCCCCATATAGGCAGTGTGGCATTCCCCCCTCCCATTCCCCATATAGGCAGTGTTGCATTCCCCCCTCCCATTCCCCATATAGGCAGTGTGGCATTCCCCCCTCCCATTACCCATAGGCAGTGTGGCATTCCCCCTCCCATTCCCATATAGGCAGTGTGGCATTCTCCCCTCCCATTCCCCATAGGCAGTGTGGCATTCCCCCCTCCCATTCCCTATACGGGCAGTGTGGCATTCTCCCCTCCCATTCCCATATAGGCAGTGTGGCATTCTCCCCTCCCATTCCCCATAGGCAGTGTGGCATTCCCCCCTCCCATTCCCCATATAGGCAGTGTGGCATTCTCCCCTCCCATTCCCCATATAGGCAGTGTGGTATTTCCCCCTCCCATTACCCATATAGGCAGTGTGGCATTCCCCCCTCCCATTCCCCATATAGGCAGTGTTGCATTCCCCCCTCCCATTCCCCATATAGGCAGTGTGGTATTTCCCCCTCCCATTACCCATATAGGCAGTGTGGCATTCTCCCCTCCCATTCCCCATATAGGCAGTGTGGCATTCCCCCCTCCCATTCCCCATATAGGCAGTGTGGCATTCCCCCCTCCCATTCCCCATATAGGCAGTGTTGCATTCCCCCCTCCCATTCCCCATATAGGCAGTGTGGCATTCCCCCCTCCCATTACCCATAGGCAGTGTGGCATTCCCCCTCCCATTCCCATATAGGCAGTGTGGCATTCTCCCCTCCCATTCCCCATAGGCAGTGTGGCATTCCCCCCTCCCATTCCCTATACGGGCAGTGTGGCATTCTCCCCTCCCATTCCCATATAGGCAGTGTGGCATTCTCCCCTCCCATTCCCCATAGGCAGTGTGGCATTCCCCCCTCCCATTCCCCATATAGGCAGTGTGGCATTCTCCCCTCCCATTCCCCATAGGCAGTGTGGCATTCTCCCCTCCCATTCCCCATAGCCAGTGTGGCATTCTCCCCTCCCATTCCCATATAGGCAGTGTGGCATTCTCCCCTCCCATTCCCATATAGGCAGTGTGGCATTCTCCCCTCCCATTCCCCATAGGCAGTGTGGCATTCTCCCCTCCCATTCCCATATAGGCAGTGTGGCATTCCCCCCTCCCATTCCCCATATATGCAGTGTGGCATTCTCCCCTCCCATTCCCATATAGGCAGTGTGGCATTCTCCCCTCCCATTCCCATATAGGCAGTGTGGCATTCCCCCCTCCCATTCCCCATATAGGCAGTGTGGCATTCCCCCCTCCCATTACCCATATAGGCAGTGTGGCATTCTCCCCTCCCATTCCCATATAGGCAGTGTGGCATTCTCCCCTCCCATTCCCCATAGGCAGTGTGGCATTCTCCCCTCCCATTCCCATATAGGCAGTGTGGCATCCCCCCTCCCATTACCCATATAGGCAGTGTGGCATCCCCCCTCCCATTACCCATATAGGCAGTGTGGCATTCCCCCTCCCATTCCTCATATAGGCAGTGTGGCATCCCCCCTCCCATTCCCCATATAGGCAGTGTGGCATTCCCCCTCCCATTCCTCATATAGGCAGTGTGGCACCCCCCCTCCCATTCCCCATATAGGCAGTGTGGCATTCCCCCTCCCATTCCTCATATAGGCAGTGTGGCATCCCCCCTCCCATTACCCATATAGGCAGTGTGGCATTCTCCCCTCCCATTCCCCATAGGCAGTGTGGCATTCTCCCCTCCCATTCCCATATAGGCAGTGTGGCATTCCCCCCTCCCATTCCTCATAGGCAGTGTGGCATTCTCCCCTCCCATTCCCATATAGGCAGTGTGGCATTCCCCCCTCCCATTCCCCATATAGGCAGTGTGGCATTCCCCCCTCCCATTACCCATAGGCAGTGTGGCATTCCCCCCTCCCATTCCCATATAGGCAGTGTGGCATTTTCCCCTCCCATTCTCATATAGGCAGTGTGGCATTCTCCCCTCCCATTCCCCATAGGGAGTGTGGCATTCTCCCCTCCCATTCTCATATAGGCAGTGTGGCATTCTCCCCTCCCATTCCCCATAGGCAGTGTGGCATTCTCCCCTCCCATTCCCATATAGGCAGTGTGGCATTCTCTCCTCCCATTACCCATATAGGCAGTGTAGCATCCCCCCTCCCATTCCCCATATAGGCAGTGTGGCATTCTCCCCTCCCATTCCCCATAGGCAGTGTGGCATTCTCCCCTCCCATTCCCATATAGGCAGTGTGGCATTCTCCCCTCCCATTCCCATATAGGCAGTGTGGCATTCTCCCCTCCCATTCCCATATAGGCAGTGTGGCATTCTCCCCTCCCATTCCCATATAGGCAGTGTGGCATTCCCCCCTCCCATTCCCCATATAGGCAGTGTGGCATTCCCCCTCCCATTCCCCATATAGGCAGTGTGGCATTCTCCCCTCCCATTCCCCATAGGCAGTGTGGCATTCTCCCCTCCCATTCCCATATAGGCAGTGTGGCATTCTCCCCTCCCATTCCCCATAGGCAGTGTGGCATTCTCCCCTCCCATTCCCATATAGGCAGTGTGGCATTCTCCCCTCCCATTCCCATATAGGCAGTGTGGCATTCCCCCCTCCCATTACCCATATAGGCAGTGTGGCATTCTCTCCTCCCATTACCCATATAGGCAGTGTGGCATTCTCCCCTCCCATTCCCCATAGGCAGTGTGGCATTCCCCCCTCCCATTACCCATATAGGCAGTGTGGCATTCTCTCCTCCCATTACCCATATAGGCAGTGTGGCATTCCCCCCTCCCATTCCCCATAGGCAGTGTGGCATTCCCCCCTCCCATTCCCCATATAGGCAGTGTGGCATTCCCCCCTCCCATTACCCATAGGCAGTGTGGCATTCCCCCCTCCCATTACCCATATAGGCAGTGTGGCATTCTCTCCTCCCATTACCCATATAGGCAGTGTGGCATTCTCCCCTCCCATTCCCCATAGGCAGTGTGGCATTCTCCCCTCCCATTCCCCATAGGCAGTGTGGCATTCTCCCCTCCCATTCCCCATAGGCAGTGTGGCATTCTCCCCTCCCATTCCCATATAGGCAGTGTGGCATTCCCCCCTCCCATTCCCCATATAGGCAGTGTGGCATTCCCCCCTCCCATTCCCCATATAGGCAGTGTGGCATTCCCCCTCCCATTCTCCATATAGGCAGTGTGGCATTCCCCCTCCCATTCCCATATAGGCAGTGTGGCATTCTCCCCTCCCATTCCCATATAGGCAGTGTGGCATTCTCCCCTCCCATTCCCCATAGGCAGTGTGGCATCCCCCCTCCCATTCCCCATAGGCAGTGTGGCATTCTCCCCTCCCATTCCCATATAGGCAGTGTGGCATTCTCCCCTCCCATTCCCATATAGGCAGTGTGGCATTCTCCCCTCCCATTCCCCATAGGCAGTGTGGCATCCCCCCTCCCATTCCCCATAGGCAGTGTGGCATTCTCCCCTCCCATTCCCATATATGCAGTGTGGCATTCTCCCCTCCCATTCCCATATAGGCAGTGTGGCATTCTCCCCTCCCATTCCCCATAGGCAGTGTGGCATTCTCCCCCCCCATTCCCCATAGGCAGTGTGGCATTCTCCCCTCCCATTCCCATATAGGCAGTGTGGCATTCTCCCCTCCCATTCCCCATAGGCAGTGTGGCATTCTCCCCTCCCATTCCCATATAGGCAGTGTGGCATTCTCCCCTCCCATTCCCATATAGGCAGTGTGGCATTCCTCCTCCCATTCCCCATATAGGCAGTGTGTCATTCCCCCTCCCATTCCCCATATAGGCAGTGTGTCATTCCCCCTCCCATTCCCCATATAGGCAGTGTAGCATCCCCCATCCTATTCCCTATATAGGCAGTGTGGCATTTCCCCCTCCCATTCCCCATATAGGCAGTGTGGCATTCTCCCCTCCCATTCCCATATAGGCAGTGTGGCATTCTCCCCTCCCATTCCCCATAGGCAGTGTGGCATTCTCCCCTCCCATTCCCATATAGGCAGTGTGGCATTCCCCCCTCCCATTCCCCATAGGCAGTGTGGCATTCTCCCCTCCCATTACCCATATAGGCAGTGTGGCATTCTCCCCTCCCATTACCCATATAGGCAGTGTGACATTCCCCCTCCCATTCCCCATATAGGCAATGTGGCATTCCCCCCTCCTATTCCCCATATAGGCAGTGTGGCATTTCCCCCAACCACCCAGAAAAAAATACGGTATACAGTATACATGAATTCTGTCCCCGCTCTGCCTTCTGGCACCACCACTGCCTCTCGGGTGTCAGAGCGCACAGGTCCGAGAGGCAGTGGTGGCGCCGGAAGCCAGAGCGGGGACAGTGGACACGAGACTCATGTAAAGTTTCTTTTTTTTTTTTACATTGGCCCAATAACACACTGACATTTTCCCTCCATCCTTTTGGGGGAAATAGTGCGTCTTATAGAGTAAAATCAGTAGTTATTTTCAAGTTCATAAGAAAAAAGTTATCCCATTGGAAAAATCCTGCCCCTCACCTGGATAACTCCACCACTACAACATCCGGTGAGGTGCAAGAGATTATATGTTGATGGGCAGGCTGATTCATTACTAACGCCAGGTAGCGACAGATGAGCGTCTGTAGCGAGGATTTCAGAGCGACCGCTCGGCTATGGTTCTTTGTTTCAGAGCGCCTCAGTCGCTGGCCGGCATTGATGAATATGTTGTCTGAGTCGCAGTACTACGCTGTATGGGAGCGAATGGTAGCGCCAGCTCAGTGCGACCGACTCAAACCCCATTCATCAAAAAAACAGCCTCAAACATCTGCGCTAAAAATCATGTAGTTGTAGCCCAGAGCGCCAGACGCTGTGTTATTAAAGTCTGTTTTGTATCCACCAGTAACAAAGCGAAAAACATATGGAATGACATTGTTATAACATTGTAACATGAACACTTTAATAGCAGACATGTAAGGACAATTCTGCATAAAATATTATTAATCCAAAAAGTTTTCAAAAATGTCATTTTCTAGGCCAGGATACATGTCAGAAAGATTTGAGATTTAAAAAAATCTCAAAAATGTATGGCGACCGCTAGTGGTCGCTCTGATTGGCCGTGAGTCGCTATTACAGAGCCCCTCAGTCGCTGTAGTAACATTGCCGGGATTAATTAATTTGATTTCTGAGTCGCTAGAAATGCATGGGAGAGCGCCAGTAAGCGACAGGTAAGACGTGGTGCTCTGCAAGGCTGAACGCCGCTGGTGGGATAATGATGAATCGGACGCTACATGGCGTTGTTCCAGTCGCTCACCAGATTTGGCTTCATAAATGTGGAATTGCTGCCGTATCCGGCGTCCACCTGACGCTACCTGCCGCTTTACAGGCACTACCTGTCGCTATCCCTTCGTGAATAAGGCCCTAAGAAAATTTCCAAGCTCAGGTATGACAATAAAATTGGAAAGGCACTCCCAATTTAAGCGAAACCTCTCCAAATCTTTCGGATAACCCTCTCGAGTATCTTCGGTTGCCCCTGCTCTGTGGTCCGATGTCTAAGCTCGGGTTAACTATAAAACCCATATGCTCGAAACTAAACACTAAAGCAAAGTCATTTACTCTGCCCACCCCTCCTGATGGTTATGGTGAAAGGTCATCGGCAACACTCGATTTATCGCAACCGCCCTCCGCAATCTCAAAAACATTGCCGTGCGAAAGTATACCGGCCAATAATGCCTATTATTATTCAGCAGAACATACGGTAAAGAGCGTTCCATTACGAAGGTCAGGCTCGTTATAAAGCGTTGTAACATTTAGGAGATTTAGAGAAGAAGTTTCTGCGACCTAAATGATAGCATGCAGAACTTCGAGAAACTTCGAAACTTCCATCCACCATATCAGAGGTTTAGAAACTTTGACATTGCAACACTAAGAGGCCAATTCATTAATAGCGCCAGGTAGCGACAGTAGCGCTATTTTCACAGCGCACGCTAGTATTCGCTGTGCTTGGCCGTTGTTCGGTAGTTGATAGCGACCCCGTCGGTGTGCGGTAATGTTGAATACGGGGTTAGGAGTCGCTGTTTGACAGGTTCCGCGCTGTATGGGAGCGCATGACAGCGAACGGCCATAGCGAACGGCTCCCAGCATATTCATTAACAAATCACGCTCAAAAAATTCTCGCGCTGTGAAATGCTTGTTTAAACCCCAGAGCGCTGGCGGCGATGGGTTAAAAGTCGTTTTTTAACCCCCAAACAACCATATTTAAAAAAAAAACAAAGAAACATGTTTTTCAAAACATTTAGTAATATGAATACAATAATATCAGACCTGTAATATCAATTCTGCACAATTTTTTTTTTTTTTTTACCTTAAAAAAAATATCTAACATTGCAGAAGTGGTCACAGAATTTTTGACATTTAAAAAAAAAAAAAAAAAATACATTAATAGCAATTAATTATGAATATTTAAAGATTGCTCCATTGAAATGCATTGGAGAGCGCCAGGTAGCGAGAGGTCATACCTGGCGCTGTTCAAGGTCGCTCGCTGGCGCTGTGGGCTGAGGCTGGAATAATGATGAATGAGTCGCTATCTGGCGCTCTGTCAGTCGCTAAGCAGGATCGGCTTGATAAATGTGTGATTGCGGAGGGGAGCCGGCGTACTCGTGGCGGTGAGCGTCATTACCGTTCGCTCACCATTCGCTACCTGGCGCTATCCCTTGTTAAATAACGGCCTAAGAAGGAAAAAGTCTAGGAATTCTGAAAGTCATGGGGACAATAGACACGGTAATGATATGCAAATGATGAAAATGATGAATATTCCGTAATCTCACATTACTTAGGGGGTTATTTAAGAACGGATAGCGCCAGGTAGTGCCTCGTAGCGGCAGGCAGCGTCTGGTGAACGCCGAGCCCTGTACGGGAAACCACATTTATGAAAGCGAATATGGTGAGCGCCTCTAACAGCGCCATGTAGCGTCACATGAATTAATACAAGCGGCTCAGCATATAGCGCCGACGCTTTAGGCTCAGGAGCACCATGTAGTACCTGTCGCTCTCTGTCGCTCTCCCATACATTTCAATGGGGTTTCATTAGTTGTTTATAAATAGCGTGTTATCCTTTTTTTTGCTCAAATCAATGTGTGACGTCTCCTGGCTGCAAACAAACACTTTTATACATTTTTTTTTTTTATGCTGAATTAAATGTACAGGTCTGGCACTAAAGTGTTAATGTCACAGTGTTAAAACAAAGTCATTCCATGTGTTTTCGCTTTGTTACTGGTGGATATGTGTTCAAAAACGGACTTTAATCACACAGCGTCTGGCGCTCTATGCTACAGCGCCCAGCTTTAGAACGCTGACGCTGTGTGTGTAGTTTTTTGTTAAATATGGTGTGGAGCGCCGAGTGCCGGATGCACTGAGCTGGCGCTACCTATCGCTTGCTGCAATGTAGAGGGCCCAACACACATCATATTCATCAATTCCTTCCAAGTTAATACAGCGATCGAGATGCTCTGTTACAGCGCCCACTTACAGCGTCTACCAGCTGTCGCTCTAAGCACCGCTATACAGACGCTCATCTGGCAAAACGTGGCGTTAGTAGTGAATCAGCCTCTACGTATCGAGTATCGAGGGTCATGCACAGAAATATACACACTGGCAGGCTGATTCATTACTAACGCCAGGTACCGGCAGATGAGCGTCTGTACAGCGGTGCTAAGAGCGACCGCTAGTGGTCGCTCTGATTGGCCATGAGTCGCTATTACAGAGCGCCTCAGTCGCTGTAGTAACATTGCCGGAATTTATTAATTTGATTTGTGAGTGGCTATACCACCAGTACAGCGCTATATGGGCGCGAACGGTAGCGACTGGTCAGTGTGAGCGACTCAAACCATATTCATCAAAAAAACAGCCTTACACAGCGCCGGCGCTCAAAATTGTGTCGCTGTAGCCCAGAGCGCCAGACGCTGTGCGATTAAAGTCTGTTTTTGAACACATATCCACCAGTAACAAAGCGAAAACATACAGAATGACATTGTTATTACATTGAAAAGACAACAAATTTATGGAGTGGACGTGGTAACACCACACCTCCCTCACTAGAGATGAGCGAACTTTTGAAAAATTCGATTCGACTGATTCGCCGAATTTTCCGACAAAAATCGTTTCGACCCGAATAAATTCGCGACGAATCGCTATTAAAAACGGCTATTTCTGAGCCTCCTAGAGCCTCAATAGGGTTGTAAACCATTCTGCCTTGCTGTAACACGCACAGGATGCGTGCTGGGTTAGTTAAATAATGCTTTGAATAAATATCACATGCAGATCAGAGGCATCGCTAATAGAATCGCAGAGCGGCACAATTGCAGAGAGTTGAAGTGGCATCACTATGAGGGGCAGAAGGAGCCCAAATATACACTGGAGTTGGCCTCAGGAGCCCAAAAATTGGATGAATCACACCCTGGAGTTGGCAGGAGTTGACAGTAGCAGCAGCAGGAGCCCAAATATACACTGGAGTTGGCTTCAGGAGCCCAAAAATTGGATGAATCACACCCTGGAGTTGGCAGAAGTTGGCAGCAGCAGCAGCAGGAGCCCAAATATACACTGGAGTTGGCTTCAGGAGCCCAAAAATTGGATGAATCACACCCTGGAGTTGGCAGAAGTTGGCAGCAGCAGCAGCAGGAGCCCAAATATACACTGGAGTTGGCCTCAGGAGCCCAAAAATTGGATGAATCACACCCTGGAGTTGGCAGGAGTTGACAGTAGCAGCAGCAGGAGCCCAAATATACACTGGAGTTGGCTTCAGTAGCCCAAAAATTGGATGAATCACACCCTGGAGTTGGCAGAAGTTGGCAGCAGCAGCAGCAGCAGGAGCCCAAATATACGCTGGAGTTGGCCTCAGGAGCCCAAAAATTGGATGAATCACACCCTGGAGTTGGCAGGAGTTGACAGTAGCAGCAGCAGGAGCCCAAATATACACTGGAGTTGGCTTCAGGAGCCCAAAAATTGGATGAATCACACCCTGGAGTTGGCAGAAGTTGGCAGCAGCAGCAGCAGGAGCCCAAATATACACTGGAGTTGGCTTCAGGAGCCCAAAAATTGGATGAATCACACCCTGGAGTTGGCAGGAGTTGACAGTAGCAGCAGCAGGAGCCCAAATATACACTGGAGTTGGCTTCAGGAGCCCAAAAATTGGATGAATCACACCCTGGAGTTGGCAGGAGTTGACAGTAGCAGCAGCAGGAGCCCAAATATACACTGGAGTTGGCTTCAGGAGCCCAAAAATTGGATGAATCACACCCTGGAGTTGGCAGAAGTTGGCAGCAGCAGCAGCAGGAGCCCAAATATACACTGGAGTTGGCTTCAGGAGCCCAAAAATTGGATGAATCACACCCTGGAGTTGGCAGGAGTTGACAGTAGCAGCAGCAGGAGCCCAAATATACACTGGAGTTGGCTTCAGGAGCCCAAAAATTGGATGAATCACACCCTGGAGTTGGCAGAAGTTGGCAGCAGCAGCAGCAGGAGCCCAAATATACACTGGAGTTGGCTTCAGGAGCCCAAAAATTGGATGAATCACACCCTGGAGTTGGCAGGAGTTGACAGTAGCAGCAGCAGGAGCCCAAATATACACTGGAGTTGGCTTCAGGAGCCCAAAAATTGGATGAATCACACCCTGGAGTTGGCAGGAGTTGACAGTAGCAGCAGCAGCAGGAGCCCAAATATACACTGGAGTTGGCCTCAGGAGCCCAAAAATTGGATGAATCACACCCTGGAGTTGGCAGAAGTTGGCAGCAGCAGCAGCAGGAGCCCAAATATACACTGGAGTTGGCCTCAGGAGCCCAAAAATTGGATGAATCACACCCTGGAGTTGGCAGAAGTTGGCAGCAGCAGCAGCAGGAGCCCAAATATACACTGGAGTTGGCCTCAGGAGCCCAAAAATTGGATGAATCACACCCTGGAGTTGGCAGGAGTTAACAGTAGCAGCAGCAGGAGCCCAAATATAAACTGGAGTTGGCTTCAGGAGCCCAAAAATTGGATGAATCACACCCTGGAGTTGGCAGAAGTTGGCAGCAGCAGCAGCAGGAGCCCAAATATACACTGGAGTTGGCCTCAGGAGCCCAAAAATTGGATGAATCACACCCTGGAGTTGGCAGAAGTTGGCAGCAGCAGCAGCAGGAGCCCAAATATACACTGGAGTTGGCCTCAGGAGCCCAAAAATTGGATGAATCACACCCTGGAGTTGGCAGAAGTTGGCAGCAGCAGCAGCAGGAGCCCAAATATACACTGGAGTTGGCCTCAGGAGCCCAAAAATTGGATGAATCACACCCTGGAGTTGGCAGGAGTTGACAGCAGCAGCAGCAGGAGCCCAAATATACACTGGAGTTGGCTTCAGGAGCCCAAAAATTGGATGAATCACACCCTGGAGTTGGCAGAAGTTGGCAGCAGCAGCAGCAGGAGCCCAAATATACACTGGAGTTGGCCTCAGGAGCCCAAAAATTGGATGAATCACACCCTGGAGTTGGCAGAAGTTGGCAGCAGCAGCAGCAGGAGCCCAAATATACACTGGAGTTGGCCTCAGGAGCCCAAAAATTGGATGAATCACACCCTGGAGTTGGCAGGAGTTGACAGTAGCAGCAGCAGGAGCCCAAATATACACTGGAGTTGGCTTCAGGAGCCCAAAAATTGGATGAATCACACCCTGGAGTTGGCAGAAGTTGGCAGCAGCAGCAGCAGGAGCCCAAATATACACTGGAGTTGGCTTCAGGAGCCCAAAAATTGGATGAATCACACCCTGGAGTTGGCAGGAGTTGACAGTAGCAGCAGCAGGAGCCCAAAAAATGGCCTAAAGACATAAATATGTTTTGCACCATTTGGAAAGTGTAAAACGTGGCACCATGCTGAATCTAGTCGCATGCATCAGGCATTGGTGGGTGGAAATCCTGGCTGATCCATCCCTGATTCATTTTGACAAAGGTGAGTCTCTCCACATTTTTAGTTGACAGACGAGTTCTCCTCGCCGTAACTATGGCCCCCGCCGCACTAAACACCCGCTCAGATGGCACGCTACTTGCCGGGCAGGACAGCTTTTCCAGGGCAAACTCTGCTAGTTGCGGCCACAAATCAAGTTTGGCTGCCCAGAAGTCCAGCGGATCCTCAAGGTGTGTTGGCATGGTCATGTCAAAGTATGACATGACCTGCTGGTTCAGGTCCTGCTCCAGGTCTTCCTGCTGCTCATGAGTAGCCTCACTATGCGGGTGTAGAAAGCTACTCATTAGCGACTGAAGACTGAGGCTGCTGCTGCTGATGGAGCTTCTGCTGCTGCTGCTGCCAACCCCCCCAGCGGCCATGGCAGTGGAAGGTGAGCGCAGAGGTCCCCTCGAGTCAGACCTGCGAGAGTATGGACCATGGCGCAGATAGGCATCGGCCAACTGCCTACGTAGAATGTCTTTGTAGTAGTTGAGTTTGTCCTCCCTCTCGGTGGGTTTAAAAAATGCCCCCATTTTGTGCCGGAAGCGAGGGTCCAATAAGGTGGACAGCCAGAAGTCATCCCGCCGACAGATGGAAACAATTCTGGGGTCACTACGCAAGCACGTGAGCATGCTTCGTGCCATTTGCGCAAGTGACTCGGATGGACTACCTGTCTCCATCTCCACTGCATACTGCCACGGTGTGCCCGGGTCCTCTGTCTCGCCTTCCTCAAAAACCTCTAGCTCCTCTGGCTGCTCCTGCTCCTCCTCTCCTGTCCGCTGACTAGATAAACCAGCCATTTCGCCAAGCCTAAACTGTGTTTCGCTGGGCAACTCCTCCTCCTCCTCTTCCTCCTCCTCCAGTTCAGCTCCAGCGGGGTTCATGTGGCCGTAAGATGTAAACGCCATGTCTCCAGTGCCCTGACCAGCCATGGTTTCCAACATGTGCTGTAGTACATGAAGCAGTGGAATCACGTCGTTCATCCCGTAATCCTGCCGACTGACAAATAAAGTGGCATCCTCAAAGGGCCTGAGCAAACGGCAGGTGTCACGTATGAGCTGCCACTGGTTGACATTGAAGTTACACAGGGGAGTCCCCCTATCTGCTTGGATCATCAGGAAATCCGTGATGGCTTTTCTCTGTTCATATAATCGGTCCAACATGTGAAGGGTGGAATTCCAACGGGTGGAAACATCGCAAATCAGACTATGTTGGGGGATACCATTCTGACGCTGTAGCTCAAGAAGGGTGTGTTTGGCGGTGTAGGAGTGGCTGAAGTGCATGCAAAGTTTCCTTGAAGTTGTTAGGATGTCTTGCAGATGGGGGGAACACTTCAGATACCGCTTGACAACCAGATTGAAGACGTGAGCCATGCAGGGGGCATGGGTCAGGCTTCCTTGGCGCAGCGCAGACAAAATGTTCTTCCCATTGTCGGTAACCATGATTCCCATTTTAAGTTTTCTCGGAGTAAGCCATGTTTGGATTTCCTGATGAATACATTTAAGCAGTTCCTCCCCTGTGTGACTCCGTTCGCCAAGACAAACCATGTGAAGCACTGCGTGACACCTCCGTGCCCTGCACACATGGTAGACTGGAGGGGCACTGAGACTTGAGCCTACAGTGGAGGGTGAGGAGATGGCGGAGGATGAGGAGGCCGAGTCGCACGGTGTCACAGGCCCAATGGGCAGAGAGCGCGGAGGCCGAAGCGGCGTGACCTGTCCAAGTTGCTGCTGCAAAGGGACCACATTCACCCAGTGGGCCGTAAACGACATGTACTGCCCCTGACCGTAGTTACAGCTCCAGATGTCGGCGCTGCCATGTATTTTGCTACACACCGACAGGCTCAAGGACTGGCCCACCTTCTGTTCAACAAAAGTGTGCAGCGCTGGTACTGCCTTCTTGGCAAAGAAATGACGGCTTGGGACTCTCCACCTCGGCTCGGCACAAGCCATCAGTTCTCTGAAAGGTGCAGATTCCACCACCTGAAAAGGGAGCGACTGCAGCACCAGCAACTTGGACAGGAGCACATTCAGCTTCTGCGCCGTAGGATGAGTGGGCGCATACTGCTGTCTCTTGGACATGGCTTCGCTGATGGATTGCTGGCGGGATGCATGACTTGGAGGAGGAGGAGGAGGAGCAGGAGCGACAGAGGATGGGTATGACGCACAGCTGCCTTCGGCTGAGGTGCTGGAGCCTTGGCTGGCAGAAATTGGGAGCTCACTTGGTGAGGAAGCAGACTGGACCACCCCTTGGGAGCCTCGGTTCTCCCAGGTCGTTTTATGGTGACGCATCATATGTTGACGCAGGGCCGTGGTGCCAACATTTGGACCCTGGCCACGCTTCACCTTTTGCCTACATATCTTGCATGTGGCCATGTTACCCTCCTGCGGATGCCTCAGGAAAAACTGCCACACTGCCGAGTAGCTACTTTTCCCACCCCCTGGCCTCACTGATTCACTGCTGCTGTTGCCAACTCCAGGAACCCCTGCTCCACTACCTCCCGATAAGGTAGACTGCCGCACAGCAGGTGCTCTACCCCGGCCCCGGCCGGCTCCAGCCTTTGGAATTGTGCCCCCATGCTGACTGCTACCACCTTGCTGCCTCAGCTGCTGACTCCGGGGCAACCTGCGCCCCTCTTCTCCTGATGATGACGATGAAGCCCCTTCATCACCCGGCTCCCAAGTGCGATCGGCTTCATCGTCATCATCATCATCATCACCGAGTTGTGGCTGTACGTCACTGATGTTCGTGGATTCGTCAACAGTGTCTGGCGCAGGAGCTGGAACGCTCGCAGCACCCACGACACTGTCCACATCACTATTTGTCTGCCTAGCTAAAGAAGCCACCTCCATTTCTTGGCTGGGCAGTAGCTGCTGACTGTCCTCCTGTATCTGATCGTCCTCCTCACTAAAGAGTGGAGCTGAACCCAAAGCATAGGATACGTCGCTGGGGGAGGGAACGGCGTAGGACAGAGGCAATGGGAGGACAGGGACTGCTCTCGGGGCATGCCAACTCAGGGTTGTGTCAGAGGAACCTACCGACCCTAGACTGGGGGTCTCAGATGTAAGTTGTGATGATGTTGTTGATGAGCGCGTCAGCCAATCTACCACGGCAGATGCGTTACTGGTGGAGACCCGACCGCTAGCAGATACTGGCAGATTAGGTCTCTCAGCGTGACTCCTGCTGCTACTGGCCCCCAGTCTGATGCGAGCTCTGCCTGCGGAATCTTGGCCTCTGCCACTCCTCTTTTCACTTCCAGGCACTTGTCTGCCCGACATAGTCTAACTGGCGTGGTAGTAGGTGATATTTAAAAAAACCCGGGCAGCGGTGGGTCTATATGAAACAGAATATAATGCACACCAAAAGTGAGCAGTAACACTCAGCCTCCAACAGGCCTGCTTAGTGTAAATAAGAGAGCTGCTTAGTGTAAATAAAGAGGGGTATGCTATGTTACAGAATGGGATGCCTCAACAGAAGTGCACCTGGCAGGCAGCAGTAAGCCTATGCCCAGCAAAAGTGTCTTATAATATAAATATAATAAGAGCAAATGCTTATATGGTCTTAAACAGAGGCTGCTGTAGTCACAGAATGGGATGCCCTGGGCAGGAATGGACCTGGCAGGGTCCAGTAGTGCTTTGCCCAGCAAAAGTGTCTTTATCAGGCTAATTTCAAATATGATAAGAGCAAATGCTTATATGGTCTTAAACAGAGGCTGCTTTAGTCACAGAATGGGATGCCCTGGGCAGGAATGGACCTGGCAGGGTACAGTAGTGCTTTGCCCAGCAAAAGTGTCTTTATCAGGCCTAATTTCAAATATGATAAGAGCAAATGCTTATATGGTCTTAAACAGAGGCTGCTTTAGTCACAGAATGGTATGCCCCAACAGGAATCGACCTGGCAGGGTCCAGTAGTGCTTTGCCCAGCAAAAGTGTCTTTATCAGGCTAATTTCAAATATGATAAGAGCAAATGCTTATATGGTCTTAAACAGAGGCTGCTGTAGTCACAGAATGGGATGCCCTGGGCAGGAATGGACCTGGCAGGGTCCAGTAGTGCTTTGCCCAGCAAAAGTGTCTTTATCAGGCTAATTTCAAATATGATAAGAGCAAATGCTTATATGGTCTTAAACAGAGGCTGCTTTAGTCACAGAATGGGATGCCCTGGGCAGGAATGGACCTGGCAGGGTACAGTAGTGCTTTGCCCAGCAAAAGTGTCTTTATCAGGCCTAATTTCAAATATGATAAGAGCAAATGCTTATATGGTCTTAAACAGAGGCTGCTTTAGTCACAGAATGGGATGCCCTAGGCAGGAATCGACCTGGCAGGGTCCAGTAGTGCTTTGCCCAGCAAAAGTGTCTTTATCAGGCCTAATTTCAAATATGATAAGAGCAAATGCTTATATGGTCTTAAACAGAGGCTGCTTTAGTCACAGAATGGGATGCCCTGGGCAGGAATGGACCTGGCAGGGTACAGTAGTGCTTTGCCCAGCAAAAGTGTCTTTATCAGGCTAATTTCAAATATGATAAGAGCAAATGCTTATATGGTCTTAAACAGAGGCTGCTTTAGTCACAGAATGGGATGCCCTGGGCAGGAATGGACCTGGCAGGGTCCAGTAGTGCTTTGCCCAGCAAAAGTGTCTTTATCAGGCTAATTTCAAATATGATAAGAGCAAATGCTTATATGGTCTTAAACAGAGGCTGCTTTAGTCACAGAATGGGATGCCCTGGGCAGGAATGGACCTGGCAGGGTCCAGTAGTGCTTTGCCCAGCAAAAGTGTCTTTATCAGGCTAATTTCAAATATGATAAGAGCAAATGCTTATATGGTCTTAAACAGAGGCTGCTGTAGTCACAGAATGGGATGCCCTGGGCAGGAATGGACCTGGCAGGGTCCAGTAGTGCTTTGCCCAGCAAAAGTGTCTTTATCAGGCTAATTTCAAATATGATAAGAGCAAATGCTTATATGGTCTTAAACAGAGGCTGCTTTAGTCACAGAATGGGATGCCCTGGGCAGGAATGGACCTGGCAGGGTCCAGTAGTGCTTTGCCCAGCAAAAGTGTCTTTATCAGGCTAATTTCAAATATGATAAGAGCAAATGCTTATATGGTCTTAAACAGAGGCTGCTTTAGTCACAGAATGGGATGCCCTGGGCAGGAATGGACCTGGCAGGGTACAGTAGTGCTTTGCCCAGCAAAAGTGTCTTTATCAGGCTAATTTCAAATATGATAAGAGCAAATGCTTATATGGTCTTAAACAGAGGCTGCTTTAGTCACAGAATGGGATGCCCTGGGCAGGAATGGACCTGGCAGGGTCCAGTAGTGCTTTGCCCAGCAAAAGTGTCTTTATCAGGCCTAATTTCAAATATGATAAGAGCAAATGCTTATATGGTCTTAAAAAGAGGCTGCTTTAGTCACAGAATGGGATGCCCCAACAGGAATCGACCTGGCAGGGTCCAGTAGTGCTTTGCCCAGCAAAAGTGTCTTTATCAGGCCTAATTTCAAATATGATAAGAGCAAATGCTTATATGGTCTTAAACAGAGGCTGCTTTAGTCACAGAATGGGATGCCCTGGGCAGGAATGGACCTGGCAGGGTCCAGTAGTGCTTTGCCCAGCAAAAGTGTCTTTATCAGGCTAATTTCAAATATGATAAGAGCAAATGCCTATATGGTCTTAAACAGAGGCTGCTTTAGTCACAGAATGGGATGCCCTGGGCAGGAATGGACCTGGCAGGGTCCAGTAGTGCTTTGCCCAGCAAAAGTGTCTTTATCAGGCCTAATTTCAAATATGATAAGAGCAAATGCTTATATGGTCTTAAACAGAGGCTGCTTTAGTCACAGAATGGGATGCCCCAACAGGAATCGACCTGGCAGGGTCCAGTAGTGCTTTGCCCAGCAAAAGTGTCTTTATCAGGCCTAATTTCAAATATGATAAGAGCAAATGCTTATATGGTCTTAAACAGAGGCTGCTTTAGTCACAGAATGGGATGCCCTGGGCAGGAATGGACCTGGCAGGGTACAGTAGTGCTTTGCCCAGCAAAAGTGTCTTTATCAGGCTAATTTCAAATATGATAAGAGCAAATGCTTATATGGTCTTAAACAGAGGCTGCTGTAGTCACAGAATGGGATGCCCTGGGCAGGAATGGACCTGGCAGGGTCCAGTAGTGCTTTGCCCAGTAAAAGTGTCTTTATCAGGCTAATTTCAAATATGATAAGAGCAAATGCTTATATGGTCTTAAACAGAGGCTGCTGTAGTCACAGAATGGGATGCCCTGGGCAGGAATGGACCTGGCAGGGTCCAGTAGTGCTTTGCCCAGCAAAAGTGTCTTTATCAGGCTAATTTCAAATATGATAAGAGCAAATGCTTATATGGTCTTAAACAGAGGCTGCTTTAGTCACAGAATGGGATGCCCTGGGCAGGAATGGACCTGGCAGGGTACAGTAGTGCTTTGCCCAGCAAAAGTGTCTTTATCAGGCCTAATTTCAAATATGATAAGAGCAAATGCTTATATGGTCTTAAACAGAGGCTGCTTTAGTCACAGAATGGGATGCCCCAACAGGAATGGACCTGGCAGGGTCCAGTAGTGCTTTGCCCAGCAAAAGTGTCTTTATCAGGCCTAATTTCAAATATGATAAGAGCAAATGCTTATATGGTCTTAAACAGAGGCTGCTTTAGTCACAGAATGGGATGCCCTGGGCAGGAATGGACCTGGCAGGGTACAGTAGTGCTTTGCCCAGCAAAAGTGTCTTTATCAGGCCTAATTTCAAATATGATAAGAGCAAATGCTTATATGGTCTTAAACAGAGGCTGCTTTAGTCACAGAATGGGATGCCCCAACAGGAATCGACCTGGCAGGGTCCAGTAGTGCTTTGCCCAGCAAAAGTGTCTTTATCAGGCCTAATTTCAAATATGATAAGAGCAAATGCTTATATGGTCTTAAACAGAGGCTGCTTTAGTCACAGAATGGGATGCCCTGGGCAGGAATGGACCTGGCAGGGTACAGTAGTGCTTTGCCCAGCAAAAGTGTCTTTATCAGGCCTAATTTCAAATATGATAAGAGCAAATGCTTATATGGTCTTAAACAGAGGCTGCTTTAGTCACAGAATGGGATGCCCTGGGCAGGAATGGACCTGGCAGGGTCCAGTAGTGCTTTGCCCAGCAAAAGTGTCTTTATCAGGCTAATTTCAAATATGATAAGAGCAAATGCTTATATGGTCTTAAACAGAGGCTGCTTTAGTCACAGAATGGGATGCCCTGGGCAGGAATGGACCTGGCAGGGTCCAGTAGTGCTTTGCCCAGCAAAAGTGTCTTTATCAGGCCTAATTTCAAATATGATAAGAGCAAATGCTTATATGGTCTTAAACAGAGGCTGCTTTAGTCACAGAATGGGATGCCCTGGGCAGGAATGGACCTGGCAGGGTCCAGTAGTGCTTTGCCCAGCAAAAGTGTCTTTATCAGGCCTAATTTCAAATATGATAAGAGCAAATGCTTATATGGTCTTAAACAGAGGCTGCTTTAGTCACAGAATGGGATGCCCTGGGCAGGAATGGACCTGGCAGGGTCCAGTAGTGCTTTGCCCAGCAAAAGTGTCTTTATCAGGCTAATTTCAAATATGATAAGAGCAAATGCTTATATGGTCTTAAACAGAGGCTGCTGTAGTCACAGAATGGGATGCCCTGGGCAGGAATGGACCTGGCAGGGTCCAGTAGTGCTTTGCCCAGCAAAAGTGTCTTTATCAGGCTAATTTCAAATATGATAAGAGCAAATGCTTATATGGTCTTAAACAGAGGCTGCTGTAGTCACAGAATGGGATGCCCTGGGCAGGAATGGACCTGGCAGGGTCCAGTAGTGCTTTGCCCAGCAAAAGTGTCTTTATCAGGCTAATTTCAAATATGATAAGAGCAAATGCTTATATGGTCTTAAACAGAGGCTGCTGTAGTCACAGAATGGGATGCCCTGGGCAGGAATGGACCTGGCAGGGTCCAGTAGTGCTTTGCCCAGCAAAAGTGTCTTTATCAGGCTAATTTCAAATATGATAAGAGCAAATGCTTATATGGTCTTAAACAGAGGCTGCTTTAGTCACAGAATGGGATGCCCTGGGCAGGAATGGACCTGGCAGGGTACAGTAGTGCTTTGCCCAGCAAAAGTGTCTTTATCAGGCTAATTTCAAATATGATAAGAGCAAATGCTTATATGGTCTTAAACAGAGGCTGCTTTAGTCACAGAATGGGATGCCCTGGGCAGGAATGGATCTGGCAGGGTCCAGTAGTGCTTTGCCCAGCAAAAGTGTCTTTATCAGGCTAATTTCAAATATGATAAGAGCAAATGCTTATATGGTCTTAAACAGAGGCTGCTTTAGTCACAGAATGGGATGCCCTGGGCAGGAATGGACCTGGCAGGGTACAGTAGTGCTTTGCCCAGCAAAAGTGTCTTTATCAGGCCTAATTTCAAATATGATAAGAGCAAATGCTTATATGGTCTTAAACAGAGGCTGCTTTAGTCACAGAATGGGATGCCCCAACAGGAATCGACCTGGCAGGGTCCAGTAGTGCTTTGCCCAGCAAAAGGGTCTTTATCAGGCCTAATTTCAAATTTGATAAGAGCAAATGCTTATATGGTCTTAAACAGAGGCTGCTGTAGTCACAGAATGGGATGCCCTGGGCAGGAATGGACCTGGCAGGGTCCAGTAGTGCTTTGCCCAGCAAAAGTGTCTTTATCAGGCTAATTTCAAATATGATAAGAGCAAATGCTTATATGGTCTTAAACAGAGGCTGCTGTAGTCACAGAATGGGATGCCCTGGGCAGGAATGGACCTGGCAGGGTCCAGTAGTGCTTTGCCCAGCAAAAGTGTCTTTATCAGGCTAATTTCAAATATGATAAGAGCAAATGCTTATATGGTCTTAAACAGAGGCTGCTTTAGTCACAGAATGGGATGCCCTGGGCAGGAATGGACCTGGCAGGGTACAGTAGTGCTTTGCCCAGCAAAAGTGTCTTTATCAGGCTAATTTCAAATATGATAAGAGCAAATGCTTATATGGTCTTAAACAGAGGCTGCTTTAGTCACAGAATGGGATGCCCTGGGCAGGAATGGACCTGGCAGGGTCCAGTAGTGCTTTGCCCAGCAAAAGTGTCTTTATCAGGCTAATTTCAAATATGATAAGAGCAAATGCTTATATGGTCTTAAACAGAGGCTGCTTTAGTCACAGAATGGGATGCCCTGGGCAGGAATGGACCTGGCAGGGTCCAGTAGTGCTTTGCCCAGCAAAAGTGTCTTTATCAGGCCTAATTTCAAATATGATAAGAGCAAATGCTTATATGGTCTTAAAAAGAGGCTGCTTTAGTCACAGAATGGGATGCCCCAACAGGAATCGACCTGGCAGGGTCCAGTAGTGCTTTGCCCAGCAAAAGTGTCTTTATCAGGCCTAATTTCAAATATGATAAGAGCAAATGCTTATATGGTCTTAAACAGAGGCTGCTTTAGTCACAGAATGGGATGCCCTGGGCAGGAATGGACCTGGCAGGGTCCAGTAGTGCTTTGCCCAGCAAAAGTGTCTTTATCAGGCTAATTTCAAATATGATAAGAGCAAATGCTTATATGGTCTTAAACAGAGGCTGCTGTAGTCACAGAATGGGATGCCCTGGGCAGGAATGGACCTGGCAGGGTCCAGTAGTGCTTTGCCCAGCAAAAGTGTCTTTATCAGGCTAATTTCAAATATGATAAGAGCAAATGCTTATATGGTCTTAAACAGAGGCTGCTTTAGTCACAGAATGGGATGCCCTGGGCAGGAATGGACCTGGCAGGGTACAGTAGTGCTTTGCCCAGCAAAAGTGTCTTTATCAGGCTAATTTCAAATATGATAAGAGCAAATGCTTATATGGTCTTAAACAGAGGCTGCTTTAGTCACAGAATGGGATGCCCTGGGCAGGAATGGACCTGGCAGGGTCCAGTAGTGCTCTGCCCAGCAAAAGTGTCTTTATCAGGCTAATTTCAAATATGATAAGAGCAAATGCTTATATGGTCTTAAACAGAGGCTGCTTTAGTCACAGAATGGGATGCCCTGGGCAGGAATGGACCTGGCAGGGTCCAGTAGTGCTTTGCCCAGCAAAAGTGTCTTTATCAGGCCTAATTTCAAATATGATAAGAGCAAATGCTTATATGGTCTTAAACAGAGGCTGCTTTAGTCACAGAATGGGATGCCCCAACAGGAATCGACCTGGCAGGGTCCAGTAGTGCTTTGCCCAGCAAAAGTGTCTTTATCAGGCCTAATTTCAAATATGATAAGAGCAAATGCTTATATGGTCTTAAACAGAGGCTGCTTTAGTCACAGAATGGGATGCCCTGGGCAGGAATGGACCTGGCAGGGTCCAGTAGTGCTTTGCCCAGCAAAAGTGTCTTTATCAGGCTAATTTCAAATATGATAAGAGCAAATGCTTATATGGTCTTAAACAGAGGCTGCTGTAGTCACAGAATGGGATGCCCTGGGCAGGAATGGACCTGGCAGGGTCCAGTAGTGCTTTGCCCAGCAAAAGTGTCTTTATCAGGCTAATTTCAAATATGATAAGAGCAAATGCTTATATGGTCTTAAACAGAGGCTGCTTTAGTCACAGAATGGGATGCCCTGGGCAGGAATGGACCTGGCAGGGTACAGTAGTGCTTTGCCCAGCAAAAGTGTCTTTATCAGGCTAATTTCAAATATGATAAGAGCAAATGCTTATATGGTCTTAAACAGAGGCTGCTTTAGTCACAGAATGGGATGCCCTGGGCAGGAATGGACCTGGCAGGGTCCAGTAGTGCTTTGCCCAGCAAAAGTGTCTTTATCAGGCTAATTTCAAATATGATAAGAGCAAATGCTTATATGGTCTTAAACAGAGGCTGCTTTAGTCACAGAATGGGATGCCCTGGGCAGGAATGGACCTGGCAGGGTCCAGTAGTGCTTTGCCCAGCAAAAGTGTCTTTATCAGGCCTAATTTCAAATATGATAAGAGCAAATGCTTATATGGTCTTAAACAGAGGCTGCTTTAGTCACAGAATGGGATGCCCCAACAGGAATCGACCTGGCAGGGTCCAGTAGTGCTTTGCCCAGCAAAAGTGTCTTTATCAGGCCTAATTTCAAATATGATAAGAGCAAATGCTTATATGGTCTTAAACAGAGGCTGCTTTAGTCACAGAATGGGATGCCCTGGGCAGGAATGGACCTGGCAGGGTACAGTAGTGCTTTGCCCAGCAAAAGTGTCTTTATCAGGCCTAATTTCAAATATGATAAGAGCAAATGCTTATATGGTCTTAAACAGAGGCTGCTTTAGTCACAGAATGGGATGCCCCAACAGGAATCGACCTGGCAGGGTCCAGTAGTGCTTTGCCCAGCAAAAGTGTCTTTATCAGGCCTAATTTCAAATATGATAAGAGCAAATGCTTATATGGTCTTAAACAGAGGCTGCTTTAGTCACAGAATGGGATGCCCTGGGCAGGAATGGACCTGGCAGGGTCCAGTAGTGCTTTGCCCAGCAAAAGTGTCTTTATCAGGCTAATTTCAAATATGATAAGAGCAAATGCTTATATGGTCTTAAACAGAGGCTGCTGTAGTCACAGAATGGGATGCCCTGGGCAGGAATGGACCTGGCAGGGTCCAGTAGTGCTTTGCCCAGCAAAAGTGTCTTTATCAGGCTAATTTCAAATATGATAAGAGCAAATGCTTATATGGTCTTAAACAGAGGCTGCTTTAGTCACAGAATGGGATGCCCTGGGCAGGAATGGACCTGGCAGGGTACAGTAGTGCTTTGCCCAGCAAAAGTGTCTTTATCAGGCTAATTTCAAATATGATAAGAGCAAATGCTTATATGGTCTTAAACAGAGGCTGCTTTAGTCACAGAATGGGATGCCTCACAGCAGACTTAAGATCAGTTCAGTATATATGCACAGTTAGTTACTATAAGCAGCCTGAAAACGCTAACAAAGGCTGGATGAAAAAAAAAAAATCTCCCTGTCACAGCCTCCGTTTTTCCTACCTTTCCCTGGCTTTCTGTCTGTCTCCTGTCTGTCTCCTGCCTGTCTCCTGCCTGTCTCCAGCCTGTCCCTGTCTGTCCCTGCCTGTCTAAGTGCCTCAGCTACACAGCGTTCTGTCTGTCACGAATGCAATAGAGAAATGAGGAAAAGCAAGATGGCCGCCGTTAAATACCGCTGTGTGACGTCACCGGGCTTGCTGGCTGCTGATAGGCTGCATGTGACTGCCCCAGCTTGCACTGGCGCGGGATAGATGTCCAGACATGTCCCGTCCGCCATCTTAGAATGCCTGTAAATGTAAATGAATGGATGTTAAAGGAAAACTTCGAGTGATCGAATCGCGGGGAAATTCGGATTCGATCCGAATCAAATTTTTCCTGAAATTCGGATCGAATCCGGGTTCGTCCGGATCGATTCGCTCATCCCTATCCCTCACATTATGGAGCACCAAACAATACACACATCAAATGTCTGATACTCAAAACATGAAATATTTTATTAGATGACCAAAAAATTATTTAAAAACATACACAACACAAGACATTTAAAACCAAGGCAAATCCCCCGACATAAGGCTCGATTCAGAGAGATAAAAAAAGACTTTAGTTTTTGTGCCAATCTGTTTTTTTTTTTTTTAAATGTTCCCGCTCTCGTATGAGTGTACGAGCGATTCTATGCATGCATTGCAAACCTTCTGTAAAGTTTCCGTCCGTTCGTGCGGCAGATTACGAATACGAGAATGTCATTTTCCATCCAGACTTTTCCGTTTCATTTCCACATATTACAACGTAGGCTTTCGTTTTTGCCCTTTTCCCATTGTCTCCTTCCACGAGTCCTTTTCGTTTCCCATTAGTTTCTGTTTCCCTTTTTCAATAAATATTCGTCCAGACGGAAATCCTTACGATCTTGCGCCTGCGCACTACAAACTTAACTCATTAAAGTGCTCACCTACATATTTGCCACCCTCACTTCTACTACAATGTTTAGCTAAATCACTTAGCACTATCCTCCATCTTCCCATTTGGACCCTTAAAGCTCACCCAAACCACTTCTTGGTTAGGTTCTTCTTCCATTTTAGCTCCCTAAAACTCACCCAAATCACTTCTCGGTCATGTGAATATTCATCTTTAAATATTTCTGGGCCCATTCGTTTTGTGTTAATGTATTTTGAAAATGAAATGACACTGAAACTTTTTTTTTTTCCATCATAAAATATTAAAATATTTTGAAAATTTAAAATTTTTACAACTATAAAAAACAAAATACATAGCAATGGCAGAACATTATTCTTCATCTGTGGTCCCCAACGAGTTGCGCAGCTCCTGCATCTCACCCACCAACTGAAGGACCCTGACACTCAGTTGTGCCACTCTGGCACGTGTGGTCCCTGTTAAAAAACGTAAATTAAAATATTGGTATAACCTTGTTGGGGTCATACTGCAGTGCCCCCCCCGTATGGTCCAAACACCTAAATCTGGACTTCAAAAGCCAGAAGGCCCTCGCCACCACGGCCCGGGTTTTGCATAGTGCCCGATTAGAGAACCCCTGGCCCGCATTCTGCAGGCAAAGAACGGGCATCAGGAGCAAGGGCAGGAGTGGATATCCAGAATCCCCTGAAAGAATTTAAAAATACTAACATAAAATACACATTCTAAGCTACAATATTGTTTAACATGTCATCAAGGGCTAAAAACAGCCATAGGTTAAGACATGAGTCATCAACTATATTCATTGCCATACAGTGAAAATGGATTGATGGAATGTGAGCAAACTTACCCAGGAGCCATCCACCAGATAATTCTCCTGACTCAAACTGACGAAATAAGCCGGAGCTCTGCAATATATAAGCGTCATGGGACGACCCTGGATGCCCTGCAAGAACACTGAGGAATCGCATAGCTGGACCAATCACTGCTTGTATGTTGTGCAAGTGGCACATCTTGCGGTTCCTGCAACCAAATATAAAATAATTACACAAAGCAAAGGTAACCAACTAAAACAATAACTCCTACAACAAATTAAGATTCAAGTTCAACAATCCAAATATAATTCACAAAGGACATAAGTCTAAAAAAATATAGCAATTATATGGATGTGTGGGAAAATAAAGGTTTACATGCTAAGGACTAATTAAGGTCAGCATTAAAATGCTTCTATAAGGCATACATGAAATGTATTGATTCAGGTATGCATTGCTATACAATTTATGGCCTCGGCCATGCTGATACATGCAATGCCTTGGTGCTAAAGGCGGGCAGACTCCTCCACATAGCCGCAAAACATGTTCAACAATAGCAAATCCGAGTCCTCAAAGGTCCCGTAAGTGGATCGGAAATGAAACGGATTTATAGGGTGGTGATCCGTCGGAAATCAGCTCTCTGAATCAGACGCAAGCCCATCCCAACAACGGAAGTTATCTGAACGAACGAAAAAAAAATATCAGATTTTGTTGGGAAAATGATCCGAACTAACGCAAATGATTCGATTTGCTTCCGTTCATCGAAAGCGCATATACGCATTTTCCAGAACGTTCGTACGAATGAAAAATGGACGAAAATAACCCAAAAAATAACAAACACCCACAAAAACTTTCACAGACAGCTACAGAAGTCTGGACGAATGTGTCTTTGAATCGAGCCTATAGTCTCTAATGATATCTAATGCTGGTGATAATATTAAGCCACTACTACTAATATAGATCTTAGTGGGCTATGGGTCTACCCTGAATATCCTAATGTACTGAGGTATTATTTGTGCCGGCACAAAAGACTATTAAAGCCTATATCTCATAATTTAGCTACCTGTCTGAAAATAAACACCCATATGTAACCGTGAACTAATATTTCCTAACAATACAATCCAAATATAACCAATATATACAGAAAACAAAAATTACTACATGTGACAATATCCATAAAATCACCTTGTATACTCTAGCGGATCATATGCTGTATAAAGTGCTAAGTGCAAGATAAATATAAAGTTATAATTAATACAAAACACATATGTAAACAAATCACTTATAAACTGCCCCAAGAGAGAAAGAGGTCAGTAATCACCAATAAATACTAACAGGTGATAATACAATACCAGTATAACACAAATAAAGTGCATGTGCCAGCAAGTCTCATAAGGTATAACGCTTGATAACAGAGCAGCCCACAGCAACAAATGCAGGAAGGGGGAATGCGAAAAAGACACCCGTTCTTAAACGCGTGCTGTGACTTTAAATATCCTCTTACCCATCCCACCGCACGCCCGCGCTCCCGCGCTCCCAACAATACTCTATCGGCCTTATTTATCAAGGGCTAGCGCCAGGTAGTGTCTGACGAGTGCCAGGTACCGCCAGCTAACGGCGGCTACCGAATCAAGTACGCCCGGCGGCGGTCACAATGACGCTAAATGAGGCTAGCGCCGGCGAGAGCGTCAGCTAGCGCGGGATTCATCATGTAGCCGACTGCAACGAACAGCGCCGCTGCTAATCCCATCACAGCGACAGGTATGACCTTGCGCTCCCTGGCGTGGTCCAATGCATTTCAATGGAGCAATCTTTAAATAATCATAATTAATTGCTATTAATGTTTTTTTTTTTTTTTTTTTAATGTCAAAAATTCTGTGACCACTTCTGCAATGTTAGGAATTTTTTCCCGTAAAAAAAAAAAAAAAATTGTGCAGAATTGATATTACAGGTCTGATATTCATGTATTCATATTACAAAATGTTTAGAAAAACTTGTATAATTTTTACATATAAAAAAAAAGGTTGTTTGGGGGTTAAAAACGACTTTACACACATCGCCGCCAGCGCTCTGGGGTTTAAACAAGGAATTCACAGCGCGAGAAATTTTTGAGCGTGATTTTTTAATGAATCTGCAGCAAGCCGTTCGCTCTGGCCATTCGCTGTCAGGCGCTCCAATACAGCGCGGAACCTGTGAAACATCGACTCCTAACCCCGTATTCAATATTACCGCACACCGACTGAGTCGCTGTCAACAAGCAAACCCCGGCCAAGCACAGCGAATACTAGCTGGCGCTGTGAAAATCACGCTACTGGCGCTCATCTGTCGCTACCTGGCGCTATTAATGAATCGGCCTCTTTGTTAGATCCGGCGCGTCCCGCCACACCCGGAAGTGCGGTCGCATCAGGCATAGATGACATGAGCCTCATCCTGTTATTACATTGTAACATGAACACTTTAATACCAGACCTGTAATGACAATTCTGCATAAAAATGTAAAAAAGTTTTCAAAAATGAATTTTTTAAAATATTATTTATTTTCTCGCAGGACTTGAAGTGGAGCAAGCAAGCTACCGTTATCTTAAAGAAGGCCCAACAAAGTTTCTACTTCTTGAGGCAATTGAGAAGATACGGTATGTCTTAGGGAAATTTCGAAAACCTTCTACAAAGCTGCCATAGGATCGATCTTGACCACTTCATTCACTGTGTGGTGCGGTGGGGCCAAGGACAGGCTTAGGCTGAAGAGAATAACCAGAATTGCCGAGCGTATAATTGGATCCCCCTTACCATCTCTGGATAAGCAATTCATGAGCAGAATCTCTTCAAAGGCGGGCAGGCTGATTCATCACTAACGCCAGGTAGCGACAGATGAGCGTCTGTAGCAGGCATTTTCAGAGCGCCCGCTAGTAGTCGCAGTGCTCGGCCGTGAGTCGCTACTTTATAGCGACTCAGTCGCTGTTCAGTAATGTTGAATACATTGTGAGGAGTCGCTATTTGACCAGTACAGCGCTGTATGGGAGCGCATGTTAGCGACTGCTCATAGCGACCGACTCACACCATATTCAGCAAAAAAACAGCCTCACAAATCTCTGGCGCTGAAAAATAGTTGTTTGAAGCCCAGAGCGCAGGAGGCGGTGTGTTTAAAGTGTGTTTTTCAGCATCTATCCACTAGTAACAAAGCGAAAACATGTGGAATTACATTGTAACAACATTGTAACATGAACACTTTAATGGCAGACCTGTAATGTCATTTTTGAGGAAATATTTAAAAAATGAAAAAATTATGAAAAAACTGCTATTTAAATGCCAGAAGAGGTCACAGAATTATTTGTAAAAACAAAAAAACAAAAACCCAGTTTAAAGAGAAGAAAAGGTTCGTCCATTGAAATGTATGGGAGAGCGACAGGTAGCGAGAGGTCATACCTGGCGCTGTGCAAGGCTGAACGCTGGCGCTGTTCTCTGAGGCTGTGAAAATGATGAATCAGACGCTACATGGCGCTATCCCAGTCGCTCAACAGATTCTGCTTGATAAATGTGTAATTGCTGCCGTGTCCGGCGTTCACCAGTCGCTACCTCTCATTAACCAGGCGCTACCTGACGCTATCCCTTCTTAAATAAGGGCCTAAGAAGATAACCGAGGACCCGACGCACCCGGGGCATACATTCTTCAAGCTGCAGATCTGGGTTCTGGGCGCAGATTTATGGCTCATTCGACAAAAAACACTAAACACAAAAACAGTTTTTTTTTTCCCTTGGCCATTACGAAACTAAGAGGCCGATTTATTAATAGCGCCAGGTAGCGACAGATGAGCGGCAGTAGCGGTATTTTCACAGAGCCCGCTAGTATTCGCTGTGCTTGGCCGTTGTTCGGTTGTTGACAGCGACTCAGTCGGTGTGCGGTAATGTGGAATACGGGGTTAGGAGTCGCTGTTTGATAGGTTCCGCGCTGTATGGGAGCGCATGACAGCGAATGGCCATAGCGAACGGCTCCCACCATATTCATTAACAAATCAAGCTCAAAAAATTCTCGCGCTGTGAAATGCATGTTTAAACCCCAGAGCGCTGGCGGGGATGTGTTAAAAGTCGTTTTTTAACCCCCAAACAACCATATTTTTGGAAAAAAAAAATAAACAAGTTTTTATAAACATTTTGTAATATGAATACATTAATATCAGACCTGTAATATCAATTCTGCACAGATTTTTTTTTTTTTTTTTTTTACCTTTTTGACATTTAAAAAAAAAAAAATTCATTAATATCAATTAATTATGAATATTTAAAGATTGCTCCATTGAAATGCATTGGAGAGCGCCAGGTAGCGAGAGGTCATACCTGGCGCTGTTCAAGGTCGCTCGCTGGCGCTGTGGGGTGAGGCTGGAATAATGATGAATGCTTCGCTATCTGGCGCTCTGTCAGTCGCTAAGCAGGATTGGCTTGATAAATGTGTGATTGCGGAGGGGAGCCGGCGTTCTCGTGGCGGTGACCGTCATTACCGTTCGCTCACCATTCGCTACCTGGCGCTATCCCTTGTTAAATAAGGGCCTAAACAAAACCCATGTTAGAGACTCTAAAACTCAATCCCGATTATGCATTGTTGTTAATACTGTTATTATTTTTCTTTTTCTCGTCTAGAGATGAGGAAACATTCGAGACAACCTGTACTGCTTATCTACTCTAATCGCACTATACCAAATTTAACTTGCACTAAACCCTAAACCGAACCTTTACCATAATTTATTGAAAAGCCCAAACCCTTATAAAATGATTCCCCAGCATCTAAAATTAATATATTTTAAGTTTTTAGTCACTTGCTTATTATTCTTTCCCCCCACTGGGCTGCAACTCTGTTCAGGACTTTAGGATACGGGCGCCGCCATCTTGACTCAGAAGCATCACACTTACTGAGGATAGGAGAGCGGGATAAAGTACAGGGGGCGGGTTATAGCTGTGCTTTGCTCAGACAGAGGAGAGCTGGGGTCAGGAAAAGGTCAGCAATCCCAGAATGCAGCACAGTTAGAGGGCACTTCCTGTTTGCAGGCTGCCTGATGTCCCAAGAACCACCCTCTTGGATGTTTGAAGGCTCATAACATGCAGTAGATGCAGGTAGGATGATTTTTAATGTGAGCAATGTTTAGGGGGGAGGGACCTAACTGTTCAGTTAGTGCCCCTGTTGGGGACTCCAGGCTGGGAAGTACTTTGTTGTTATCTGATTGTTTGTGAGTCCGCCTCCCTACTATATAAGTAAGAGGTTAACCATCAACCACCGGCATGTAATTCCAGACCCCTGCCAGTAATAGGCACCAGGTATAGTAACTATATAAAGTTACAGAAAATGTGTTTGCTATTATTTTTTTTTAAACCAAACTGACACTGATGTTTATATTCAACCATGTCTTAGATTCACTGGCATATTACACTGAAGAAGCGACAAACCGCGAAACGCGTCTGTAATCAGCCATGTTCATTTATTTACTATTACTTGCTACAAATTGAATGTCTTGTTACAAACATTATTAACTGTTTTAACCGTATATGCACCAGTTACCTGGTATATGATTGAAAGTTTTATTTGACTTGCTACAAACTGTATATTTCACTGTTACCAACAAATACCCAAAATATAAAGTCTAAAAAGGATTACCCTCTTCATTCAATTCATTGCATTTTTTTACTACAATTGAGAGGAAGGAATTAGGACACCTTCCAAAAAGAGTCCAAACTCCCCCTCAAAAAGGCCTTCCCACAGGGAGAGGAAATTCCCCCTTTTCCCCCAAAACCCCCCCTTTAATGTGAGCAATCTGTATGTACAGGGGGCGGGAAATATATCATATATGCTCTTATTCAGGTTGAAGGTCCGCTTTAATTACCTGTTACTACTTATTTATTGTAATAGTGTATAGCTCTCCTGGTGTATCTCCTTGCCAAAAAGCTTTGCTTGTTTGTATCCTGTAATTACTTGGCAGAATAAAGTATCTATTCTATCTATACTAAAAAAATAAAACATTTGGCGTTTGCCTTCTCCTGTCCCCCACCGGGTGACGTCCTCTCTTAAGGTCCGCCAGGTCATGGGTTGCCTCTTGTTCTGCTGGGCATTGGGATCGGCTGTTGCAGCTACTCTGTAGTGAGGGTCCATCTCCCCCGTCGTTCTTCCTTGGCAGCTTGCCAAGCTAATGATGGATCCCGGGGAAGGAGGCTTTTACACCACGGGAGTGAAGCCTTTGTGGATACCCCCCATGTGACTTAGGATGTGATTGGAAGGAGGGAACCCCCAACCCATCAGGGCCAGAAAAGTGGACAGGAGGAGGAAGACCCTGAAAGGTGAGTTATTTTTTTAAAGTGGACCAAAACCCAGGAGAGTCAAAAGTTTTCCCTAGGGGCAGGGGTGCCCCACTGTGTGAACCCCCCCCCCCCCCCCCCCCGGGAACGCCCAAACGGACTCACCTCTTCCCGGTCCCACGGTTCATCTAAGAGCAGCAGCTCTGATGGCGGCCTCCTCCACCTCCGTGCCTACGCCAGCCATTCACAAATGCTTTTTGTCCACACTGTTTTTACCCCTGGGCTTGGGATGTTATATCCAGTTTTACTTGCAGTACAGAATAAATCACTACATGTCATTCTCCCAATCAGATGTTCCCTACATGCAGAGGTTGGCTGTCATGCAAGTTCACCATTGTTCTGCAAACCACTGAACAGTGCTGACATCTCAGCCTAGGCGCAATAATGATATACATTATAAATAGCATTGAGGACAGTTGGTTAAAAAGCCTTGCTAATCAATTTCTGAAATATATTCTAACCCTATGAAACGCCCCTAAGCTTTATTATCCTTTCCCCCATCTACTAAAACAAAAACTCCACCGGGGACACCTTTTGTATGTCGCCGCTGCCTGCTGCAGCGAGATCCGGGTGCTTTGGAGTCCAAGAGGCCGATTCATCAATAGCGCCAGGTAGCGACAGATGAGCGACTGTAGCGTGATTTTTTCAGCGCCAGCCAGTATTCGCTGTGCTTGGCCGGCGTTAGCTTGATGACAGCGACTCAGTCGGTGTGCGGTAATGTTGAATACTGGCTGGGGGGTCGCTGTTTCACAGGTCCAGCGTTGTATGTGAGCGCCTGACAACGAATGGCCAGAGCGAACGGCTAGCTTCATATTCATCAAAAAATCACGCTCCGAATGTGCTGTCGCTGTCCATTCCTTGTTTAAACCCCAGAGCGCTGGCGCCGATCTGTATTAACTAGTTTTTAACCCCTAAACAACCATATTTTTTGAATGTAACATTATACATGTTTTTAGAATCATTTTGTTATATGAATACATTAATCTCAGACCTGTTAGATCAATTCTGCACATATTTTTTTTTTTTATTTTTTTGACTTAAAAATAAATCCTAACATTGCAGAAGTGTTCTCCGATTTTTTGACATTAAAAAAATTTAAAAAAAAATTAATACCAATTAATCATGAATTATTATAGATTGCTCCATTGAAATGCATTGGACATCGCCAGGGAGCGACAGCTCATACCTGGCGCTGTGAGGGAATTTGCAGCGGCGCTGTTCGGTCCAGGCGGCTTCATGATGAATGCCGCGCTAGCCGTCGCTCTCGCCGGCGCTAGCCTCATTTTGCTTGATAAATGCGTCATTGTGACCGCCGCGGGCGTACTTGAGTCGGTAGTCGCCGTTAGCTGCCGCTACCTGGCGCTCGTCAGACGCTACCTGGCGCTCGTCAGACACTACCTGGCGCTATCGCTTGATGAATAAGGGCACAATTCTCACCCCTGCCGTCGGCTTAGCCGTCTGTGACAATACGGCCGTGCTCTTCAAAGTCCCATGCTGCTCAGTGAAGTCTCTCTGGATTTCGGGCACCTCCTCAGGGGCCATGACCTCAGGGGCCATGCGCAATGCCTGATGGGATGCAAGGTGGCGCCGCCTGTTGGAAGGTTGCCCGGAATCCGAGGGACCCAGAAGATGGATCCCCTGGCGAGGTGAGTAAATGGTACCCAAAGGTAAAACCAGAGGGGGGGACAGGAATTGGTTTGGGGGAGGTTTTACCCTCTCATGATGTTCCTCTTTAAGCCTAAGCCTTGTAAAAAAAGTTCCTACCAACCAGGCAATCTAGCCCCCGAGGTTCTGTGCAGTCTTGAGTTGATATGTTGTCTTCTGCATCTTTGTCAGGATGGCCTTCCGTAGCCCCCTTTAGAGCCACCTTAGAGAGCATAGAGAACAGCTGGGCTGGATGAAAGATGGAGCTGTTTAACAGATGGGCACCAGTTCTAGGTGGAGCTCCAGGTGTGGCCTGGCCTAAGGTCAACAACCGTCTTCAGTAACGACTGGAATGCAGGCGCTATCAGAGTCGTGCCATGGAAAGTACAAAGCTACCTGTGGCAAAGAGGCAAAGTGTACTCAATGTCAGGGTCCTGAACAGTCTTAACTGGATTGAAGGCAGGTAGACAGAGAGAAAGGCAGAGCTCCAGGTGGGGGAGTTATGGTAAAGTGAGAGGGTCGATAGAGATGCAGCAAGGAGCACAGACAATTCAAGGCCAGACAAGCTGAGGTTCATAAGTGGTAAGCGATCAGGCTGTCAGAAAAAGTTCAAAAACTATAAACAATCCAAGGTCTGGGGCTTCTAGCAAACAATCAATAAGCAAGCCGAGGTCGTAAATCAAAATGTCAGTCCAAACAAGTCCAAAGGCGAAGCAGAGGTCAATCCAGATAACACTCCTACAAGTTCTTAAATGAGCCAAGGCCAGAATACAGGAAATCAGTCCAAAAACACAAGAACACAGGGATCCAAGGAAACAAGGTCCAGGGCAACTGATAATACAGCATTGTATGGACGCCCAACTTTGCTTTAAATAGTGCAGTCAATTGATAGGAGGAGGAGATCAAGTCTAGGGAATCACTTCCTTGCTTTCACAGTGGCCATGAGGGTACATGTTTGTGCACTCCCGGTCGAGGTCCTGTGCTTGTGCACCAGAGCTTGCCGTGGACCGAGTTCCTTGTGCACAGAAGCTTGGCATGGACCAGGTTCCTTGTGCACCGGAGCTTGCCGTGGACCAGGTTCCTTGTGCACCGGAGCTTGCCGTGGACCAGGTTCCTTGTGCACCGGAGCTTGCCATGGACCAGGTTCCTTGTGCACCGGAGCTTGGCATGGACCAGGTTCCTTGTGCACCGAAGCTTGGCGTGAACCAGGTTTCTTGTGCACCGGAGCTTGCCTTAGACCAGGTTCCTTGTGTAACGGAGCTTGCCGTAGACCAGGTTCCTTGTGCACCGGAGCTGGCCGTAGACCAGGTTCCTTGTGCACCGGAGCTTGCCATGGACCAGGTTCCTTGTGCACCGGAGCTTGGCGTGAACCAGGTTCCTTGTGCACCGGAGCTTGCCATGGACCAGGTTCCTTGTGCACCAGAGATTGCCATGGACCAGGTTCCTTGTGCACCGGAGCTTGGCGTGAACCAGGTTTCTTGTGCACCGGAGCTTGCCTTAGACCAGGTTCCTTGTGCACCGAAGCTTGGCGTGAACCAGGTTTCTTGTGCACCGCAGCTTGCCTTAGACCAGGTTCCTTGTGTAACAGAGCTTGCCGTAGACCAGGTTCCTTGTGCACCGGAGCTTGCCGTAGACCAGGTTCCTTGTGCACCGGAGCTTGTCGTGGAACAGGTTCCTTGTGCACCGGAGCTTGCTGTGGACCAGGTTCCTTGTGTACCGGAGCTTGTCGTGGACCAGGTTCCTTGTGCCCCAGAGCTTGTCGTGGACTAGGTTCCTTGTGCACCGGAGCTTGTCGTGGACCAGGTTCCTTGTGTACCGGAGCTTGCCGGTCACAACCAACGGGTCCTTTAGAAGGACAACAACCAGTTTTGAGTGCTTCTAGCGGAAACCCCAAAATCTGCAAATCTGGAAGGTCAACACCAAATTTCCAGAAGGCCCTAGACCAGGTTCCTTGCGCTCCAGAGCTTGCCATGGACCAGGTTCCTTGCGCTCTGGAGCTTGCCATGGTCCAGTTTCCTTGTGCACCGGCGCATGCCGTGGACCAGGTTCCTTGTACACCGGCGCTTGCTGTGGACCAGGTTCCTTGTGCACCATAGCTTGCCATGGACCAGGTTCCTTGTGCACCGGAGCTTGTAGAGGACCAGGTTCCCTGTGCAACAAGCTTGCCGTGGACAAGGTTGCTTGTGCACCGGAACTTGGCATTGACCAGGTTCCTTGTGCACCAGAGCTTGCTGTAAACTAGGTTCACTGTGCACCAGAGCTTGCCATAGAACAGGTTCCTTGCGCTCTGGAGCTTGCCATGGTCCAGTTTCCTTGTGCACCGGCGCATGCCGTGGACCAGGTTCCTTGTACACCGGCGCTTGCTGTGGACCAGGTTCCTTGTGCACCAGAGCATGCCATGGACCAGGTTCCTTGTGCACCGGAGCTTGTAGAGGACCAGGTTCCCTGTGCAACGAGCTTGCCGTGGACAAGGTTGCTTGAGCACCAGAGCTTGTCGTGGACCAGGTTGCTTGTGCCCTGGAGCTTGTCGTGGACCAGGTTGCTTGTGCAGAGCTTGTTATGGACCAGGTTCCTTGTGCACCGGAAGTTCTGGCAGTTTTAGAGCGCCGATGCTGTGTGTGCGTAGTTTTTTCATAAGGGAGCACTATCGCAAATTGTGTAATATTAAAAATCCATATAAACACGTCGGCTAATGACAGGAGCCAAGCTTGTGGTTTATGGTCTCATGGTAGGAATAAAATCCAGGGGTGACAGGTTTACTCTATCAGGGGTGACAGAGCCTGTCACCCTGAATGTTCTTTTCTTTCTATTAAAGGAAAGAAAAACAAGCCTGGCTGGATATTTCTTGATGTCGGATGTATAAGTGACCCCTCCTCCCGCCATCCAGCAAATTTATATGGATTTTTATCATTGGCCCATTTTTTCGCGATAGTGCTCCTTTAAGTATGGTGTTGAGCGCTGAGTGCCGGACGCACTGAGCTGCCGCTACCTATCACTCGCTGCAGCGTTATACTGTTGTTAGAGCGCCCAACACACATCACATTCATCAATGCCGGCCAGGTTACTACAGCGAGCGCAACGCTAGGTTACAGCGCCCGATACCCGCTTACAGCATCTACTAGTGGTCGCTCTACAGACGCTCACATGGCGATACCTGGCGCTAGTATTAAATCAGCCTCTTAGGGTTTTACTACAGGCTAGGAAATCCACCCCGAGTTTGGCAACACAGAGCCACAGGAATATAAGCATTTCACATTTAATCACAGTTCTGGGGGCAAAATCCTAACACACAGGTTTATTTTACATTCCATAAACATGAAAACAATTAAACCGGACCTTCAGCATCGTTTAATGAAAAGCCCAAACCCTTAATAAACTATTCCACAGCATCTAAAATTATATTATATTTAATGTTTTTGTTGTTGTCACTTTTTATTCTTTCCCCCACTGGCCTGCAACTCCGTTCAGGACTCTAGGATACGGGCGCCGCCATCTTGGCTCAGTAGCATCACATACTGAGGAGTTGAAGGGGGTCAAAAGTGCAGGGGGCGGGGTTATAGCTGTGCTTTGCACAGACAGAGCAGAGCTGGGGTCAGGAAAAGGTCAGCAATTCCAGAATGCAGAGCGACACAGTCAGAAAACACTTCCTGTTTGCAGGCAGACCGCACCTCCATGGGTCGCCATCTTGGATGTTTAAAGGCTCAGAAAATGCAGTAGATGCAGGTAGGATGATTTTTGATGGGAGCAATCTGTATGTACAGGGTGTGGGAAACATATAAGATAGGCTCTTATTCAGGGTTAGGGTGCGGATTAATGTGGGCAATCTGTATGTACAGGGTGGGGGAAACATATAAGATAGGCTCTTATTCAGGGTGAGGGTCCGGATTAATGTGGGCAATCTGTATGTACAGGGTGTGGGGAAACATATAAGATAGGCTCTTATTCAGGGTGAAGGTCTGGATTAATGTGAGCAATCTGTATGCACGGCGTGGAAGAAACATATAAAATAGGCTCTTATTTAGGGTGAAGGTCTGGATTAATGTGGGCAATCTGTATGTACAGGGTGTGGGAAACATATAAGATAGGCTCTTATTCAGGGTGAAGGTCTGGATTAATGTGAGCAATCTGTATGTACAGGGTGTGGGGAAACATATAAGATAGGCTCTTATTCAGGGTGAAGGTCTGGATTAATGTGGGCAATCTGTATGCACGGCGTGGAAGATATATATAAGATAGGCTCTTATTTAGGGTGAAGGTCCACTTTAAGTTCCCCTCGGCAGTGGCAGACAGTCAGTTTTGCTCCTTTGGGTGTAATGAGGTGCACGCGTGCAATGGTCTGCGTGAGCGCGCACAGTGGATAACTAACATTAGCGCCTCTGCTGCTCTGTTGGGTTTTTATTGGACGGCGAGCACAAAGGCAGCTTAACACGCGGGATAATAGAGGTCAGGCTGACGCGCGTCTCGCAGACTAATACGATCTGCCATCAATCTACGGCGAGTCGGTGATATAAAATGAGCCGATATAGGCGCAGCCACAATAATAGAGGAACTCTGCGAAAATAAGAGGTGTGGGTTACTGCGCGCAGGTAAATTGGCGCCAATGATGTTTCATTTGCCACCTAAAGATTAATTCTATCCTGGATGGAAAATGGAAATCTATACCTGCTGGCGCCTCATTGGCCGGCGTATGGGGGTCTCCATCTTATGGCCTCCGCTGTTTCTATTATAAATAAGAGGTGTGGGTTACTGCGCGCAGGTAAGTTGGCGCCAATGACGTTTCATTTGCAACCTAAAGATTAATTCCATTGTGGATGGAAAATGGAAATCCATACCTGCTGGCTCCTCATTGGCCGGCGTATGGGGGTCTCCATCTTATGGCCTTTCGCTGTTTCTATTATAAATAAGAGGTGTGGGTTACTGCGCGCAGGTAAGTGGACGCCAATGATGATTCATTTGCCACCTAAAGATTAAGGCCCTTATTTAACAAGGGATAGCGCCAGGTAGCGACTGGTGAGCGAACGGTAATGACGGTCACCGCCACGAGAACGCCGGCACCCCACCACAATCACACATTTATCAAGCCAATCCTGCTTAGCGACTGAGATAGCGCCAGATAGCGACTCATTCATCATTATTCCAGCCTCAGCCCACAGCGCCGGCGTCCGACCTTGAACAGCGACCGGTATGACCTCTCGCTACCTGGCGCTCTCCAATGCATTTCAATGGAACAATCTTTAAATATTAATAATTAATTGTTAATAATTTTTTTTTTTTAATGTGAAAATTTCTGTTACCACTTCTGCCATGTTAGATATTTTTTTTCAAGTTAAGAAAAAAAATTTTAAAAAAATTGTACAGAATTGATATTACAGGTCTGATATTAATGTATTCATATTCCAAAATGTTTTTATAAACTTGTTTTTTTTGGTTTCCCAAAATATGGTTGTTTGGGGGTTAAAAAACTACTTTTAACCCATCGCCGCCAGCGCTCTGGGGTTTAAACAAGCATTTCACAGCGCAAGAATTTTTGGAGCGTGATTTGTTAATGAATATGGTGGGAGCCGGTCGCTATGGCCATTCGCTATCATGCGCTCCCATACAGCGCGAACCTGTCAAATAGCGACTCATCACCTTGTATTCAACATTACTGCACACCGACTGAGTCGCTATCAACAACCGAACAATGGCGACTACTAGCGGGCGCTGTGAAAATACCGCTACAGTCGCTCAACTGTCGCTACCTGGCGCTATTAATAAATCAGCCTCTAATTCTATCGTGGATGGAAAATAGAAATCCATACCTGCTGGCTTCTCATTGGCCGGCGTATGGGGGTCTCCATCTTATGGCCTCCGCTGTTTCTATTTTCTATAGAGGCGCTTATAAAAAGCTTAATGCGAATTGCTACGACGGTGGCGTGCATACGCTGAGCCAAATGAGAGTTTAGTAACGCACCAAGTGCTGATAGACTCAGCTGGGACCAAACAGAGGCCCTAAACCACTGGCTAAATGGGCCCCGTTATTACTAGTATTGCAGGGGACTACCGAGGTGATGGTGTTAGAGCACAGCAGAAGTAGTCAGGGTCACCCCCTATTTGTAATCCAAGGACCGGCCACGGTCACAGAAATTATAATCCACAGGAATATGTCACAGCAACTGTAATCCAAAAGGTTATGTCATGGCCTGGCACCTTGGAAAAGTGAGCTAGTCTCACGGAACACGTGGGAATAGGATACCAGGATCATAGCAGGGGCATCATGGATCAACACTAAATGGTGATTTCATTCCATGTTCTTCTCTCTTCTGTGCACTTTAAAGAATTTCTCTTTTTGGATTTTTTGGATTAGTATCAGCACTTTACATAGGCACTTCAGATATGCACTAGCACTTTCTTTATATACATTTTGGATGAATTGTATTCATTGTGCTGTATTGGTACATTTTGGTAGTTTTACTCTTGTATATGCTTCACTTATTTTAATGTCCCTGTAGAAAGAATGATTTTTTAGATTGTTGTTGAGTGGTTTTTAATATTAATAAATTTGTGAATATTATGTGGATTATTAGTTTGTGATCTTTTGGTGGTGCTGATTGGGATTGCTTTTTGTGGTTATTGGGGCCATATTTTTTGGATTCTAAAATTGTTTGGTCAATAGGGCATCCCATTCTGGCACACCATGCCCATTCCTTAAATATTTTTTGGGTGGTGCAAGGTCAATTTTCTTTTGTCATGGTCACATAACTTTGGCTTAAGCTCTGCTTTAATGATTTCTCAACACCAAGCCACTCGCACATTCATAGGTTAAAGCTGTAGCTTCCATACAAGCCAATTTCCAGTATTAACGAATCTCCATTTCCAGTATATTCAGTAGTCTCATAGGCCCTAGTCCACCCCACCCCACAAGGTAACATAGGCCCTAGTCCACCCCACCCCACAAGGTAACAAAGGCCCTAGTCCACCCCACAAGGTAACAAAGGCCCTAGTCCACCCCACAAGGTAACATAGGCCCTAGTCCACCCCACCCCACAAGGTAACATAGGCCCTAGTCCACCCCACTCCACAAGGTAACATGGGCCCTAGTCTACCCCACCCCACAAGGTAACATAGGCCCTAGTCCACCCCACCCCACAAGGTAACATAGGCTCTAGTCCACCCCACCCCACAAGGTAACATAGGCCCTAGTCCACTCCACCCCACAAGGTAACATAGGCCCTAGTCCACCCCACCCCACAAGGTAACATAGGCCCTAGTCCACCCACCCCACAAGGTAACATAGGCTCTAGTCCACCCCACCCCACAAGGTAACATAGGCCCTAGTCCACCCCACCCCACAAGGTAACATAGGCCCTAGTCCACCCCACCCCACAAGGTAACATAAGCCCTAATCCACCCCACCCCACAAGGTAACATAGGCCCTAGTCCACCCCACCCCACAAGGTAACATAGGCCCTAGTCCACCCCACCCCACAAGGTAACATAGGCCCTAGTCCACCCCACCCCACAAGGTAACATAGGCCCTAGTCCACCCCACCCCACAAGGTAACATAGGCCCTAGTCCACCCCACCCCACAAGGTAACATAGGCCCTAGTCTACCCCACCCCACAAGGTAACATAGGCCCTAGTCCACCCCACTCCACAAGGTAACATAGGCCCTAGTCTACCCCACCCCACAAGGTAACATAGGCCCTAGTCCACCCCACTCCACAAGGTAACATAGGCCCTAGTCTACCCCACCCCACAAGGTAACATAGGCCCTAGTCCACCCCACTCCACAAGGTAACATGGGCCCTAGTCTACCCCACCCCACAAGGTAACATAGGCCCTAGTCCACCCCACCCCACAAGGTAACATAGGCTCTAGTCCACCCCACCCCACAAGGTAACATAGGCCCTAGTCCACTCCACCCCACAAGGTAACATAGGCCCTAGTCCACCCCACCCCACAAGGTAACATAGGCCCTAGTCCACCCACCCCACAAGGTAACATAGGCTCTAGTCCACCCCACCCCACAAGGTAACATAGGCCCTAGTCCACCCCACCCCACAAGGTAACATAGGCCCTAGTCCACCCCACCCCACAAGGTAACATAAGCCCTAATCCACCCCACCCCACAAGGTAACATAGGCCCTAGTCCACCCCACCCCACAAGGTAACATAGGCCCTAGTCCACCCCACCCCACAAGGTAACATAGGCCCTAGTCCACCCCACCCCACAAGGTAACATAGGCCCTAGTCCACCCCACCCCACAAGGTAACATAGGCCCTAGTCCACCCCACCCCACAAGGTAACATAGGCCCTAGTCCACCCCACCCCACAAGGTAACATAGGCCCTAGTCCACCCCACTCCACAAGGTAACATAGGCCCTAGTCCACCCCACTCCACAAGGTAACATAGGCCCTAGTCCACCCCACCCCACAAGGTAACATAAGCCCTAGTCCACCCCACTCCACAAGGTAACATAGGCCCTAGTCTACCCCACCCCACAAGGTAACATAGGCCCTAGTCCACCCCACCCCACAAGGTAACATAGGCCCTAGTCCACCCCACCCCACAAGGTAACATAGGCCCTAGTCCACCCCACCCCACAAGGTAACATAGGCCCTAGTCCACCCCACTCCACAAGGAAACATGGGCCCTAGTCCACCCCACTTTGATGTGAACACTAACTCTCTGTAAATCAGGCAGGGAATCATGCAGGGCAATGGCTGCTAAGGTAGAGCCTCTCTACCCGAGGGATATTGGTCACTACTTGGGTTCCAAGCTTCCAGTGGCCCCACTGGTATGAGCACCAATCAGCGAATGTCCAGGGGCAACACTTCCAACTGGGTTCAACACTTCCCCCGGGGCTTAAAGTGGACCAAAACCCATCGCGACCGGCCCGGGAATCTATGAGATTCCCGGGCTGATCGAATCCCAGAAAATCGGATTGCTGCACTGTGGGAAACCTCCCCAGGTCGCTCCATACACTTACCCGTTTCCCGATCCAACGGCTCATGCGCGAGCCACGGCTGCGTCCCCGCTATCCCTCTAGCAGGGCGCGTGGCCACGCCAGGCATTTGTGAGTGCTGGTCTTAGACAAAGGTTTAGACGAAGTGACGTCAGAGGCTCTGAGTGCGCTGATTGGGCGAACGGGCGCGCATGCGCCGTAGGACCGGGAAGAGGTGAGTTGGGCTTGGTGATCTGGGGGGGGGGGGGGGGTTTCACGCAGCGGGGCACCCCTGATCGGGGGGGGGGGGGAGCCAGGATAGTCAAAATTCTGGGTTTTGGTCCACTTTAAGGGTTTCCAACAGGGGCAGCCGCACCTTACCGGAGGTCAGTATCGTTTCTTAGCCTCACACACTCACGTCAACAGGTGGCTCTTTCTCTGTTAGTTCCATGACAAAGGCACCATCATGGGTTCTATCTATCCTGACAGGGTCCACTCCAGGCGTCCCAAAATACTTGCACGCTAAAGCAGCATATCCTCCTACGCTGTGCTTGGTATATATGGAAAATCAACCACTACTTAGCGCTAAGGGCCTAATTCCACCCTGTTACCTATGGCTTTAAGTCTAACTCCACCCCTTCTGTTCTCCTATTAATGGGTGTCCCACCCCCTTCTCCCTGGTTATGAGACAGCGCCTCCCACTCTCTAGCTGTTATAAGACAACTCCGCCTATGTATCTCTTATTCTCCACTGCCCCCTCATCTGTCATCTTAATGGAGGACAGCAGCAGAGAGGGGAGGGGGCTTCCCGCTAGAGCGCACAAGGCTAGTTGCCCCCAAAACAAACACCATACCCCAGAGGGGCATCCCAACCTTAGAGAACCGAATCCTGCTGCTACATGACACCAGGGTGGCCAATCCACGCAAGAGGTCCCCGCAGCATCCCTGCAGCACCATAGGGCAACCAACGACCTCCCCCTCTGACCCTCCGACCCATCCAGAACCAGCACTGCAGGAATAAGGGCCGAGTATGCAATTCTCCAGCCAAGGTAAGCCTCATCCTAAGACTAGGGAAGTGGGCCCTCCTTTACTAACCCTTCCCATTCTTCTCTATAGAGGTCCTGAGTGGATGCTCCGGGGATGCCCAGGGATAGCACGGGGCCCCCTAGAAAGACCCAGACTCATCCTGTTGACTGGAGCACCCAGGTCTTCAATTTGCCCGTTTGGGCACAAGGGAACCTTCCTGCACCTACCTTGCAAGTGAACCTTTCTTAATGTATTTTTGGGGATGCCTTTAGGTGGGGAACCAGATTCAGTTTCCTTTAGTAACTGAATCCCTTCTTTTCCCTTGACAGACATCTGCATCCCTTCCCAGACCCAGAAGAGAAGACCCCAGTGGACCCCATTAACCCCAACCTCCCTGCGCCCTAAATGTTCTATCCCCCTTGTTCCTAAATAAATTCCATTTTAATTACATCAAGGTGCGGGCTTGGTTCATTTAATCCTTGGTCATATCATTCCACAGTATTAGTTTATTTATATAGTGCAATCTTCTTCCAGAGCGCTGCACAAGGGACTGGAGTATTCAGGGTTCTATTTCCCACTAGGTAACCCTAGGCCAGTGCGGCTCCAGGTTTATGTGGGCCCTTGGGCAACATGATCTCAGTGGGCCCCTTTGTGGAGGGATGCCCCCTAAGGATTATGCTATTTGGACCAAAACTCTAGCTTTGGTCTACTTTGAAGCACACCAAACCCCTATAATCCTGACCTCGGAGTCTAAACTAATCTAGATTCTCCTGATTTTGGATGCCCCTGTGTGTGACCCCTCCCCCTCTTTGTTCATTACTTTCCTGGAACTGGTGAATGCGCTGTGGGGTCGCCAGTTTGAGTTAACGGCCAAACCAAGGGGGGTTCTTTCACAAATAGGGGCATCCCAAATTACCCCTGTAAAGTGGACCAACTCTATGCCAGCGATCCCAGGGGGTTTCACACAGTAGGATATCACAGATTGGGATGCTCCAGGGATAGGAAATCAGCTGGGGTGGGCAACTTAAAAGCAGAGCAAAACCCAGCACTTCCTCCCCTGGAATCTGAATCGAGATGACCCGTTGTGTGGAACTCGGCCATTCCAGAGGATGTGGGCACCAGTTGTGGCTGTGCCATCCCAGTCCGCCACCGTTCTAGCACCTTCGCACACCCCAAAGGTCGGCCCTGTCAGTGGGCCCCCGCGGAGGGTGGGGGTCCCCAGCAGCTGCCCCGCCTTGCCGGGTGCTGACGCTGGCCCTGACCCTAGGCCAGTGCCTATGCGTCTGTCCATGTCTATCCCCCCCTTTCCCCTTGCACAGAGATTTCTGGGGAATACTGAATGCTGGGGATACTGGGGACTATCTGTCAGGGGGGTTCACATCCTTATTGTCTTCAATGCGGCCCATCACTACCCAGGGGCCCATCCCATATTACAAATGAATGGCACATGGATGTGGGCGGCACTCTCGCTATATTCATGTGCTTTGTAGTAACATTAAAAAAAAAACTTTCCATGACAGCACACTCAGTAAAAAATCTGCAAAACTTTTTCCAGGCTGGCGGGTGTGACAGTTGCTTTTTGTCTTTTTCACTCAGTAAAAGCCATATTATAGGAGGAGTTTCTCCTTTATCTGGAAACATTCCACCGTGACACATGAAAGTCCTCCCGCTGCCATGTCTGCCGGATCATTAGAGGTGAGGGAGCCGTGCCCGCTCCTCCAGATCCCATTTCATAGTGATTAAGCAATCTGCCTAATTAAAAAAGGATGTCTATGGATTTTACGGGCCCTAATAGCTGACATTTTGGGCCTGCTCAAGGAAAAATAATTGGGGGCATGCAATTTTTTTAAAACACATTTTTGGGGTTTGTGTATTGTTGCATTTAAAGAGAAACAATATCGAGGGATTTCACTGTTTTTCTTTCCTCCTGTCTGAGGCATCCCGAATTTGGATACCCCTCTGTGTGTATTCTCTAGATCATCCGGAAACTCAACCTTTCCATCGCTGCCATGGTGCATGCCCGGGCCTCTGGCCAGTCACCGGCTCACATTCCATTCAGCTTTTGCCCCTCTGAGCTGTTATAAAGTCAATGACAAATTGAGACGAGCGAAATCTTAAAATTCCATTTGGATGATTTGCTCAATTTCTGCAAGAAACTTGGGTTCGTCTGAATCAGTTTTTACAGATGTCTCATCTCTATGGGATGCTAAATGTATTCAAAATCTCAATCTGCAACCTTCGAGTGGCTACTGGGTGGGTGAGTGGATGGATAAGCAGAAGGGCGCTGGCCGGCATCTAATCGGACAGGCTCTGGCTGGCATCTAATCGGACAGGCTCTGGCCGGTATCTAACTGGACCGGCCAACATCTCGCCAGATGGGCTCCGGTTGGCATCTCGGTGGATGGACTTTGGCTGGCATCTTGACGGCTGAGCTCTTGCTGGCATTTCAGTGGAAGGGCTCCATCTCGGCAGGGGGGTGGGTTTCGGTCAGCCATCATATCAGCGGGTGGGCTTTGGCTGGCATGTTGGCTGGTAGACAGGTTCCAGCTGGCGGGTTCTGACAGCTTGTTGGCAGGCAGACAGGCTCCAGGCAGGTGGGATTTGTCTGGCACCTTGATGAATAGGCTTTGGCCAGCATCTCGGCAGCCAAGTGGGTTCCGGCCAGGCATCATATTGGCAGACGGGGTCCGGCTGGCATCTTGGTCAAGGGCTCCAGCCAGCATGTTGGCGGACAGGCTCTGGACATCTTCTCTGCGGCAGCATGCACACTGAGGAATGCAGCGGATATGGACCAGCGGAAGTGATGGCACCCAGTGGAATGCTCGCGTTTCATCCGACATTTATCACTACCGGAAGTGAGCAGACAGCGGTGAGTTGGCAGACGGGGTCCGGATGGCATCTTGGTTGATGGGCGAAAGGGCTTCAGTCAGCATGTTGGCGGACAGGCTCTGGAAAGCTTCTCTGCGACAGGATGCACACTGAGGAATGGACGGCATATGGCCAACCAGAAGTGATGGCACCTTGTGGAACGCACACGTTTCATCAGACATTGATCTTTACCGGAATTGACCAGACAGCGGCATGGACTTTTACGGCAAGACCTGGCACTCGATAGGCAGCATGTGAGTTGGCAGGTAGGGTCCGGCAGGCATCTTGGTCATCAGGCGGAAGGCTTCTCTGCGGCAGGGTGCACACTGAGGAATGGACTGAATATGGCCCCCTGGAAGTGATGTCACCCAGTGGAGCGCGTGCGTTTCATCAAGCATTCATCACTACCAGAAGCGAGCAGACAGCGGCATGGACTTTTAAGGTAAGACCTGGCACTGGTGAGTTTTTTAAAACCTATTTTGGGGAAGAATTGGATTGGCACAAAATATTTGGATTTGTGTCAAATCGATTTTTCGGAGCGAATTCCATTTCGGGGAGAATTGATTCGCTCATCTCTAATGACCAGTTTAAATTTTTTTGACTCATGGTTTGGTTCCCTTTATCTACACTTAGGGGTTAGGTTCATAAACTTTCAAGCACCTACGGGGAGGGGCATTTATACCTCGGAGGAGGTCCTTCCCTTCCCCCTCCTGTCATCAGAAAATGAATAATACCATGAGAAACCGTATTGTTCTATCACACGTCACTGGCAATCAGACACACTCCTATACGTATCACTCGTGTGCATCTTCATTTTTGATGAGTGTTTTGCTCGGTATCACTATACTCCTGTATTTTTTTTTTACCAGAAAATATTAATTCGGTTTTCCTCCAATAATGAGCACTTCAGCGCAGAAAACATCAATTATCTCCATTTTTTCATTGTTAACTTGACTGCAGTCACAGCTAAGGATTTATACTGTATGTCTGGTGTAATGAAAGCCTCCGGCTTCGCTCTCTATATCCTGTGGACGGAAACGTGCTGCAGTCTGTGATCGCACACAGTTAAATGTTTGTTGTGTTCGGGAAGGGGACCCTAACCTGTAACTTGGAAGCCACATGTGGGCCCCTATTGTATGGCTCGCCAGGTGTTTGCTGGATCAGAACGCTAGCAGGGGTCTAGCTCACTGTTGAAGCTAAGGGGTTGCATGGTGCCCAGACAGGGCAGGCATCAGCACTGGGTGTACCCGGTAAGGTGCCAGGGCCACTGAACCTGGGGAGGGCCCACCTCATTCCCTCTACCCTAGGTAGCCCCTATGCAGCACACAGGGCCGTGCAGGAACCAGGACTAAGAACTGTCAGCCAGGGATAGATTGGGAGAGACTTTCTTTTCTTCTTTCTGGCAGTCCTTCTATTCTTTCCTTTTTTGCCTCTTTCTTTCTTTCCTTCTATTATTTCTGCCATTCCTTATATTCTTTGCTTCTTTTCATCTTTCTTTCTTTCCTTTCATTTTTGTTTCTTCCTTTAATTTGTTTGTTCTGCCATTCCTTTTCTTTTTTTTTTCTTCCGTCATTCCTTCTATTCTATTTGCCATTCCTTCTCTTCCTATTTTCTGTCAGTACTTCTATTTTTTCCAGAGGGAATAATTCTTGGGGCTCACCAGAAGAAATCATTACTGAGGCTGACCATAGGAAATTATACCTGGGGCCCATCAGAGGAAAACATTCTTGGGCCCAGGGTCTTGAATAAAATGAAACACAAATCTATAAAATAAGTATAATCACCTACTGCCGAAAGAGTACCAGTTATGGTACTAGGTTTTCAGCCCCCATGCCTGGTCAGTGATTGATGGGGTGGGTGTGATGGAAAGAATTGGGCCTATGTAGCCCACCTGCTAATCTGGTCATAAAAATCAATGGGAACACTCAGCTCTTGGAGTCATCTAGCTCTTATCTCATTCTTGTTGGACGCCATATCAAAAGAGATGAGCTATTAGCCCAGTGCCCAGGCAGAGGCATATCCCATATCCGAGAGCTCAGAGGGCACGTACCACTGTCCCCGCAGATGTAACAGCCCCTATGCCCTTTGGCACAGGTCCGATTGCTCTCCTAGGGATGTCCAGGGCCCATGTCGATGGGCAACGGACTCTTCCGTAGTCCTTGTGTATAAGAGGGAGGAATCGGGTAATCGAGGCTTGGAAAGAGCCCCAGAGCTGTGCAAATGGACTTAGGGGCTTGCACACATCAAGGCGGGCTGCTGGGTCTACGAACCCTTATCAGTGATTGATGAGACGTCATGTGTATGGCCAGAATTAGCCCCACCTGCAAATATAGTATAGCCATAAAATAGCGCTTGGAGGTATCTAATTCCTATCTCGTCCTCATTGGACGGCATATCAGAGGAGATATCCCCTTTTCACACGTTCCACTAATTTATGTGTTTACAGCAGCCGTAAATTCTCACCTTCAGCTCGTCATTCACAGCTCTCTGATTGCCCTTATTGGCTTTCTCTCACCTCCTAGAATGCCCTGGGGGGTATTAGGTGCTGCACCCAGGGACAGGCCATTGTAATTCCCTTTCTATCTTGATGGTAGATAGAGGACAGGTGTGTGCCGGCCCCGGGGCTCACCCCCTACACAATGCCTGTGTACAGCCGCAATATGCTAATGTCCATGTGTGTGCTGCAGGTGCCGGCTCCTCAGGGGGCGAGACCTGGACATCAATACATCTGCACAGCTATATTAGGTGGGTGCCCGGGGTGCAGGGGGCCGAGCTGCGGGGACTCGCACTTACATCTCAAATATGTCAGGTGCAAGCGATGATAGATAGATAGATAGATAGATAGATAGATAGATAGGGGATGGGTGGGTGGAGAGATCAATAGATTAATAGATATTGTTTTTGGTTAGATAATAGATATATATGAAATAGATAGATAAACGATAGGGGATATAAAGATAGGTAGATAGATAGATAGATAATAGATAGATTCATATATAGATAGATAGACATGGGTGGATAGATCAATAGATAGATATCGGTTAGATTATATATATATATATATATATATATATATATATATATATATATATATATATGAAATAGACAGAAACGAAAAATAGGGGACATAAAGATAGATAGATAGATAGATAGATAGATAGATAGATAGATAGATAATAGATGGCTATATATATATATATATAGAAAGAGAGAGAGAGAATGCGGGAAAGATAACATGGGATGGATAGATAGATAGACAGACAGATAGATGATAGATAGAATATAAATGGATACAGGATGGATAGATAAATATGGGATGGGTGGATAGATAGGCAGAGTATAGATAGATAGATAGATAGATAGATAGATAGATAGATAGATAGATAGATAGATATGAGATAGAGAGATAGATAGATAGATAGATAGATAGATAGATATGAGATAGATAGATAGATAGATAGATAGATAGATAGATAGATAGATATGAGATAGATAGATAGATAGATAGATAGATAGATAGATAGATAGATAGATAGATATGAGATAGATAGATGATAGATAGATAGATGATAGATAGATAGATAGATAGATAGATAGATAGATAGATAGATAGATAGATAGATAGGAGATAGAGAGATAGATGATAGATAGATAGATAGATAGATAGATAGATAGATAGAAAGATAGATATGAGATAGATAGATAGATAGATAGATAGATATGAGATAGATAGATAGATAGATAGATAGATAGATAGATAGATATGAGATAGATAGATAGATAGATAGATAGATATGGGATAGATAGATAGATAGATAGATAGATAGATAGATAGATAGATAGATATGAGATAGATAGTAGATAGATAGATAGATAGATAGATAGATAGATAGATAATAGATAGATAGATAGATGATAGATAGATAGATAGATATGAGATAGATAGATAGATAGATAGATAGATAGATAGATAGATAGATAGGAGATAGAGAGATAGATAGATGATAGATAGATAGATAGATAGATAGATAGATAGATAGATAGATAGAAAGATAGATAGATAGATATGAGATAGATAGAAAGATAGATATGAGATAGATAGAAAGATAGATAGATAGATAGATAGGAGATAGAGAGATAGATAGATATGAGATAGATAGATAGATAGATAGATATGAGATAGAAAGATAGATAGATAGATAGGAGATAGAGAGATAGATAGATATTAGATAGATAGATAGAAAGATAGATAGATAGATAGGAGATAGAGAGATAGATAGATATTAGATAGATAGATAGATAGATAGATAGATAGATAGAAAGATAGATAGATAGGAGATAGATAGATAGATAGATAGATAGATAGATAGGGGAATAGATGGATAAAAGAATAAATGGATGGATAGATCTGTGATAGCTCTGTGATCATGTGATCATCATCAACCACACCCATTTTTTTATGAATAATGAAGGGACAGGGAGCTCTACTACATTAGTTAGTGGATAAAGTGACTTTCATTGGATGAGCTGGAAAAGAAGTGTTACAGCAAGCAAAGATAATTGTTACACTTTTGTGTCGGGCTACGTTTAGAGTTGTCCTAAACTGTTTTCCATTTTTAAATGGAAGCAGAAATGATCGAGATTTTGGGGTTTACAGGTTCGGCCAATGACATTCGATTTTTCATCCCGTCCCCCAATCAGCTCAGCCGAGGATTGCTGGTCCCTCCCTTCTCCCGCCCCTCCCTCCGCCTCCTCCTCCACCTCCAGATTTATCACATTGCTGTCAATGCAGACTCCGCCCATTATGCTGATTATTATGCAGCATCACAGCTCTAAGGGCCACGCCCATTTTTGGAAGAAAAATCAGAAGCTGAACCTGTAAACTTTGATATCTCGTCCATTTATGCTTCAATTTAAAAACGGAAAACAGTTTAGGACAGCGTCAAACGCAGCCCGACGCAATGGTGTAACAATTACCTTTACCTGCAGAATCACTTTAAAGCCCGACCGCAGCCACAAGTAACCGTTTAGGTGACAGTGACGCCCATTAGATGCAGTGCAGGTCCTTTCTCTCTCCAATCACCTGTCAGCTCCATCCTCAGCCGTTCCCATACTCACCCGTCGCTGACAGGCCGACGCCGCCCCACACTGAGGATCCGCGCGATGGAAGGAAGGACGACTCTTTTAATTGCGGCAGACAGGCGAAGTCACTCATCCCTAATGATTTATAAATGGCGGATGGGGCGTGCCGGGATACCGGGGATTTCTGCTCCACTGCGCACAGAACAATCTGTTGAGGAACAGGCGCTGGAGCGCGTCAGGGAAAGAAGACGCACAAAACGACAGCTCAGAATAGCAGCAGAGATTTTTAGTAAGTACTCCTGACAGTGAGATGATATTATCTGATTGGCTGCAGAAAAAGAAATACTTACAAGGCTGATTTATTACTAACGCCAGGTAGCGACAGAGGAGCGTCTGTAGCGAGGCATTGAGAGCGACCGCTAGTAGTCGCTGTGCTCGGTCATGGTTCGCTGTTTCAGAGCGTCTCAG
>CM051239.1:13689219-13849219 GCA_027917425.1 Gastrophryne carolinensis | reverse complement strand
TGTTCTCTGTATCCTATGTGTATACTGTATGTTCTCTGTATCTTATGTGTATACTGTATGTTCTCTTTATCTTATGTATATACTGTATGTTCTCTGTATCTTATGTGTATACTGTATGTTCTCTTTATCTTATGTGTATACTGTATGTTCTCTTTATCTTATGTGTATACTGTATGTTCTCTGTATCTTATGTATATACTGTATGTTCTCTTTATCTTATGTATATACTGTATGTTCTCTGTATCTTATGTGTATACTGTATGTTCTCTGTATCTTATGTGTATACTGTATGTTCTCTGTATCTTATATGTATACTGTATGTTCTCTGTATCTTATGTGTATACTGTATGTTCTCTTTATCTTATGTATATACTGTATGTTCTCTGTATCTTATGTGTATACTGTATGTTCTCTGTATCTTATGTGTATACTGTATGTTCTCTTTATCTTATGTGTATACTGTATGTTCTCTTTATCTTAGGATAGATGTGTGCTTATCCCAGGCATGCTTAAATTCAGTGACTGTTGATTTTTCAACTACCTCTGCTGGAAGTTTGTTCCAAGCATCTACTACTCTTTCTGTAAAATAATATTTTCTAACATTGCTCCTGATCTTCCCCCCGACTAGCTTCAGGTTGTGCATCTTGTTCTATCATTAAGTTTCTTCTTAAAAACACTTCCCTCCTGAACCTTATTCCCTCCTGTCACATATATAAAGGTCTCCATCATGTCCCCCCTCTCCCTTCTTTCCTCCAGACTGTACAAATTAAGTTCTTAAGTTCTTTAAGTCTCTCCTGATAAGTTTTAAGTTTAAGTCCTTCCACCATTTTTGTTGCCGGCTTTTGGACCCGTTCTATTTGAATAATGTCTTTTTGCAGGGGAGGTCTCCAGAACTGCACACAGTATTCTAGCTGTGGCCTTACCAGGGCTCTATACAGCGGCATAGATAGATATTGAATAGATAGATTGATCTGATATGGATAGATACATCGATAGATAGATAGATAGATAGATAGATAGATAGATAGATAGATAGATAGATATGAGATAGATAGATAGATAGATAGATAGATAGATAGATATGGGATAGATAGATAGATAGATAGATAGATAGATAGATAGACAGATAGATATGAGATAGATAGATAGATAGATAGATAGATAGATAGATATGAGATAGATAGATAGATAGATATGAGATAGATAGATAGATAGATAGATATGAGATAGATAGATGATAGATAGATAGATAGATAGATAGATAGATAGATATGAAATATATAGATATATATGGAATGTATAGATAGATATCTTGTATTTAGAATATTCATTGTGTACTCTGTAACACTGCATAGATCGATAGATACTGTAGATAGACATATGATAGATAGATAGATAGATAGATAGATAGATAGATAGATAGATACAAAGATAGATATGCCATAGATAGATAGATAGATAGATACAAAGATAGATATGCCATAGATAGATAGATAGATAGATAGATAGATAGATAGATAGATAGATATAGTTCTGTCAATCTCTTTCTGTATTTTTAGTTTGCAGTGTATGGGGTTAGATGGTCGCTTTATCTTTTTTATCTGCCCATTTATCTCTTTATCTCTTAATAAAGAAGCTTGTGCTGATGATGGCGGATGCCTCGGCGGGGCTGTTCGGGGTAACACGGCACATGGCGGACGAGGCTTCGGCGTTGCCGTCACGCGGTGACAGGTGTGAGTGGCGTGAGAACGCGGCGTGACAAGCAGAGGCAGAGAAATAGATAGATGGATAGATATAGGATAGATAGATAGATAGATAGATAGATATGGATATGAGATATATATAGATAGATAGATAGATAAATAGATAGATAGATAGATATGGGATAGATATATAGATAGATAAATAGATAGATAGATAGATAGATAGATAGATAGATAGATAGATATGAGATAGATAGATAGATAGATGCCTCAGCGGGGCTGTTCGGTAATCGCCATGGTGAGGCTTCGGCGTCGCCGTCACGCAGTGACAGGTGTGAGTGGCGTGAGAACACGGCGTGACAAGCAGAGGCAGCGCCGCCTGTTCCCTCTGATCACACTTCTCCTCATCTTCTGCCTGCTCGTCCTCGTGCCCCCATTTACAGGGGAGGAACACTACACTGTGACTTAAGGCCCAACTCCGAGCTAAACAGACGCCAGGCGTCTTAATCATAAACATAGAATGTAAAAAATAAGAGCGGCAATTATTGTTATCTTCTCGGGGAGACATGAAATCCCGCATTATGCTGATCCCCTGTAATAGCAAACATCCTTATTACAGTTATTACAAAGAGGAAATCTGCAGATTACTCCGGCGAGCGGCGGCCGAGCGGCAACGTCTTAGCGCTCTCAGCGCACGCAACATATTCCTCACAGCCGGGCGCCGCTTTTACATTTTAATCTCCGCTGTAATCAGTTGGGAAAAAAAAAATTGAGATGAGATTTTTTTTTTCTGCAATCTCTCTGGGAAAATATCCGAGCGTCTGATAAATAGGTGGTTTTCCAATAAAGATGTCTGCTCCTGAAGAGCAGACTCGGACTGGTCCCCAGGGTTGCCTGATGGGCCTCTGAACTAAGAAACCCTTTGGCGCATCCCCTGTATTTGCCGTTAGGCAAACTTAGGCCTGAGGGTGCGAGGGAGCAGCATTGCAGCTAATAGAGTTACATTTCTTTGACTCCTCGGGGGCGGTACTTTAGATTCCCCCTGTCCCATGATCCTTCTCCAGCCACAATGTGACGCTGAATGCTTATACCTTTTTTAGCTCTCAGGACTTGCTTTCCTAGCCTCCCCTGCCTGAGGCTCGTGAAGGGCAGCAGTGCAGTTACTAGTTATTTTTTTTACTCCTCGGGGCGGTACTTTAGATTTCCCACAATTCTCCTCCAGCCACAATGGGAACTAGGGTTGACGCTGTATGCTTATACCTTTTTTAGCTCTCAGGACTTGCTTTCCTAGCCTCCCCTGCCTGAGGATTGTGAAGGGGCAGCAGTGCAGTTACTAGTTATTTTTTTTTACTCCTCGGGGGCAGTACTTTAGATTTTCCACAATTCTCCTCCAGCCACAATGTGCACTAGGGTTGATGCTGCATGCTTATACTTTTTTGAGCTCTCGGGACTTGCTTTCCCAGCCTTCCCTGCCTGAGGCTCATGAGGGGGCAGCAGTGCAGTTACTAGTTATTCTTTTACTCCCCGGGGGCGGTACTTTAGATTCCCCCTGTCCCATGATCCTCCTCCAGCCACAATGTGAAAGCGGGGTGACGCTGATGCTTATACGTTTTTTGAGCTCTAAGGACTTGCTTTTCTAGCCTCCCCTGCCTGAGGCTCATAAGGGGGCAACAGTGCAGTTACTAGTTATTTTCTTTTACTCTTCGGGGGTGGTACTTTACATGCTCCCTTCCAGCCATGGTGTGAACCAGTGCCTACACTTCTTACTAGCTCTCAGCAGCATTGTTAGCAGGGCTTGCTTTCCCAGCCTTCCCCTGCTTGATGTCATGTGACTTCTGTATGACATTTTTGAGGCATGTAGAGAACAGGGGCTGAGGCTTGTGAGGGGGCGGCAGCGCAGCTACTAGAGTTACATTTTGTTTTATTCCTTCGGGAGCAGTACTATAGATTCCCCCACTGCCCCATGACCCACCACCAGCCACAATATAGGATCCCTAAGGCTGTGTTTGCCAGTAGGGAGCATCAATTCCGATAATAGTTATACTTTTATTTACTCCTCGAGGGTGGTACTTGTCCCATGATCCTCCTCCAGCATTATGTGAACACGGGCTGATGCTGTTTGCTTACACTTCTTAATAGCTCTCAGCAGCATTACTCGCAGGGCTCCCATTCGTGATGTCATGTGACTTCTGTATGACATTCTCGAGGCATGCAGAGAACAGAGGCTGAGGCTCATGAGGGGGCAGCAGCGCAGCTGCTAAGAGTTTTTTTTTTTGCTTCTCGGGGGCGGTACTTTAGACTCTCCCCTGCCCCACAATCCTCCTCCAGCCACAATGTGAACATGGGCTGATGCTGCATGCTTACACTTATTGCTAGCTCTCAGGACTTGCTTGCACATCGGGCGCAGTATGTGAAAACCACATATATGAAAGTCAATCTGGTGAGCGCCTTTAACAGTGCCATGTAGCGTCACGTGTATCACTAGCGGCGGCTCAGTGTATATCGCCGGAGCTGTATGTTCAGCAGCGCCATGTATATGTGCAGAATTGATGTAACAGGTCTGAGATTAATGTATTCATATTACAAAATGATTCTAAACACATGTATAATGTTACATTCAAAAAATATGGTTGTTTAGGGGTTAAAAACTAGTTAATACACATCGCCGCCAGCGCTCTGGGGTTTAAACAAGGAATGGACAGCGACAGCACATTCGGAGCGTGATTTGTTGATGAATATGAAGCTAGCCGTTCGCTCTGGCCATTCGTTGTCAGGCGCTCACATACAACGCTGGACCTGTGAAACAGCGACCCCCCAGCCCGTATTCAACATTACCGCACACCGACTGAGTCGCTGTCATCAAGCTAACGCCGGCCAAACACAGCGAATACTGGCTGGCGCTGAAAAAATCACGCTACAGTCGCTCATCTGTCGCTACCTGGCGCTATTAATGAATCGGCCTCTTATATTGTTATTTTTTGAATTTTTTTTTTTTATGCAGAATTGTATGTGCAGGTCGGCCATTGCAGTGTCATTGTCACAGTGTTAAAACAATGTCATTCCATGTGTTTTCGCTCTGGTGCTGGTGGATATGTGTTGAGAAACAGACTTTTATCATATAGCTTCTGGCGCTCAACACTAGAGCGCCGGCACTGGTTTTGTGTTTGATTTTCTTAAATATGTGTTTCAGCGCCGAACGTCAGACGCACTTAAAGTGGACCAACACCCACGGGTGATCAGCCCGGGAATCTATAAGATTCCCGGGCCGATCACCCCCCACCCCGCGGGACATCCGAGATCGGGATGTCCCGCGGGGTGTAACCCCCCCAAAACCCCCGAAAAACCTTACCTGATCTTCGGCGGCGGCCGGCCGCCGCCGCCTCCCTCGCGCCCCTGTAGCCGTGCGCGCGCCCGCGCCGGCCGTCTGCGAATGGCCGACGCGCGCGCGCGCGTCAAAAGGGACGCGCGGGAGGCGGCGGCAGCCGCTTAGACGTTCCTGGACCTGGCTTGTACGTCGGCGCTGGGAGCGGGGAGAGGTGAGTTTTTCGGGGGGTTAGGGGGGGTTTCACACAGCGGGGCACCCCGATCGGGGGTGCCCCACCGAAGTGGACCAAGACCCAGGATAGTCAAAATCCTGGGTGTTGGTCCACTTTAAACCGGACCAACACCCGTTATTACATTAACGGGTGTTGGTCCCGCTCTTTGCTTCTGAGAAGAACCTCGAGGGGGGCATCCAGAATGCTGGAGCCCCCTCGCACCTAACTTCACAGGACGCTTAAAACACTCACCTTCCTTACGAGCCAGCGCCGGGAAAGGAATCCTGCGATTGGCCGCCGGGTGGTCACGTTGGTGGGTCCTGACGGCGGCCGGCGCCGGGCAGTCACGTGGGCTGTAGTCGCGTCCTCGGTGCCGGCCGCCGTCAGGACCCACCAACGTGACCACCCGGCGGCCAATCGCAGGACTCCTTTCCCGGCGCTGGCTCGTAAGGAAGGTGAGTGTTTTAAGCGTCCTGTGCAGTTAGGTGCCCCCTTGAGCTTCTTCTCAGCAGCAAAGAGCGGGACCAACACTCGTTAATGTAATAACGGGTGTTGGTCCGGTTTAACTGCCGCTACCTATCGCTCGCTGCAGCGTTGTCCTGTTATTATATGTGGCTCTGCTCTGGGCGCTACATATGCATTGATTGAGGGAGAACGCTTCTACAGCGCCCTCCAGAGGTCACATTTATCACTGCTGTACAGGAAACTACAGCATCACTTGTCTGCCTTCTACGCTAGGTTATAGCGCCAGACACCCGCTTGCAGCGTCCCCTAGCGCCGCTACAATGGGGGGGCCCATTTCTCGGCTACTTCATTTGGGGGACACACCGTAGGGACTCGCTACTCTTTAGGTGATGTTTTTTGGCATTTATAATCACTTTATTGTGACCTTTCTGCACTTGCTCTTGTTGACATTTTTTCTGAGGGATTATAGCACTGAACATTTGGAAAATATTTACACATTTATGCACATTAGCACTTTAAATAGCACTTTATATGTATGATTGTTATTATATATATCTTTATACTGTGATGGATTTTGCACAGATTGGGAGGGTCAACATGGGATGCCCTCTGTTATGAATAGCCTTGGGTATTTTATTTTTGTGTTGTATGTAAATTTTCAATGTAAAGCCCAATAAAAAGATGATGAATTCTTGAGATATATATACCTTGATTGATTATCTGCACTTTTGGGAACTGTTGGGTGGCTGCTGGAGCCACCATTTGGTGAAATTAATATTTAACATTACAGTTCGGGGTGCAGGCACGGCCACATATGGTATCTAAACAGTATTGGTTGCATATTGTAGGTGGTGCAAAATACTTTGGGCCTTATTTAACAAGGGATAGCGCCAGGTAGCGACTGGTAATGACGGGCACCGCCACGAGAACACCGGCTCCCCACCACAATCACACATTTATCAAGCCGATCCTGTTTAGCGACTGAGATAGCGCCAGATAACCACTCATTCATCATTATTCCATCCTCAGCCCACAGCGCCAGCGTCCGACCTTGAACAGCGACAGGTGTGACCTCTCGCTACCTGGCGCTCTCCAATGCATTTCAATGGAACAATCTTAAAATATTCATAATTAATTAATCATTTTTTTTTTTTTTTTTTTTAAATGTGACAAATTCTGTGACCACTTCTGCAATGTTAGATTTTTTTTTAAGGTAAAAAAAATAAAAAAAAAATTTGTGCAGAATTGATATTAAAGGTCTGATATTAATGTATTCATATTACAAAATGTTTTTATAAACTTGTTTTTTTTGGTTTCCAAAAATATGGTTGTTTGGGGGTTAAAAAACTACTTTTAACCCATCGCCGCCAGCGCTCTGGGGTTTAAACATGCATTTCACAGCGCAAGAATTTTTTGAGCGTGATTTGTTAATGAATATGGTGGAAGCCGGTCGCTATGGCCATTCGCTATCATGCGCACCCATACAGCGCGGAACCTGTCAAATAGCGACTCCTCACCCAATATTCAACATTACTGCACACCGACTGAGTCGCTGTCAACAACCGAACAACGGCCAAGCACAGCGACTACTAGCGGGCGCTGTGAAAATACTGCTACAGTCGCTCATCTGTCGCTACCTGGCGCTATTACTGAATCGGCCTCCCCTTCTTTTGTTAAAATTATAGCCCCGCTACATAGACGCACAAATGGCAATATGTGGTGCTAGTCTTAAATTAACCTCTATACCAGAGCCAGCGGCACTGGAATCATTCTGCATGATATATATCCAGTCTGGGAATTCTGGGTAATAAGAGCCAGCGGCTGGATTTCATTTCTCTCCCGCTGATAGCATTCATCACCAAAGTCTCAATTTAGAAAAAAAAAAAAATATTAATAAGGAATATGCAGGTTAAGCCTGACTCGACTTCGGCGGTGGGATTATCCGACAGTGCGAATAAAACGTAACATTGTGGTGGCGGGTTGTATGGAGGCGCTGGCGGCCGGGAGGGTAAGCTGGAGCTGACAGACCGCTCCGCCACTGACAGATGGAAATATGGAAGATAAATTCCTCATGACAGACAGAGGCGCTGAATGAAAGCAGGAAGGGATTCCGGGGAACAGAAGGATTAGCGTTGGAAGCGCTCGCTGTGTGATGCGCATTTGTGGGACTGAAGAACGAGTGGACGTTGCGAGAAGGAAACGCGGGATAATCATTTTGCATGTGAAAAAAATGGTTTATGAGGAAATTGCTCAAAATATCACAAAAATAAAGTGAAAGCAGCAGCGCATCTCCCCCAACCACTAGGTTGTTTTTCTTTTTTCTTAGAGGCCGATTCATAAATAGAGGCAGGTAGCGACAGTTGAGCGACTGTAGCTGCATTTTCAGAGCGCCCGCTAGTAGTCGCTGTGCTTGGCCGTTGTTCGGTAGCTGATAGCGATAGTCGGTTTGCTGTAATGTTGAATATTGGGTGAGGAGTCGCTATTTGACAGGTTCCGCGCTGTATGGGAGCGCATGATAGCGACTGGCCCTAGCGACCGGCTCCCACCATATTCATCAAAAAATCACGCTCAAAAAATTCTTGCGCTGTAAAATGCATGTTTAAACCCCAGAGCGCTGGCGGCGATGGGTTAAAAGTCGTTTTTTAACCCCCAAACCACCATATTTTTGGAAACCAAAAAAAACAAGTTTTTTAAATAATTTAGTAATATGAATACATTAATATCAGACCTGTAATATCAATTCTGTACAGAAGTGGTCACAGAAGTGGTGGCAGAAGTGGTCACAGAATTTTTCACGTTTAAAAAAAAAAAAAAAATTAATAACAATTAATTATTAATATTTAAAGATTGTTCCATTGAAATGCATTGGAGAGCGCCAGGTAGCGAGAGGTCATACCTGTCGCTGTTCAAGGTCGGATGCTGTTGCTGTGGGCTGAGGCTGGAATAATGATGAATGAGTGGCTATATGGCGCTATCTCAGTCGCTAAGCAGGATCGGCTTGATAAATGTGTGATTGCGGTGGGGAGCCGGCGTTCTCGTGGCGGGGCCCGTCATTACCGGCCGCTCACCAGTCGCTACCTGTCGCTATTCCTTCATAAATAAGGGCCTTAGTCTGGCTTCCTTGCAGCTGTCTTCACACTCCAGACTGGCATGTTTCCCTTTACCTTGACCTTAACTTAACGGTCATTGCCCCAACTACCAATGTCCTCAGCAGGGGTGGACTGGCCATAGGGACACCCGGGACAATGCCCCGTGGGCCACGCTGCTTTGGGGCCAGTTGGGCTGCTGTTTTTATCACCCACATTCAATCCCTGCCCCCTTAGTCTCCCTCTCAGCCCCCTGTACCCGGCCCCACTGTACCCACAAGCCAAGGAACCCCAACCCCCGATGCCCCCCGGCATCATGTTTGGGGGGTCTTAGTGGGAATGTCTCGGGCCGGCCAGGGACTGGTAAAATCCAGGGCTGATTTTTGTCCCCAGTCTGCCACTGGTCCTCGGTGCTCTATTTCTTTTCACCACCTGTTATCCCTCACACTGCTGTCATCCTTATCGCTGACAGTTTTCTTAGTCCGGCTTTCCTTGCAACTGTCACGCACCATACTGTCATCTCCCCAGCAACCAATATCTTAGGTGCTTTACTTCTGTCCTGCACACTGTTGTTTCTTCCATCTATTATGTCATCTTTACTGTTCATATTTTTTCTTAGTCTGGTTTCCTTGCAGCTGTCTTCACACTTTCGTCTGTCATGTTCCCTTGTCCTTGATGCTTTACTTTTGTGCTAAGGCTTCAGCCCCCCAAGCTGTCATCCTTCACACTGCTGCTTCTGCCATCTCCGCTGTCATGCTTATCACTGACAGTTTTCTTAGTCTGGCTTCCTTATAGCTGTCTTCACACTCCGGACCGACATGTTGCTCTTTCCCTTGTCCTTGATGCTTTAATTAACGGTCATCTCCCCAACTACCAATGTCCACGGCGCTCTATATCTCTCATCCCTCACACTGCTGCTTCTGTCATCCATGCTGTCATCCTTATCGCTGACATTTCTCTTAGTCTGGCTTCCTTGCAGCTGTCTTCACACTCCCCACCAATGGTGGACTGGAGCCGAAAATCAGGCCTGGATTTTACGAGCACCTGACCGGCCCGTGACCAGCCAGTGGCATCTCTACTGCTTCCTGGCCAGTCACCCAGTGTGCTCCAAGGCTGAGGTTATATCATTAGGATGAGGACATGGGCAGCGATACTCAACTGGCAGACCCGGGTCCAAATGCGGACCTTGGTGTCAGATTTCTGGACCCCTGCCCTGACAGCACTGCACTCACTTGCCCATCCAATGCCTGTCCCCTCAGCTCTGCCCCATCCATTTCTGTCCTCCCAGTTCTGCTCATCCATCACTAACACTGCCTGTATTGGGGATGCCAGCACACTGCCTGTATTGGGGATGCCAGCACACTGCCTGTATTGGGGATGCCAGCACACTGCCTGTATTGGGGATGCCAGCACACTGCCTGTATTGGGGATGCCAGCACACTGCCTGTATTGGGGATGCCAGCACACTGCCTGTATTGGGGATGCCAGCACACTGCCTGTATTGGGGATGCCTACACACTGCCTGTATTGGGGATGCTGCACACTGCCTGTATTGGGGATGCCCGCACACTGCCTGTATTGGGGATGCCACACACACTGCCTGTATTGGGGATGCCAGCACACTGCCTGTATTGGGGATGCCAGCACACTGCCTGTATTGGGGATGCCTGCACACTGCCTGTATTGGGGATGCTGCACACTGCCTGTATTGGGGATGCCAGCACACTGCCTGTATTGGGGATGCCTGCACACTGCCTGTATTGGGGATGCCAGCACACTGCCTGTATTGGGGATGTCCACACACTGCCTGTATTGGGGATGCCAGCACACTGCCTGTATTGGGGATGCCCGCACACTGCCTGTATTGGGGATGGCAGCACACTGCCTGTATTGGGGATGCCCGCACACTGCCTGTATTGGGGATGGCAGCACACTGCCTGTATTGGGGATGCCAGAACACTGCCTGTATTGGGGATGCCAGCACACTGCCTGTATTGGGGATGCCGGCACACTGCCTGTATTGGGGATGCCGGCACACTGCCTGTATTGGGGATGCCGGCACACTGCCTGTATTGGGGATGCCCGCACACTGCCTGTATTGGGGATGCCGGCACACTGCCTGTATTGGGGATGCCGGCACACTGCCTGTATTGGGGATGCCCGCACACTGCCTGTATTGGGGATGCCGGCACACTGCCTGTATTGGGGATGCCCGCACACTGCCTGTATTGGGGATGCCCGCACACTGCCTGTATTGGGGATGCCAGAACACTGCCTGTATTGGGGATGCCAGCACACTGCCTGTATTGGGGATGCCGGCACACTGCCTGTATTGGGGATGCCGGCACACTGCCTGTATTGGGGATGCCGGCACACTGCCTGTATTGGGGATGCCCGCACACTGCCTGTATTGGGGATGCCGGCACACTGCCTGTATTGGGGATGCCAGCACACTGCCTGTATTGGGGATGCCAGCACGCTGCCTGTATTGGGGATGCCCGCACGCTGCCTGTATTGGGGATGCCAGCACGCTGCCTGTATTGGGATGCCGGCACACTGCCTGTATTGGGGATGCCCGCACACTGCCTGTATTGGGGATGCCGGCACACTGCCTGTATTGGGGATGCCAGCACACTGCCTGTATTGGGGATGCCCGCACACTGCCTGTATTGGGGATGCCAGAACACTGCCTGTATTGGGGATGCCAGCACACTGCCTGTATTGGGGATGCCGGCACACTGCCTGTATTGGGGATGCCGGCACACTGCCTGTATTGGGGATGCCGGCACACTGCCTGTATTGGGGATGCCCGCACACTGCCTGTATTGGGGATGCCGGCACACTGCCTGTATTGGGGATGCCAGCACACTGCCTGTATTGGGGATGCCAGCACGCTGCCTGTATTGGGGATGCCCGCACGCTGCCTGTATTGGGGATGCCAGCACGCTGCCTGTATTGGGGATGCCCGCACACTGCCTGTATTGGGGATGCCGGCACACTGCCTGTATTGGGGATGCCAGCACACTGCCTGTATTGGGGATGCCAGCACACTGCCTGTATTGGGGATGCCCGCACGCTGCCTGTATTGGGGATGCCAGCACGCTGCCTGTATTGGGGATGCCAGCACACTGCCTGTATTGGGGATGCCAGCACACTGCCTGTATTGGGGATGCCCGCACACTGCCTGTATTGGGGATGCCGGCACACTGCCTGTATTGGGGATGCCAGCACGCTGCCTGTATTGGGGATGCCAGCACGCTGCCTGTATTGGGGATGCCCGCACGCTGCCTGTATTGGGGATGCCGGCACACTGCCTGTATTGGGGATGCCGGCACACTGCCTGTATTGGGGATGGCAGCACACTGCCTGTATTGGGGATGGCAGCACACTGCCTGTATTGGGGATGCCGGCACACTGCCTGTATTGGGGATGCCGGCACACTGCCTGTATTGGGGATGCCGGCACACTGCCTGTATTGGGGATGCCGGCACACTGCCTGTATTGGGGATGCCTACACACTGCCTGTATTGGGGATGCTGCACACTGCCTGTATTGGGGATGCCCGCACACTGCCTGTATTGGGGATGCCAGCACACTGCCTGTATTGGGGATGTCCACACACTGCCTGTATTGGGGATGCCAGCACACTGCCTGTATTGGGGATGCCCGCACACTGCCTGTATTGGGGATGGCAGCACACTGCCTGTATTGGGGATGGCAGCACACTGCCTGTATTGGGGATGCCAGAACACTGCCTGTATTGGGGATGCCAGCACACTGCCTGTATTGGGGATGCCGGCACACTGCCTGTATTGGGGATGCCGGCACACTGCCTGTATTGGGGATGCCCGCACACTGCCTGTATTGGGGATGCCGGCACACTGCCTGTATTGGGGATGCCAGCACACTGCCTGTATTGGGGATGCCAGCACACTGCCTGTATTGGGGATGCCCGCACGCTGCCTGTATTGGGGATGCCAGCACGCTGCCTGTATTGGGATGCCGGCACACTGCCTGTATTGGGGATGCCCGCACACTGCCTGTATTGGGGATGCCGGCACACTGCCTGTATTGGGGATGCCAGCACACTGCCTGTATTGGGGATGCCAGCACACTGCCTGTATTGGGGATGCCCGCACGCTGCCTGTATTGGGGATGCCAGCACGCTGCCTGTATTGGGGATGCCAGCACACTGCCTGTATTGGGGATGCCAGCACACTGCCTGTATTGGGGATGCCCGCACACTGCCTGTATTGGGGATGCCGGCACACTGCCTGTATTGGGGATGCCAGCACGCTGCCTGTATTGGGGATGCCCGCACGCTGCCTGTATTGGGGATGCCGGCACACTGCCTGTATTGGGGATGCCGGCACACTGCCTGTATTGGGGATGGCAGCACACTGCCTGTATTGGGGATGGCAGCACACTGCCTGTATTGGGGATGCCGGCACACTGCCTGTATTGGGGATGCCGGCACACTGCCTGTATTGGGGATGCCGGCACACTGCCTGTATTGGGGATGCCGGCACACTGCCTGTATTGGGGATGCCTACACACTGCCTGTATTGGGGATGCTGCACACTGCCTGTATTGGGGATGCCCGCACACTGCCTGTATTGGGGATGCCACACACACTGCCTGTATTGGGGATGCCAGCACACTGCCTGTATTGGGGATGCCAGCACACTGCCTGTATTGGGGATGCCAGCACACTGCCTGTATTGGGGATGCCAGCCCACTGCCTGTATTGGGGATGCCTACACACTGCCTGTATTGGGGATGCTGCACACTGCCTGTATTGGGGATGCCAGCACACTGCCTGTATTGGGGATGCCTGCACACTGCCTGTATTGGGGATGCCAGCACACTGCCTGTATTGGGGATGTCCACACACTGCCTGTATTGGGGATGCCAGCACACTGCCTGTATTGGGGATGCCCGCACACTGCCTGTATTGGGGATGGCAGCACACTGCCTGTATTGGGGATGGCAGCACACTGCCTGTATTGGGGATGCCAGAACACTGCCTGTATTGGGGATGCCAGCACACTGCCTGTATTGGGGATGCCGGCACACTGCCTGTATTGGGGATGCCGGCACACTGCCTGTATTGGGGATGCCCGCACACTGCCTGTATTGGGGATGCCGGCACACTGCCTGTATTGGGGATGCCGGCACACTGCCTGTATTGGGGATGCCAGCACACTGCCTGTATTGGGGATGCCCGCACGCTGCCTGTATTGGGGATGCCAGCACGCTGCCTGTATTGGGATGCCGGCACACTGCCTGTATTGGGGATGCCCGCACACTGCCTGTATTGGGGATGCCGGCACACTGCCTGTATTGGGGATGCCAGCACACTGCCTGTATTGGGGATGCCAGCACACTGCCTGTATTGGGGATGCCCGCAACTGCCTGTATTGGGGATGCCGGCACACTGCCTGTATTGGGGATGCCAGCACACTGCCTGTATTGGGGATGCCGGCACACTGCCTGTATTGGGGATGCCAGCACACTGCCTGTATTGGGGATGCCAGCACACTGCCTGTATTGGGGATGCCCGCAACTGCCTGTATTGGGATGCCGGCACACTGCCTGTATTGGGGATGCCCGCACACTGCCTGTATTGGGGATGCCGGCACACTGCCTGTATTGGGGATGCCAGCACACTGCCTGTATTGGGGATGCCAGCACACTGCCTGTATTGGGGATGCCGGCACACTGCCTGTATTGGGGATGCCAGCACACTGCCTGTATTGGGGATGCCAGCACACTGCCTGTATTGGGGATGCCCGCACGCTGCCTGTATTGGGGATGCCAGCACGCTGCCTGTATTGGGGATGCCAGCACACTGCCTGTATTGGGGATGCCAGCACACTGCCTGTATTGGGGATGCCCGCACACTGCCTGTATTGGGGATGCCGGCACACTGCCTGTATTGGGGATGCCAGCACGCTGCCTGTATTGGGGATGCCCGCACGCTGCCTGTATTGGGGATGCCGGCACACTGCCTGTATTGGGGATGCCGGCACACTGCCTGTATTGGGGATGGCAGCACACTGCCTGTATTGGGGATGGCAGCACACTGCCTGTATTGGGGATGCCGGCACACTGCCTGTATTGGGGATGCCGGCACACTGCCTGTATTGGGGATGCCAGCACACTGCCTGTATTGGGGATGCCAGCACACTGCCTGTATTGGGGATGCCCGCAACTGCCTGTATTGGGGATGCCGGCACACTGCCTGTATTGGGGATGCCAGCACGCTGCCTGTATTGGGGATGCCCGCACGCTGCCTGTATTGGGGATGCCGGCACACTGCCTGTATTGGGGATGCCGGCACACTGCCTGTATTGGGGATGGCAGCACACTGCCTGTATTGGGGATGGCAGCACACTGCCTGTATTGGGGATGCCGGCACACTGCCTGTATTGGGGATGCCAGCACACTGCCTGTATTGGGGATGCCAGCACACTGCCTGTATTGGGGATGCCCGCACGCTTCCTGTATTGGGGATGCCAGCACGCTGCCTGTATTGGGATGCCGGCACACTGCCTGTATTGGGGATGCCGGCACACTGCCTGTATTGGGGATGCCGGCACACTGCCTGTATTGGGGATGCCGGCACACTGCCTGTATTGGGGATGCCGGCACACTGCCTGTATTGGGGATGCCAGCACACTGCCTGTATTGGGGATGCCAGCACACTGCCTGTATTGGGGATGCCCGCACACTGCCTGTATTGGGGATGCCGGCACACTGCCTGTATTGGGGATGGCAGCACACTGCCTGTATTGGGGATGCCAGCACACTGCCTGTATTGGGGATGCCCGCACACTGCCTGTATTGGGGATGCCGGCACACTGCCTGTATTGGGGATGCCAGCACACTGCCTGTATTGGGGATGCCCGCACACTGCCTGTATTGGGGATGCCGGCACACTGCCTGTATTGGGGATGGCAGCACACTGCCTGTATTGGGGATGGCAGCACACTGCCTGTATTGGGGATGCCAGCACACTGCCTGTATTGGGGATGCCGGCACACTGCCTGTATTGGGGATGCAAGCACACTGCCTGTATTGGGGATGCCAGCACACTGCCTGTATTGGGGATGCCCGCACACTGCCTGTATTGGGGATGCCCGCACACTGCCTGTATTGGGGATGCCCGCACACTGCCTGTATTGGGGATGCCGGCACACTGCCTGTATTGGGGATGCCAGCACACTGCCTGTATTGGGGATGCCCGCACACTGCCTGTATTGGGGATGCCAGCACACTGCCTGTATTGGGGATGCCAGCACACTGCCTGTATTGGGGATGCCGGCACACTGCCTGTATTGGGGATGCCGGCACACTGCCTGTATTGGGGATGCCAGCACACTGCCTGTATTGGGGATGCCCGCACACTGCCTGTATTGGGGATGCCCGCACACTGCCTGTATTGGGGATGCCCGCACACTGCCTGTATTGGGGATGCCCGCACACTGCATGTATTGGGGATGCCAGCACACTGCCTGTATTGGGGATGCCCGCACACTGCCTGTATTGGGGATGCCAGCACACTGCCTGTATTGGGGATGGCATACACACTGCCTGTATTGGGGATGCCAGCACACTGCCTGTATTGGGGATGGCATACACACTGCCTGTATTGGGGATGCCTGCACACTGCCTGTATTGGGGATGCCAGCACACTGCCTGTATTGGGGATGCCTGCACACTGCCTGTATTGGGGATGCCAGCACACTGCCTGTATTGGGGATGGCATACACACTGCCTGTATTGGGGATGCCAGCACACTGCCTGTATTGGGGATGCCAGCACACTGCCTGTATTGGGGATGCCTGCACACTGCCTGTATTGGGGATGCCAGCACACTGCCTGTATTGGGGATGGCATACACACTGCCTGTATTGGGGATGCCAGCACACTGCCTGTATTGGGGATGCCTGCACACTGCCTGTATTGGGGATGCCCGCACACTGCCTGTATTGGGGATGCCGGCACACTGCCTGTATTGGGGATGCCGGCACACTGCCTGTATTGGGGATGCCGGCACACTGCCTGTATTGGGGATGCCCGCACACTGCCTGTATTGGGGATGCCCGCACACTGCCTGTATTGGGGATGCCAGCACACTGCCTGTATTGGGGATGGCATACACACTGCCTGTATTGGGGATGCCAGCACACTGCCTGTATTGGGGATGGCATACACACTGCCTGTATTGGGGATGCCTGCACACTGCCTGTATTGGGGATGCCAGCACACTGCCTGTATTGGGGATGCCCGCACACTGCCTGTATTGGGGATGCCAGCACACTTCCTGTATTGGGGATGCCAGCACACTGCCTGTATTGGGGATGCCTGCACACTGCCTGTATTGGGGATGCCAGCACACTGCCTGTATTGGGGATGCCTGCACACTGCCTGTATTGGGGATGCCTGCACACTGCCTGTATTGGGGATGCCGCACACTGCCTGTATTGGGGATGGCAGCACACTGCCTGTATTGGGGATGCCTGCACACTGCCTGTATTGGGGATGCCAGCACACTGCCTGTATTGGGGATTCCTACACACTGCCTGTATTGGGGATGCCGGCACACTGCCTGTATTGGGGATTCCTACACACTGCCTGTATTGGGGATGCCTGCACACTGCCTGTATTGGGGATGCCCACACACTGCCTGTATTGGGGATGCCAGCACACTGCCTGTATTGGGGATGCCCACACACTGCCTGTATTGGGGATGCCCACACACTGCCTGTATTGGGGATGCCAGCACACTGCCTGTATTGGGGATGCCCACACACTGCCTGTATTGGGGATGCCAGCACACTGCCTGTATTGGGGATGCCAGCACACTGCCTGTATTGGGGATGCCAGCACACTGCCTGTATTGGGGATGCCCACACACTGCCTGTATTGGGGATGCCAGCACACTGCCTGTATTGGGGATGCCCACACACTGCCTGTATTGGGGATGCCAGCACACTGCCTGTATTGGGGATGCCAGCACACTGCCTGTATTGGGGATGCCAGCACACTGCCTGTATTGGGGATGCCCACACACTGCCTGTATTGGGGATGCCAGCACACTGCCTGTATTGGGGATGGCAGCACACTGCCTGTATTGGGGATGCCCGCACACTGCCTGTATTGGGGATGCCAGCACACTGCCTGTATTGGGGATTCCAGCACACTGCCTGTATTGGGGATGCCCGCACACTGCCTGTATTGGGGATGCCCGCACACTGCCTGTATTGGGGATGCCAGCACACTGCCTGTATTGGGGATGCCAGCACACTGTCTGTATTGGGGATGCCAGCACACTGCCTGTATTGGGGATGGCAGCACACTGCCTATATTGGGGATGCCAGCACACTGCCTGTATTGGGGATGCCAGCACACTGTCTGTATTGGGGATGCCCGCACACTGCCTGTATTGGGGATGCCAGCACACTGCCTGTATTGGGGATGCCAGCACACTGCCTGTATTGGGGATGCCCACACACTGCCTGTATTGGGGATGCCAGCACACTGCCTGTATTGGGGATGGCAGCACACTGCCTGTATTGGGGATGGCAGCACACTGCCTGTATTGGGGATGCCAGCACACTGCCTGTATTGGGGATTCCAGCACACTGCCTGTATTGGGGATGCCCGCACACTGCCTGTATTGGGGATGCCCGCACACTGCCTGTATTGGGGATGCCAGCACACTGCCTGTATTGGGGATGCCAGCACACTGTCTGTATTGGGGATGCCAGCACACTGCCTGTATTGGGGATGCCAGCACACTGCCTGTATTGGGGATGCCAGCACACTGCCTGTATTGGGGATGCCAGCACACTGTCTGTATTGGGGATGCCAGCACACTGCCTGTATTGGGGATGCCAGGACACTGCCTGTATTGGGGATACCAGCACACTGCCTGTATTGGGGATGCCAGCACACTGCCTGTATTGGGGATGCCAGCACACTGCCTGTATTGGGGATGCCAGCACACTGCCTGTATTGGGGATGCCAGCACACTGCCTGTATTGGGGATGCCCGCACACTGCCTGTATTGGGGATGCCAGCACACTGCCTGTATTGGGGATGCCAGCACACTGCCTGTATTGGGATGCCTGCACACTGCCTGTATTGGGGATGCCAGCACACTGCCTGTATTGGGATGCCTGCACACTGCCTGTATTGGGGATACCAGCACACTGCCTGTATTGGGGATGCCTGCACACTGCCTGTATTGGGGATGCCAGCACACTGCCTGTATTGGGGATGCCAGCACACTGCCTGTATTGGGGATGCCAGCACACTGCCTGTATTGGGGATGCCAGCACACTGCCTGTATTGGGGATGCCAGCACACTGCCTGTATTGGGGATGCCCGCACACTGCCTGTATTGGGGATTCCAGCACACTGCCTGTATTGGGGATGCCCGCACACTGCCTGTATTGGGGATGCCTGCACACTGCCTGTATTGGGGATGCCTGCACACTGTCTGTATTGGGGATGCCTGCACACTGTCTGTATTGGGGATGCCAGCACGCTGCCTGTATTGGGGATGCCTGCACACTGCCTGTATTGGGGATGCCTGCACACTGCCTGTATTGGGGATGCCTGCACACTGTCTGTATTGGGGATGCCAGCACGCTGCCTGTATTGGGGATGCGTGCACACTGCCTGTATTGGGGATGCCTGCACACTGCCTGTATTGGGGATGCCTGCATGCTGACTGTATTGGGGATGCCAGCACACTGCCTGTATTGGGGATGCCAGCACACTGCCTGTATTGGGGATGCCTGCACACTGCCTTTATTGGGGATGCCCGCACACTGCCTGTATTGGGGATGCCTGCACACTGCCTGTATTGGGGATTCCAGCACACTGCCTGTATTGGGGATGCCTGCACACTGTCTGTATTGGGGATGCCTGCATGCTGCCTGTATTGGGGATGCCAGCACACTGCCTGTATTGGGGATGCCAGCACACTGCCTGTATTTGGGATGCCGGCACACTGCCTGTATTGGGGATGCCAGCACACTGCCTGTATTGGGGATGCCTGCACACTGCCTGTATTGGGGATGCCTGCATGCTGCCTGTATTGGGGATGCCAGCACACTGCCTGTATTTGGGATGCCGGCACACTGCCTGTATTGGGGATGCCAGCACACTGCCTGTATTGGGGATGCCAGCACACTGCCTGTATTGGGGATGCCTGCACACTGCCTGTATTGGGGATGGCAGCACACTGCCTGTATTGGGGATGCCAGCACACTGCCTGTATTGGGGATGCCTGCACGCTGCCTGTATTGGGGATGCCAGCACACTGCCTGTATTTGGGATGCCGGCACACTGCCTGTATTGGGGATGCCAGCACACTGCCTGTATTGGGGATGCCTGCACACTGCCTGTATTGGGGATGCCAGCACACTGCCTGTATTGGGGATGCCCGCACACTGCCTGTATTGGGGATGCCCGCACACTGATACCCGCCACCATCTTTCCTCAGAAGCATCACATACTTAGGGGAGTTTAAAAGTGCAGGGGGCGGAGTTATAGCTGTGCTTTGCACAGACAGAGCAGAGCTGGGGTCAGGAAAGGACAGAATGCAGAGCGGCACAGTCAGAAAACACTTCCTGTCTCCATGGGCTGCCATCTTGGATGTTTAAAGGCTCAGAAAATGCACTAGGTTCAGGTAGGATGATTTTTAATGTGAGACATCTGTATGTACAGGGTGGGGTAAGCATACAAGATAGGCTCTTATTCAGGGTGAAGGTCCGGATTAATGTGGGCAATCTGTATGTGCAGGGGGGGGAGGCATACAAAACAGGGTCTTATTCAGGGTGAAGGTCCGGATTAATGCGCGAAATCTGTATGCACAGGGTGGGGGAAGCATACAAGACAGGCTCTTATCCAGGGTGAAGGTCCAATTTAAGAATTGCTGTGAAACAATATTGGGCGCTTTGCCTGGGCTCGTGGTTTTCGTGGCTGGGTTGGAGTTTCTCTTTAGCATCGTGTGAGGTTTTTCCAGCCTTTGATGGCTACCTCTGCACTCCCCCTTCCCCCCCTCCCCGGGTGCCATGCTAGCAATCCCTGGTTGGTCTGATCTGGAGGTTAAGTTAAAAGCGATGACAATTTATTTTGGTGGAGCCGGGCCCCCGAGGGCTGGAGCCGCCATCACCCAGGTAGACGGAGGAGCTGCAGATTGCCGCACAGGGAGCCCTGTGATCACGCCGCTGCCGGGAGAACGCTGAAGGATCGGAGGAGGGAAGCACCCGAAATGGGTGGGAAAGGACCTGTCTCCGCAGCCTCCCCGGCGCCGACGCCGCAGCAGATGCCTGAGGACGACCATTCCAGTTCCAGCTCGTCCTGATTTTCCCGTCGCTGCCAAAGCGTTGCAGCGTCTTCGCTGTGGAAGTTTAGGAATGCCGACGCATACCGAGGCGGCGCAGAGGGACGACTTTAAAGGCTGAAATATTTAGGTGGCCAACACCCTCCTCTGCTCCGCCATCCATCATATGGACCGTGACAAAATTCAGCATGAAATCAATAGACGCAGCACCACCCAGGCACGCCCGCTGGGAATTCATACACCATCAAACAAGAGAAAGGTTGATCCGGTAAAGGTTAGTAATTGCAGGGTGCTCCACAACAATGGCGAAAAAAAGGGGTCCGCACTCCTTAAAAGTCCGACTACATCTCCATGTAATAAAGTTCATGTTGAAGCCATAAAAAACATTCATACCAGACCCAGGTAGGTACAAAAGTGATCTGACGCGTTTCGGACGCTAGGGGTCCGTAGTCAAGATTCATGCACAATGGCCTTGATTCACTGGCAGGCTGATTCATCATTAGCGGCAGATGAGTGTCTGTAGCAGGCATTTCAGGCCCCCGCTAGTAGTCCGAGGGTCGCTAGTTCAGAGCAACTCAGTCGCTGTGCAGCAATGATGAATACATTGTGGGGAGTCGCTATATGACCAGTACAGCGCTGTATGGGAGCGAATGGTAGCGACTGGTCAGTGCGACCGACTCACAACATATTCATCAAAAAAACAGCCTCACACAGCTCCGGCGCTCAAAAATGTCTCACTGTAGCCCGGAGTGTGATTAAAGGTTGTTTTTTAACATGTATCCACCAGTAACAAAGCGAAAACATATGGAATTACATTATAATAACTATAACTATACATTAATGCCAGACCTGTAATGTCAATTCTGCATAAATATATAAAACATGAAAAATAGTTACAAAAATGCCAGAAGAGGTCACAACGTTATTTGAGATTAAAAAATAAAAATAAAATAAATAAAAAACCACCTGTGTAAAGAGAAATAAAAGAATGTCCATTGAAGTGTATGGGAGAGCGACAGGTAGCGAGAGGTAATACGTGGCGCTCTGCAAGGCTGAACGCCGGCGCTGTATGCTGAGGCTGGGATTATGATGAATCGGACGCTACATGGCGTTGTTCCAGTCGCTCATCAGAATCCGCTTGATAAATGTGTAATTGCTGCCGTGTCAGGCGTTCACCTGCCGCTGCCTGTCATTTAAAAGGCGCTACCTGACGCTAGAGCTTCATGAATAAGGCCCAATGAAAGTCAATGGCACTTTTTTACTCCTGGAAAAAGTATTGAACTTTTTACCCCTTTTTACCTGTAGTTTAAGCTGCCATTGACTTTCATTGTCTTTTTATCGGGTGATTCAGTAACAGTGACATTCTCAGGCTTTTTTCTCATGAATCGAATCTTTTACTACCATGAGAGTTTTTTTCAACTCTTAGAGGCCGATTCATTAATAGCGCCAGGTAGCGACAGTTGAGCGACTGTAGCTGCATTTTCAGAGCGCCCGCTAGTAGTCGCTGTGCTTGGCCGTTGTTCGGTTGTTGATAGCGACTCAGTCGGTGTGCAGTAATGCTGAATACGGAGTGACAAGTCGCTATTTGACAGGTTCCGCGATGTATGGGTGCGCATGATAGCGACTGGCCATAGCGACCGGCTTCCACCATATTCATCAAAAAATCACGCTCAAAAAATTCTCGCGCTGTAAAATGCTTGTTTAAACCACAGAGCGCTGGCGGCGATGGGTTAAAAGTCGTTTTTTAACCTCCAAACCACCATATTTTTGGAAACCAAAAAAAAAAAGTTTTTTAAATAATTTAGTAATATGAATACATTAATATCAGACCTGTAATATCAATTCTGCACAATTTTTTTTTTTTTACCTTAAAAAAATTATCTAAAATGGCAGAAGTGGTCACAGAATATTTCACATTTAAAAAAAAAAAAAAAAAAAAAACATTAATAACAATTAATTATTAATATGAAGAATGTTCCATTGAAATGCATTGGAGAGCGCCAGGTAGCGAGAGGTCATACCTGTCGCTGTTCAAGGTCGGACGCTGACGCTGTGGGCTGAGGCTGGAATAATGATGAATGAGTGGCTATATGGCGCTATCTCAGTCGCTAAGCAGGATTGGCTTGATAAATGTGTGATTGTGGTGGGGAGCCGGCGTTCTCGTGGCGGTGCCTGTCATTACCGGTCGCTCACCCGTCGCTACCTGTCGCTATTCCTTCATAAATAAGGGCCAAAGTGAATCAAGGCCAATACCTGTATACATACATTGCAAAAGATACAAATTAGTGATTAGAGATGGGTTTTCGGAATTGGGACAATTATGGAAGCATTAAAAGTGGACCTTCACCCTGAATAAGAGCCTATCTTATATGTTTCCCACACCCTGTACATACAGATTGCTCACATTAATCCGGACCTTCACCCTGAATAAGAGCCTATCTTATATGTTTCCCACACCCTGTACATACAGATTGCTCACATTAATCTGGACCTTCACCCTGAATAAGAGCCTATCTTATATGTTTCCCCCACCCTGTACATACAGATTGCTCACATTAATCCGGACCTTCAACCTGAATAAGAGTCTATCTTATATGTTTCCCACACCCTGTACATACAGATTGCTCACATTAAAAATCGTCCTACCTGTATCTACTGCATTTTCTGTGCCTTTATACATCCAAGATGGTGGCCCATGGAGTCTCAGGCTGCCTGCAAACAGGAAGTGTCTTCTGACTGTGTCGCTCTGCATTCTGGGATTGCTGACCTTTTCCTGACCCCCAGCTCTGCTCTGTCTGTGCAAAGTACAGCTATAACCCCGCCCCCTGCACTTTTGCCCCCATGTCCTCTCCTCAGTTGATGTGATGCTTCTGAGGCAAGATGGCGGCGCCCGTATCCTAGAGTCCTGAACACAGTTGCAGCCCAGTGGGGGAAAGAATAATAAGTAAGCGACTAAAAAAGGTAAAATCTATTAATTTTAGATGCTGGGGAATCGTTTTTTAAAGGTTTGGGCTTTTCATTAAAGGATGCTGAAGGTCCGGTTTAAAGTGGAACAAAATCCAGGATTTTGAGTATCCTGAGTTTTGGTTCTTGCCCCTCGGGCACCCCCGAACAGCGTGAAACCCCGCAGGTCGCCGAAACCAACTCACCTCTTCCCGGTCCTAGGGCACATGAGCGGCGTTTATCCAATCAGCGCACTCGGATCGCCTAAGCCTTCGTCTAAGGCAAGCGGCTCTGAGCGCGGTGACGGCCGCATCCCCCGCTTCCCTCTAACAGGGAGTGTGCACGTGCCGGCCATTCACAAATGCCTGGTACGCGCCCTGCTAGAGGGATAGCGGGGAATGCGGCCGTGGCTTGCGCAATGCGTCATTGGACGGGAAGCAAGGTAAGTGAATGGGGTGACCTCGGGGGTTCCACACAGCAGGGCATCTCGATTTTGGAGGCCCCGGGGGGGGGGGGGGGGGGGGGAGGGAATTTATCAGCCCGGGAATCTTATAGATTGATTGGACGCTGATTAGATGAGCGACATGCGGTGTACGACTAGGAAGAGGTGAGTTGGCTTACGCAATCTGGGGGGTTTCACGCAGATCTGGGTGCCCCGGGGACAAGAACCCAAAACTCTGGATAGTCAAAATCCTGGGTTTATTGCTGCAGATCTGCATGTTACACCTCAAAGAGGGACAAATGAGAACAACCAGGGACAGGGGGACATGCACTCAAAAGAGGGACAGTCCCTACAAATCAGGGACACTTGGGAGGTATGCCATTTGCATGGTTTGCATGGTGGTTAAGCACGCCATTGCCTATGTACGCTCCCTGCCCCGAACATCTACACCTCAGCCTTAGCGCTCCAATGGCGGCGACATCCACTGTCCATTTAGCGGTTCTGGCGGCAGAATTTTACTTGTCGAACCCGGAGCCCACAAACAGATTTCATACCTCCCAAGTGTCCCTGATTTGGAAGGACTGTCCCTATTTTGAGTCCATGTCCCCCTGTCCCTGGTTGTTCTCATTTGTCCCTCTTTGAGGTGTAACATGCAGATCTGCAGCAATAAATGATTCATTTGCCTGTTCAAAGTGTTTCTATTGTTGTAACTGTTACATCTTATCTCCTATCCGTCAATCAATGAGGGGGCGTTGCTTCATCCATCCCTCAATGAGGGTGTGTGGCTTCATTTACATATTGTCCCTCTTTGCCTATTCATTGTGTTTCTATTGTTGTAACTGTTACACCTTATCTCCTATCCGTCAATCAATGAGGGGGGCGTGGCCTAATTTAGCAATTGTCCCTCTTTCCCAATTCGAAAAGGTATGGGATTATTGGGATGGGATTAGGGATTATGGGATTAGGTATTGGAAGGTATGAGATTTATTTATTACCCTCACGAGCGCAGCAAAGAAAACACCAGGCCGCCCTAATCCCCGTCCAGATGTTTGTTACCCTTTTTTTTTTTTTTACGTCAGGAGCCGTACGCAGCTTCCAGTGTGTGACAAAAAAAAAAGTGGGAGCTAAACGCCGCGCTCCCACTTTTTTTTTCTTCCAGAAATGGAAGGTGAAAACACGCTCCTGCAAAATGGCCTTTCAGCGAAATTACCTCATGGATTTGCTAATGTATCTGATTTAAAAGTCATAAAATACCGCGTTAAAAAGCGCATTAGGAGACGTGTTATATTTATAAGTATTTGTCACCTTGGCAACTAAGTCTCGTGCTCACAACCTGGCGCTAACGTCAGGGGGGGGGGGGGACAAGACCTTTTAAAATGGGTAAATAGTTCTTTGTAAGCGAGCGTTCGCCTTTCAGGTTTCTGAAACAACCTGTCGAGTGCGCTTAACCCCTGCTAATCCCCGCCAAGCCGCCGCCGCCAAAAATAAAATCCTTTATGGGTTTCCGGGCCTAGCGCTGCCTCAGACCATCCTAGATTTTTAAGATTTTCTTTGTTTTGTCCTTTCATAATGGCCCTGTAAGGGTCAAAAAAAAATCTCTCTCACACTTACATACCTCCCAAGTGTCCCTGATTGAGAGGCACTGTCCCTCTTTTAAGTCTGTGTCCTCCTGTTCCTGGTTGTACTATTTGTCCCTCTTTGAGGTGTAACATGCAGATCTGCAGCAATAAATGATTTATTTGCCTATTCAAAGTGTTTATATTGTTGTAATATCTCCTATCCATCCCTCAATGAGGGGGCGTGGCTTAATCCATTCCTGAATGAGGGGCGTGGCTTCGTTTTACAATTGTCCCTCTTTCCCACCCTGAAAAGTTGGTAGGTATGAATTTAGGCTTAGACTGGTCCAAATGGTTACCAGAAAATCCCCTGGTGGGTGCCTTTGAGGCCTTCATCACAAAAACCTGAACTATACCTCAACTGTCCCTGATTTGTAGGGGTTGATGGGTTTCTGGGCCTAGCACTGCTTGTGATCGTCCTAGATTTTTAAGATTTTCTTTGTTTTGTCCTTTCATAATGGCCGTGTAAGGGTCAAAAAAAAAATCTCTCTCACACTTACATACCTCCCAAGTGTCCCTGATTTAGAGGCCCTGTCCCTCTTTTGAGTCAGTGTCCTCCTGTTCCTGGTTGTTCTCATAAATGATTAATTTGCCTATTTAAAGTGTTTATATTGTTGTAACTGTTACAATGTATCTCCTATCCATCCCTCAATGAGGGGGCGTGGCTTCATATACAGGAAGGTCAGCAATCCCAGAATGCACAGCAGCACAGTCAGAAGACACTTCCTGTTTGCAGGCTGCCTGATGTTCCATAAGCCGCCATCTTGGATGTTTAAAGGCTCATAACATGCAGTAGATGCAGGTAGGATGATTTGTAATGTGGGCAATCTGTATGTACAGGGGGGAAACATATAAGATAGGCTCTTATTCAGGGTGAAGGTCCGGATTAATGTGGGCAATCTGTATGTACAGGGTGTGGGAAACATATAAGATAGGCTCCTATTCAGGGTGAAGGTCCGGATTAATCTGAGCAATCTGTATGTACAGGGGGGAACATATAAGTTAGGCTCTTATTCAGGGTGAAGGTCCGGATTATTGTGGGCAATCTGTATGTACAGGGTGTGGGAAACATATAAGATAGGCTCTTATTCAGGGTGAAGGTCCGGATTAATGTGGGCAATCTGTATGTACAGGGTGTGGGAAACATATAAGATAGGCTCTTATTCAGGGTGAAGGTCCGAGTTAATGTGAGCAATCTATATGTACAGGGTGTGGGAAACATATAAGATAGACTCTTATTCAGGGTGAAGGTCCGGATTAATGTGAGCAATCTGTATGTACAGGGTGTGGGAAACATATAAGATAGACTCTTATTCAGAGTGAAGGTCCGGATTAATGTGAGCAATCTGTATGTACAGGGTGTGGGAAACATATAAGATAGACTCTTATTCAGAGTGAAGGTCCGGATTAATGTGAGCAATCTGTATGTACAGGGTGGGGGAAACATATAAGATAGGCTCTTATTCAGGGTGAAGGTCCGGATTAATGTGAGCAATCTGTATGTACAGGGGGGAAACATATAAGATAGGCTCTTATTCAGAGTGAAGGACCGCTTTAAAACCTCCCCCCCGGCGTTCTTCTTTAACATAAGAGCGTTTCTGGCAGGTTTTTCCGCTTACCGTATGTCTAAGTGCCTCCAGTATCAAGGAAAACAATTATTTCATTAAAGAGAGAAATTCAATTTCGTCTCTCACCGTCAAAATCTTAATTACGGCGCCGCTAATGGCATCCAATGTAATTGTTTTGTTAAGCAGAGTATAAAAATCGCAACAGCTGCAACTCCGCATTGCTGAGATTTTCCCCAATAATAACCTGCCGACCGCGGCAAAATCATCATCACATAATACATTTCTTCCAAATATAACAAGACTTTCTAGAAGTACATTCTGAAATGGCGGTCCCACACAGGTAACAGGAAATCCTGCTCCTTGGCCCCTTTGAGGCCAGTTTACACCAGCGCGGATGCGGAGTGCTTGTGCTTTCGGACAAGCGTCCCGCATCCGCCTGTGAAAAGCTGCCCATAGTAATCTATGGCACGTCCTGACGAAGTGCTGGCTAGCCCCGCACGCAACGCGTCGATGCTCTGAGGGTTTGTTCGGTGAGGGGACCTGGCTCCATTATTACGAGCAGTCTTATCGCTCATAGAGGCCGATTCATTAATAGCGGCAGGTAGCGACAGTTGAGCGACTGTAGCAGCATTTTCACAGTGCCCGCTAGTAGTCGCTGTGCTTGGCCATTGTTCGGTTGTTGATAGCGACTGAGTCGGTGTACAGTAATGTTGAATATGGGGTGACGAGTCGCTATTTGACAGGTTCCGCGCTGTATGGGTGCGCATGATAGCGACTGGTCAGAGCGACCGGCTCCCACCAGATTCATCAAAAAATCACGCTCCAAAAATTCAAGCGCTGTGAAATGCATGTTTAAACCCCAGAGCGCTGGCGGCGATGTGTTAAAAGTAGTTTTTTAACCCCCAAACCACCATATTTTTGGGAACCAAAAAAAAATATATTTTTAAATAATTTAGTAATATGAATACATTAATATCAGACCTGTAATATCAATTCTGCACAATTTTTTTTTCCCCTTAAAAAAATTATCTAACATGGCAGAAGTGGTCACAGAATTTTTCACATTTAAAAAAAAAAAAAAAAAAAAACATTAATAACAATTAATTATGAATATTTAAAGATTGTTCCATTGAAATGCATTGGAGAGCGCCAGGTAGCGAGAGGTCATACCTGTCACTGTTCAAGGTTGGACGCTGGCGCTGTGGGCTGAGGCTGGAATAATGATGAATGAGTCGCTATATGGCGCTATCTCAGTCGCTAAGCAGGATTGGCTTGATAAATGTGTGATTGTGGTGGGGAGCCGGCGTTCTCGTGGCGGGGCCTGTCATTACCGGCCGCTCACCATTCGCTACCTGTCGCTATTCCTTCATAAATAAGGGCCTAAATGTGGTGGGGACCCCCCCCCCCAGAGTCAGTTCTACTGATGGGCCCCCGGCATCCCAGACCGACACTGAAAGTGGACCTCCAGGCAAAAATGACTGGAGGCCTGCTCACCACGCCACCCCCAGGCATCTTCATATATGGGATGCCCCACAACCTAAAGTGGACAAAAACCCTTGTCAAGCCGGCTTTGTGAAATTCTTGGGTTTTGGTCCCCTATAAAGCTGACCAAAACCCTTCCGGAGAGATGCCCAGTAATCCTTTCATAATATGCACAGGAGGGTGTTTTGGTCCACTTTACAGGCACATTGCAATTTGGGATGTCGTCGACCGTCATGTAACTCCTGATTTCGGTCCCCGGTCCTATGGTACAAGCGCAAGCTCTCGTCCAATCAGTGTGCTGGGCAAAGTCGGCTAAGGGCGGAGGTCTTAGGAGCCAGGATGTGTTAATAGGCACAGGGTCGGGCTGCAGGTAGTGTTTGGATACTGAAGTTTGTAGGTCCACATTAAAGGGGACCAACCACCCTCTTGGCCGGCCCTGGAGTCTAAAGGACTCAGGACCAGACGGGCAAGCAATTTTGGGGCATTCCTATTTGGGGTGCCCTGTTGTGTGAGCCCCACAGATCACCTCCACATTCATTCACTTTTTCCGGCCATGCTCGCCGGGCTTGGTCGCACACCCGGCACCCCTGAAGCTGAGGCGCGCTCCCCTTTCCCCCGCAACACACACCGCAGGGAAACAGGATGTGCCTCGCTCCCGTATCTCGAAACGCTGCTCTAAACAGGGCAGTATAACAATCATTAATATTCACGGCATATGGTGCTGACTGGATCATAGAAAGGTGATTTTTTTAGTGGAAAACCTGGGTTTTGGTCCACTTTAAATAGAAAGCGATTGAATAAGCGCGCACGATTCGGCCTGGTCACGCTGACACACGGTGAGTGGAGAGGAATGTAAACATCGCACGCCATTTACACGCTAGCGATTGAAGTTTAGAGACAGGAACAGGGCGGATCGCAGTCTGCTGCTCTTTCTTCTTCCTCCGACAGGTTTTACTGGCCAGAGGCTAAAACGCAGCAAAGGGACAGATGAGGGAGAAAAAAAAGGATTTTCTTTTAAAGAAACACTCCGCTTCTATTAAACGACATAGAGAAAAGTGCTACACAGGCAGGCAGGGCTACCATCAGGAAATTGTGGGCGCCATACAACCCCCCAAAACTTTTCCATACCTTCCAACTTTTCAGAGTGGGAAAGTTGACTGTTAAATGAAGCCACACCCCCTCACTGAGGGATGGATAGGAGATAGGATAACAGTTACAACAATAAAAACACATTAAATAGGCAAATGAATCTTTTATTGCTGCAGATCTGCATGTTACACCTCAAAGAGGGACAAATGGGATCAACAAGGAACAGGGGGACATGGACTCAAAAGAGGGACAGTCCCTCCAAATCAGGGACACTTGGAAGGTATGCTTTGCCCTAGTAACCTATATGTGATGGCTGAGAACTAGGCAGCCAGGCTTGCCTTTATCAAGGGATAGCGCCAGGTAGTGTCTCACTAGCGCCAGGTAGCGCCAGCTATCGGCGGCTACCGACTCCAGAACGCCAGGCGGCGGACACAATCACGCATTTATCACGCTAAATGAGGCTAGCGCCAGCGAGAGCGTCAGCTAGCGCGGGATTCATCATGTAGCCGACTGCAACGAACAGCGCCGCTGCTAATCCCATCACAGCGCCAGGTATGACCTCTCGCTACCTGGCGCTCTCCAATGCATTTCAATGGAGCAATCTTTAAATATTCACAATTATTGATATTAATGTTTTTATTTTTTTTTAATGTCAAAACTCTGTGACCACTTCTGCAATGTTAGATATTTTTTTTAAGGTAATAAAAAAAAAAAAAACAAATTGTACAGAATTGATATTACAGGTCTGATATTAATGTATTCATATTACTAAATGTTTATAAAAACTTGTTTATTTTTTTTTACAAAAAATATGGTTGTTTGGAGGTTAAAATTTACAGACTGAATACGGGGAGGCCGATTTATTAATAGCGGCAGGTAGCGACAGATGAGCGACAGTAGCGTTATTTTCACAGCGCCCGCTAGTATTCGCTGTGCTTGGCCATTGTTCGGTAGTTGATAGCGACTCAGTCGGTGTGCAGTAATGTTGAATATTGGGTGAGGAGTCGCTATTTGACAGGTTCTGCGCTGTATGGGAGCGCATGATAGCGACTGGCCCTAGCGACCGGCTCCCACCATATTCATTAAAAAATCACGCTCAAAAAATTCTCGCGCTGTGAAATGCATGTTTAAACCCCAGAGCGCTGGCGGCGATGGGTTAAAAGTAGTTTTTTAACCCCCAAACCACCAAACCAAAACCAAAAAAAAACAAGTTTTTTAAATAATTTAGTAATATGAATACATTAATATCAGACCTGTAATATCAATTCTGTACATTTTTTTTTAAAAAATTTTTCCCTTAAAAAAATGATCTAAAATGGCCGAAGTGGTCACAGAATTTTTCACATTTAAAAAAAAAAAATCATTAATAACAATTAATTATTAATATTTAAAGATTGTTCCATTGAAATGCATTGGAGAGCGCCAGGTAGCGAGAGGTCATACCTGTCGCTGTTCAAGGTCGGACGCTGGCGCTGTGGGCTGAGGCTGGAATAATGATGAATGAGTGGCTATATGGCGCTATCTCAGTCGCTAAGCAGGATTGGCTTGATAAATGTGTGATTGTGGTGGGGAGCCGGCGTTCTCGTGGCGGGGCCCGTCATTACCGGCCGCTCACCAGTCGCTACCTGTCGCTATTCCTTCATAAATAAGGGCCTAAGTATAAAGTGCAAAGATTACCCGACCATACTAGAGGCAGCATACAGGTTCCCAGTTAATTGAGTAAGGGGGCGAGATGCAGCAGGACACACCTGCGCACGCGGCTTCCGTGTCGCTTCTGCTGGGTGAGGGGACTGACAGATAGTACAGGACCTAAAAAAAGTCCCCTTTTAGTTCCCTATAAAGTTGGCCATAGTGCAACCAGACCAGTCAGACAGGGGTCACCCCCGTCACGCGTGAGCCCCGTGGGCTCTATACTGGAGTCTTGGCGGCTGCCAATGACACTGCGGCAAGTTTAGCTTCGCACACTCCTGTCCTGGGACATTCAGATAGGCTGGGACAGGAGCTCCCTATTGAATTCAGTAAGAGCACTTTGCCGGATGACGTAGTCAAGGCAAAGGGCTCTGATTGGATAAAAGCCTGCACATGTGTCGAACTGAGGAGTTTTACTGGGCGAATTGGGGTGTTCACACAGCGGGGCATCCCGAACTCGTTGGCGCAGAACAAAACCGGGAAAGTCAAATTAAGGGGTTTTGTTCCGCTTTAAACTGACCTTCAGCATGATTTAATGAAATGTCCAAACCATTGAAAAAAGTATTCCCCAGCATCTAAAATAAATATATTTTAAGTTTTTAGTCACTTACTTATTATTCTTTCCCCCACTGGGCTGCAGCTCTGTTCAGGACTTTAGGATACGGGCGCCGCCATCTTGACTCAGAAGCATCATATACTGAGGAGAGGAGAGCCGGATAAAGTACAGAGCAGAGCTGGGGTCAGGGAAAGGTCAGCAATCCCAGAATACAGAGCAGCACAGTCAGAAGAAACTTCCTGTTTGCAGGCTGCCTGATGCTCCATGAGCCTCCATCTTGGATGTTTAAAGGCTCATGCAGTAGGTGCAGGTAGGATGATTTTTAATGTGGCAATGGCAATCTGTATGTACAGGGTGGTGGAAACATAAAAGATAGGCTCTTATTCAGGGTGAGAGTCCAGATTAATGTTGGCAATCTGTATGTACAGGGGGAAACATACAAGATAGGCTTCTATTCAGGGTGAAGGTCCGGATTAATGTGAGCAATCTGTATGTACAGGGGGGGAAACATATAAGATAGGCTCTTATTCAGGGTGAAGGTCTGGATTAATGTGAGCAATCTGTATGTACAGGGGGGGAAACATATAAGATAGGCTCTTATTCAGGGTGAGGGTCCGGATTAATGTGGTCAATCTGTATGTACAGGGGGGAAACATACAAGATAGGCTTTTATTCAGGGTGAAGGTCCGGATTAATGTGGTCAATCTGTATGTACAGGGGGGAAACATACAAGATAGGCTTTTATTCAGGGTGAAGGTCCGGATTAATTGTGGTCAATCTGTATGTACAGGGGGGAAACATACAAGATAGGCTTTTATTCAGGGTGAGGGTCCGGATTAATGTGGTCAATCTGTATGTACAGGGGGGAAACATACAAGATAGGCTTTTATTCAGGGTGAAGGTCCGGATTAATGTGGGCAATCTGTATGTGCAGGGTGGGGCAAACATATAAGACAGACTCTTATTCAGGGTGAGGGTCCGGATTAATGTGGGCAATCTGTATGTACAGGGTGGGGGAAACATACAAGATAAGATCTTATTCAGGGTGAAGGTCCGGATTAATGTGGGCAATCTGTATGTACAGGGAGGGGATAGGCTCTTATTCAGGGTGAGGGTTCGAATTAATGTGAGCAATCTGTATGTATGGGGGGGGGGAACATATAATAAAGGCTCTTATTCAGGGTGAAGGTCTGGATTAATGTGGGCAATCTGTATGTACAGGGTGTGGGAAACATATAAGATAAGCTCTTATTCAGGGTGAAGGTCCGATTAATGTGGGCAATCTGTATGTGCAGGGTGGGGCAAACATATAAGACAGACTCTTAATCAGGGTGAGGGTCCGGATTAATGTGGGCAATCTGTATGTACAGGGTGGGGGAATCATACAAGATAAGCTCTTATTCAGGGTGAAGGTCCGGATTAATGTGGGCAATCTGTATGTACAGGGAGGGCATAGGCTCTTATTCAGGGTGAGGGTTCGAATTAATGTGAGCAATCTGTATGTATGGGGGGGGGGACATATAAGATAGGCTCTTATTCAGGGTGAAGGTCTGGATTAATGTGGGCAATCTGTATGTACAGGGTGTGGGAAACATATAAGATAAGCTCTTATTCAGGGTGAAGGTCCGGATTAATGTGGGCAATCTGTATGTGCAGGGTGGGGCAAACATATAAGACAGACTCTTAATCAGGGTGAGGGTCCGGATTAATGTGGGCAATCTGTATGTACAGGGTGGGGGAATCATACAAGATAAGCTCTTATTCAGGGTGAAGGTCCGGATTAATGTGGGCAATCTGTATGTACAGGGAGGGCATAGGCTCTTATTCAGGGTGAGGGTTCGAATTAATGTGAGCAATCTGTATGTATGGGGGGGGGGGACATATAAGATAGGCTCTTATTCAGGGTGAGGGTCTGGATTAATGTGAGCAATCTGTATGTACAGGGGGGGAAACATATAAGATAGGCTCTTATTCAGGGTGAGGGTCCGGATTAATGTGGTCAATCTGTATGTACAGGGGGGAAACATACAAGATAGGCTTTTATTCAGGGTGAAGGTCCGGATTAATGTGGTCAATCTGTATGTACAGGGGGGAAACATACAAGATAGGCTTTTATTCAGGGTGAAGGTCCGGATTAATGTGGTCAATCTGTATGTACAGGGGGAAACATACAAGATAGGCTTTTATTCAGGGTGAGGGTCCGGATTAATGTGGTCAATCTGTATGTACAGGGGGGAAACATACAAGATAGGCTTTTATTCAGGGTGAAGGTCCGGATTAATGTGGGCAATCTGTATGTGCAGGGTGGGGCAAACATATAAGACAGACTCTTATTCAGGGTGAGGGTCCGGATTAATGTGGGCAATCTGTATGTACAGGGTGGGGAAACATACAAGATAAGATCTATTCAGGGTGAAGGTCCGGATTAATGTGGGCAATCTGTATGTACAGGGAGGGGATAGGCTCTTATTCAGGGTGAGGGTTCGAATTAATGTGAGCAATCTGTATGTATGGGGGGGGGAACATATAATAAAGGCTCTTATTCAGGGTGAAGGTCTGGATTAATGTGGGCAATCTGTATGTACAGGGTGTGGGAAACATATAAGATAAGCTCTTATTCAGGGTGAAGGTCCGGATTAATGTGGGCAATCTGTATGTGCAGGGTGGGGCAAACATATAAGACAGACTCTTAATCAGGGTGAGGGTCCGGATTAATGTGGGCAATCTGTATGTACAGGGTGGGGGAATCATACAAGATAAGCTCTTATTCAGGGTGAAGGTCCGGATTAATGTGGGCAATCTGTATGTACAGGGAGGGCATAGGCTCTTATTCAGGGTGAGGGTTCGAATTAATGTGAGCAATCTGTATGTATGGGGGGGGGGACATATAAGATAGGCTCTTATTCAGGGTGAGGGTCTGGATTAATGTGGGCAATCTGTATGTACAGGGTGAGGGAAATATACAAGATAGGCTCCTTATGTGTGCAGCTTCCCTTTCTCTTTGGAGAGTGAGGCGAGTAGAAAAAGTTAGGGTAATAATTGTAAATCCGCAGGATTATCGGGGGATCTGCCGCTCTAATGCCATAATCCAGTGTCAGCCCTGGCTGCGAGCCGCGGTCCCCCGGGGGGGGGGGGGGGGGGGGGGTTGGGGGTGGAAGTGCGGCTCGGGGGGCGGCGGGGCGGGGGGGGGGTGGAAGCGGGCTCGGGGGGGGGGGGGGGGGTTCTATCTTTCAGCAGGATCATTGCAGGACATCACACACAGCAACAGAGGGAAGGAAGTGGACTTGATTTTATCAGGCTAATGAGCCCTTCCAGCCACTTTGTACCCTCTACACGGGGCAATAAATCACTCCCAAGTGCATGACACAATTCTCACAGCTGTTATCTGCGGGATCTCAAGTGCAAAGGAAAAAAAAAAGGAAACAGAGATATTAATTACACTGTGCGCTCTGTGATGTCATAGAGAATCTCCGAGAGGACTTCATGCAGCTCCCAACCAAGGAAAGGAATTCCCATCCTCCGACAGCTGCGCCCAGACACTCACTTCAAAAAGGGCAAAAAATGGAGTGACGGAAAGCATTCCACCGGAAAAAAAATGGAGGTACAGGAGGGCGACTACAGCGGATGCAGAGGTCACAACTGCATCCAGGCCCCTAAACTCGGGGGGGGGGGGGGGCATCACTGGAGTTTCTCTACTTCCATTTGTGCCTCTGTTCTCTTTGGGTGCAGTTCTGCCAAATAGTTTCCAGTTTTCTACTTCTGCATCGCCCTAATCCCATTAAAATGGACCAAAACCCACGGTGATCGGCCCTGTGAATCATATAGATCGATTCCCTCCCCCCCCGAGGCATCCAAAATCGGGATGCCCCGCTGTGTGAAACCGCCCCATACACTTACCTTCTTGTGTCTTCCAGCCAAGATGGCGGCTCCCCGGAAACTAGAGCGCCAGAGGAGTGGCGCAGGCACCTGCCTAAGGTATATTTTTTTTTTTGTAACCCCCCTGTCCTGCCCAGTGCCAGGGTAGCGTGGCAGGGAGGGGGAGGGTCCTTGTTAACTGAAGTTCTGCTTTAAGCCACGCCTAGCATTTGAAGGAGTAAGATAAGAAAAATGAAATTTTTATATATCAAATGGTGTGCTAACCCCCTCCCCCCCGCCAAAGACCCCATTACAGACAGTGTGCAGAATCCCCCCAATCACCCCATTACACACCTTACATTACAGGCAGTGAGCAGCATCGTAAATCCAGGCAGTGTGTTTGTGGCATCCCAAAACCCCCTGGGGCATCCAAATTTGGGATGCCCTGTTGTGTGAGAGCCCCCAGGTCACCTGCAAACTCATCTTCTTTGCCAGTCCAATGGCACAAGAGCAAGCAGCTGCTGCATCCCTGCTATCCCTTTAGTGATAGGGATTTGTGAATGACAGACGTGGGCACGCTCTCTGTTAGAGGGTAGCAGGGGGTGCAGCCACCAGCGTGCTCAGATCTGCTCGCCTTAGACAAGTTCTTAGGCCCTTATTTATGAAGGAATAGCGACAGGTAGCGACGGGTGAGCGACCGGTAATGACGGGCACCGCCACGAGAACGCCGGCTCCCCACCACAATCACACATTTATCAAGCCAATCCTGCTTAGCGACTGAGATAGCGACTGAGATAGCGCCATATAGCGACTCATTCATCATTATTCCAGCCTCAGCCCACAGCGCCAGCGTCCAACCTTGAACAGCGACAGGTATGACCTCTCGCTACCTGGCGCTCTCCAATGCATTTCAATGGAACAATCTTTAAATATTCATAATTAATTATTAATGTTTTTTTTTTGTTTGTTTTTTAAATGTGAAAAATTCTGTGACCACTTCTGCCATGTTAGATAATTTTTTTAAGGAAAAAAAAAATTTGTGCAGAATTGATATTACAGGTCTGATATTATTGTATTCATATTACTAAATTCTTTAAAATTTTTTTTTTGGGGGTTTCCAAAAATATGGTTGTTTGGGGGTTAAAAAACTACTTTTAACACATCGCCGCCAGCGCTCTGGGGTTTAAGCATGCATTTCACAGTGCGAGAATTTTTTGAGCGTGATTTTTTGATGAATATGGTGGGAGCCGGTCGCTCTGACCAGTCGCTATCATGCGCACCCATACATCGCGGAACCTGTCAAATAGCGACTCCTCACCCCGTATTCAACATTACTGCACACCGACTCAGTCGCTATCAACAACCGAACAACGGCCAAGCACAGCGACTACTAGCGGGCGCTGTGAAAATACTGCCACAGTTGCTCAACTGTCACTACCTGCCGCTATTAATGAATCGGCCTCCCCGACGAAGGGGCGGGAGCGGATCTGAGCGCACTGATTGGATGAGAGGCCGCACATGTGTCGTAGGACCAGGGAATGGTAAGTCAGATCAAGCGACTGAGGGCTGAGGGCTTTCAAATAGTGTGGGGCATCCCTGACCGGGGTTCCCCGGGGGCAAGGACCAAAATCCAGGATAGTCAGAATCCTGGGTTTTGGTCCACTTTAAATGACAGCTATCATTTGCCTGCTGGTGTTGGTGTCTGGATGAATATATCAGACACTTCTCTGCCTCTCAGCTGATAAATCTGTTACATTCTACTACTGCAGAGTAAACATGTTACATTGAGATACATTGTATCACTGACATTTAGCCGTCTGTGATGAAACTCTATTCAGCCTGACCCCAGAAGACCTGGCAAATGATAGTTGTCCTTACACCATCAAAGGCTTCTTCTCTTTGTTGATACCATTCTAACACCCAATGATACAATGTAACAGTTACTGATAGCTTTGTCTCCATTGCTTTATATCCAGATGTTATACCATAAAGAAAAGGGAAATCCTTACATTATTCTGTTAAAGGGCCCTATAGCGTTACATAAAGATGAGTTAAAGTGGAAGAAAACCCACAATCTTAACTATCCTGGGTTTTGCTTCTTGTGCAGGGGACATCCCGATTTGGGATGCTCAGCTATGTGAAACTCCCCCGGATCGCTGATAAAAGTTTACCTTTCCCCCTTTTCTCTCCCTCCCCTCTTTACTTTCTGCCCATCGTTTTGGACCACTTTCTTTTCCCTTCCGCAATACAATGGTTTTAATGTTTTTATTTGTAACGATTCCCCTCTGTATAAGCGCACGGGCGCCGGTGCTGATCGCGGACACCGAGAGGCTCCGCGGCCCGCGCGGACCCGGAAAAGATCATGGCGTAATATAAGTTGCGCTAATGGTCTCGCGCACATGTCTCGCGCCTCACCATATTTGCAATCATACTGTAGATTGTTAAACGCTAGTTTGGTTAACTTGCAATACTATGAAAACGTATGTCGCTAGTTTTTTCTCTTTCTTTATACCTCCCCTGCAGGGGATGGCAGTATGATGCTGTGCAAAACTGTACCGTTGAAAATTTCCAATAAAAATATTGAAACAAAAAAAAGTTTACCTTTCCCCGGTGCAGCGGCACATGCGTGGACTCTTGTTCAATCAGAGCCGTCTGCTGTGCTTTTTAATGCGCGCCAAATGGCTCTGCGCATGGCAATTGGGAGAGGTAGCGAGCGCATCCCCAGGCGCGCTCCTGAACCTAGCCTATCTGAATGGGTAGGTGAGTGAGTGCACCTCGAACCCAGATATCTGAGGGATGCGTCCGCTGATGTTTATATTGATGAGAAAACCAGGGCGAAGGTGACATGGGGGTTTCACATAGTGGGGCATTCCAATTCGGGATGCCCCAGGGGAAGGCCAGTGGCCGGCTCTGGAATAGTTTAGCTTCAAGGACAAGTTAGTTTGGGTTTTGTCAAGCTTTAACCATCAAAGGCTTCTGCGCTTTGTTAATGCAATTCTAACACATATTTGACTATCCTGGGTTTTGGTACTTGCCCCCGGGGCACCACGATCGGGGATGCCCCGCTGTGGGAAACCCCCCAGGTCGCCCAAGCAAACTCACCTCTTCTCAGTCTTATGACGCATGTGCAGCCGCTTGGCCGCAGCTGCTACCATCTAACAGGGACCATGGCCACGCCAGCCATTCACAAATGCCTGGCGCGGGTACGTGCCCTGCTAGAGGGAGCATGCTCTGTTGGACCAGGAATGAAGGTGAGTTTCCGTTCAACCTGGGGGCTCCACACAATTGGGGTGCCCCCCATTGTGTATGTCTGCCCTGGAGTGGGTTTTGGTCCTCTTTAATGATACAATGTAACAGTTATGGATTCCTTGGCTTTATAAATTGGAGGGTTGGAGCAAAACCCTGGAATCCCCAGGTTTTGTTCTGTTTCCGTGAGACATCTCAAATGGTGATTCCCTGATGTGTGAAACCCTCAAGAAAGCCCAGGACAACTCACCCCTTCCTCATACCCATGGGGCAGGTGTGGGCACGCAGCCAATCTGAGCCATTTGCCGTGTTCATTTGATTCGGCAAACCACTCTCATTGACTTCAATGGGGAGCGCGTGCTGCTGCATCCCCAGCCTATCTGAATGGATGCAGGGACGCTACCTATTGAAAACAATAAGGGACGATTGCTGAATGACATAGAGGCCGATTCATTAATAGCGCCAGGTAGCGACAGTTGAGCGACTGTAGCAGTATTTTCACAGCACCCGCTAGTAGTCGCTGTGCTTGGCTGTTGTTTCGGTTGTTGACAGCGACTCAGTCGGTGTGCGGTAATGTTGAATATTGGGTGAGGAGTCGCTATTTGACAGGTTCCGCGCTGTATGGGAGCGCATGACAGCGAATGGCCATAGCGAACGGCTCCCAGCATATTCATTAACAAATCACGCTCAAAAAATTCTCGCGCTGTGAAATGCTTGTTTAAACCCCAGAGCGCTGGCGGCGATGGATTAAAAGTAGTTTTTTAACCCCCAAACAACCATATTTTTGGAAACCAAAAAAAACAAGTTTTTAAAAACATTTTGTAATACATTAATATCAGACCTGTAATATCAATTCTGCACAATTTCTAACATGGCAGAAGTGGTCACATAATTTTTCACATTAAAAAAAAAAAAATAAAATGATTAACAAATAATTATGAATATTTAAAGATTGCTCCATTGAAATGCATTGGAGAGCGCCAGGTAGCGAGAGGTCACACCTGTCGCTGTTCAAGGTCGGACGCTGGCGCTGTGGGCTGAGGCTGGAATAATGATGAATGAGTGGTTATCTGGCGCTATCTCAGTCGCTAAGCAGGATTGGCTTGATAAATGTGTGATTGTGGTGGGGAGCCGGCGTTCTCGTGGCGGTGCCCGTCATTACCAGTCGCTACCTGGCGCTATCCCTTGTTAAATAAGGGCCATAGTCACAGCAGATGGCTCTCATTGGACGAGAGCATGCGCATTTGCCGTTGGCCTGGGGAAAGGTGAGTGATTACCAGTGGACCTGGGGGGGTTCACACAAAATTGTGCACTCATGTACATTTTGTTTCTTTTGCCTATTTATATAGCGACAAAAAGGGAAAGCCTGCAGCCGGCCCTGATCTTTTAGAGTCCAGGAAGATCATTGTTCTGCTTTAAAGTGGACCAAAGCCCACCGCGATCGGCCTGGGAATCTATGAGATTTCTGGGCCTATCGATTCCCTCCCCCTGGGGCACCCAAAATCGGGATGCCCTGCTGTGTGGAACCCCCCAGGTCGCCCCATTCACAGTCCAGCGGAGCATGCGCAAGCCCCGCCCGGCATCCTTTCTCTCCATCTAGCAGAGCGTGTGCCCACACAAAGCATTTGTGAAGGCACGCTCCCTGTTAGAGAGAAGCAAGGGATACGCCCACCAGCGCACTCGGAGCCGCTGGCTGAGACGAAGGCTTAGACGACATGACGCCAGCGGCTCCGAGCGCCCTGATTGGACGAGCGGCTGCAAATGTGCTATAGGATCTGGAAAAGGGTGAGTTTGTTTGGGCAATGTGGGGGGTTTCACGCATCCCCGATCGGGGGGCCCCGGAGGAAAGGACCAAAACCCAGGATAGTCAAAATCCTTGGTTTTGGTCCACTTTAAAGGAGTTAATTAGGAATTATTATTTCAGTCTGTTAGACTCTAGGGCTGGATTAAAGTAGAATGGTGCTCAAAACCCCTCTGCACCACCAATGAACAAGAAAAAATAATGGGTCCCGGAATTGCCTTAGCCTTCCTGCCTGAGACGGCTGCCTCACCTTGCCTCATTACAGGTGCACTCCTGCTGCTGCCATCCAATGGGGATCTCCGGCTGTGAACTCCGCGTCACAGGGAGCACAGATGCGCTATTGATTATTTTATCGCTATATAAATAAGCCAAAGAAACTAAAATGTACACGACGCGCGTTTCGCAAATGACAGCGTGTTACTTTGTCACGCCGCCTAGTCCTCCAATAACCAAACAATAAATCACAGGCGCCCGTCTCTGCGGGTGAGGTGGCCTTGCTGGCTAAACGAACGCGACAGTAACATGAGACGGGGTGATTTATAACGCGGCTCGCAGCAGCGTCATCGCGGGGCCGCACATGGATTTGTTCCCTTCACCGCAGAGAAATATTCCCATTATTCAGCGATGACATATGGCGCCCATTCATTCCGGCCCCCGGAGGATTGCACTTTGCGTACCTCAGTTTATTTTTTATTTTGCTTGTAAACAGCACAGAACAGGCTCAGAAAACTGGGGGAAAATTTTTATCCTTAACCCTTTCAGGACCAGAGGTTGTGTATGGATAAGGGCCTAGAGGCGATGATGTCACAGTGCCGGCATTTACATGCAATGACCTTTTAACGCAGAACTTACTTATGTTGGAATTTCAGCAATGGCCTGTCAAACTTGCAGCTTGAAGTCTAGATGTACAGAAATGCTTAAAGCCGAACAAAACCCAGGATTTTGACTATCCTGGGTTTTGGCCCTTTCCCCCGGGGCACCCCGATAGGGGATGCCCCACTGCGTGCAAATTCCCAGATCGCCAAAGTTAACTCACCTCTTACTGGTCCTACGGTGCATGTGCGGGCGCTCGTTCAATCAGGGCGCTCAGAGCCGCTGACATCACGTCATCTAAGCCTTTGTCTAAAGCCAGTGGCTCCGAGCTCGCTGGGGGCCGCATCCTCTGCTTCAGTTTAACAGGGATCGTGCAGCTCGTACATGCGCCGCTGGACTGGGAAACAAAGTAATGTGTATGGGGCGACCTGGGGGGTTTCATACAGCGGAACATCCTGATTTTGGAAACCCCAGGGGGAGGGAGTCGATCGGCCCGGGAGTCTTATAGATACACTTTAAAGAGGAACATTAGACCAAAAATTAAAAGGGGCCAATCCCCCTACTTACCTTATGGTTGTCGCTGCTGTCTGCTGCGGCGACATCCGGTCTCTTCAGGGTCTGATCCTCTGCCCCCCCCCCCCCCCCCCCGGCCGGCTTAGCTGATTGGGGGAGCCTTGCTGTGTGAAACCCCCCAGGTCACCCGAACAAACTCACCTCTTCCCAGATAGATAGATAGAGAGATATGAGATAGATAGATAGATAGATAGATAGATAGATAGATAGATAGATATGGGATAGATAAATAGATAGATAGATAGATAGATAGATAGATAGATAGATAGATATGAGATAGATAGATAGATAGATAGATAGATAGATAGATATGGGATAGATAAATAGATAGATAGATAGATAGATAGATAGATAGATAGATAGATAGATAGATATGGGATAGATAGATAGATAGATAGATAGATAGATAGATAGATATGAGATAGATAGATAGATATGAGATAGATAGATAGATAGATAGATAGATAGATAGATATGAGATAGATAGATAGATAGATAGATAGATAGATAGATAGATAGATAGATATGGGATAGATAGATAGATAGATAGATAGATAGATCTATAGATAGATATGAGATAGATAGATAGATAGATAGATAGATAGATAGATATGGGATAGATAGATATGAGATAGATAGATAGATAGATAGATAGATATGGGATAGATAGATAGATAGATAGATAGATAGATAGATAGATAGACAGACAGACAGACAGACAGACAGACAGACAGACAGACAGATAGATAGATAGATAGATAGATAGATAGATAGATAGATAGATAGATATGAGATAGATAGATAGATAGATAGATAGATAGATAGATAGATAGGAGATAGATAGATAGGAGATAGATAGATAGATAGATAGATAGATAGATAGATAGATAGATATGGGATAGATAGATAGATAGATAGATAGATAGATAGATAGATAGATGATAGATAGATAGATAGATATGGGATAGATAGATAGATAGATAGATAGATAGATATGGGATAGATAGATAGATAGATAGATAGATAGATAGATAGATAGATAGATATGGGATAGATAAATAGATAGATAGATAGATAGATAGATAGATAGATATGAGATAGATAGATAGATAGATAGATATGAGATAGATAGATAGATAGATAGATAGATAGATAGATAGATAGATATGAGATAGATAGATAGATAGATAGATAGATATGAGATAGATAGATGAGATAGATAGATAGATAGATATGGGATAGATAGATAGATAGATAGATAGATAGATAGATAGATAGATAGATATGAGATAGATAGATAGATAGATAGATAGATAGATAGATAGATAGATATGAGATAGATAGATAGATATGAGATAGATAGATAGATATGAGATAGATAGATAGATATGAGATAGATAGATAGATAGATAGATAGATAGATAGATAGATAGATAGATAGATATGGGATAGATAGATAGATAGATAGATAGATAGATAGATATGAGATAGATAGATAGATAGATAGATATGAGATAGATAGATAGATAGATAGATAGATAGATAGATATGAGATAGATAGATAGATAGATATGAGATAGATAGATAGATAGATAGATAGATAGATAGATAGATAGATATTTTATACCATAAAATGCAGGCGCAACGAGCGCAGCATGCAGATTATGCAGAACAATATTTACTCCGAGGATGTCGCCTTGTTTGTCGCGTCCCTCGCCGGGGCCTACGCCGCGATTTGACTGAGGGACGCGGTTACATTGATGCCGACAAGCCGAGGCATTAGCACTTAGAGGTGTTAGAATGGACGCGGCTAAGTATAGGTGTAGAGTCCTGATGGCGCGTTAAGCCTCAATAATAAGAATAGAAACATGGAAACTTCCCCCCGTTACCTTTCGGGATAAACAGAATTATAAGCCTCCCGGGTCGTGTAGGTGTTTTTTTTTTTTTTACAGAAAGGTTTTTGGTTAACAAACAAAACGCGGCGGTTAAAAAGTTTGTCAAAAATGTTTGAAAGGTTTGTGAGGAAGACTGATGGGTAAGTACGGGCTCCTTTCAGCCGGCTGGCGGGGTTCCAATGTAACAAAAAATAAAAAAAGAACCGTTCCTAAGAAGAGAAAGAAATATTTATAGGCCGGACGGGCTGCTTACCACCGGGGGAGGTGTACAAGAGACACCCCCTGCAGTTTAGGTGTGCTTGAGGGGCGGGTGAAATGTTACCTCCTGGATACCTACCAACTTTTCACGGTGGGAAAGAGGTACATTTGTTAAAGCGGACCTTCACCCTGTACATACAGATTGCTCACATTAATCCAGACCTTCATCCTGAATAAGAGCCTATCTTATATGTTTCCCACACCCTGTACATACAGATTGCCCACATTAAAAATCATCCTACCTGCATCTACTGCATTTTATGAGCCTTTAAACATCAAAGATGGCGGCTCATAGAGCATCAGGCAGCCTGTAAACAGGAAGTGCCTTCTGACTGTGCTGCTCTGCATTTTGGGATTGGTGACCTTTTCCTGACCCCAGCTCTGCTCTGTCTGTGCAAAGCACAGCTATAACCCCGCCCCCTGCACTTTCTCCCTCTCTCCTCTCTTCAGTATGTGATGATGAGTCAGGATGGCGGTGCCCATATCCTAGAGTCCTGAACAGAGTTGCAGCCCAGTGGGGGAAAGAATAATAAGTGCCAAAAAACTAAAAATATATTAATTTTAGATGTTGGGGAATCATTTTTTAAGGGTTCGGGCTTTTCATTAAATCATGCTGAAGGTCTGGTTTAAATGAAGCCACACCCCCTCATTGAGGAATGAATGAAGCCACGCCCCCTCATTGAGGAATGGGTGAAGCCACGCCCCCCCCCCCCCATTGAGGGATGGATAGGAGATAGGGTGTAACAGTTACAACAATAGAAACACTTTGAATAGGCAAACGAATCATTTATTGCTGCAGATCTGCATGTTACACCTCAAAGAGGGACAAATGAGAACGTGGGAGAGGGGGACATGGACTCAAATCAGGGACACTTGTGAGGTATGGTAACACCGAGGTCTGGTGATGGGACAGGAGTCAGCGGAACCACCCGGGCAAGTTTATATGTCGCCAACATATACTGTGCCGCAGAACAGGTTTGCCTGATCACCCCTGGAGAAGAGTAGGCAGCAGTGGAAGAATTAGAATGCTATAGGCATATCTACCAACTTTTCAGGGTGGGAAAGAGGGACAGGTGTTAAATTAGACCACACCCACTCCTTGGGGGATAGATGAAGCCACGCCCCCTCATTGAGGGATAGTGAAGCCACGCCCCCATTGAGGAATGGATAAAGCCATGCCCCTTCATTGATTGATGGCTAGGAGATAGGATGTAACAGTTACAATAGAAACACTTTAAATAGACAAATGAATCATTTCTTGCTGTAGGTCTGCATGCTAGACCTCAAAGAGGGACAATATGTAAATGAAGCCACATCTCCCTCATAGAGGGATGGATGAAGCCACTCCCCCTCATTGAGGAATATATGAAGCCACGCCCCTTCATTAATTTCTGGCTAAGAGATACATTGTAACAGTTACAACAATAGAAACACTTTGAATAGGCAAATGAATCATTTCTTGCTGCAGATCTGCATGTTACACCTCAAAGAGGGACAAATGAGAACAACGAGGGACAGGGGGACGTGGACACTTGGGAGGTATGCTAGTGATAGGACTGGCCATAGGGAGACCCGGGACAATGCCCGGTGGGACACACTCCTTTGGGGCCAGTTGGGCTGCTGCTTTTAGCACCCACAGTCAATCCCCGGCCCCTTAGTTTCCCTCTCAGCCCCACTGTACCCACAAGCCAATGAACCCCAGCCCCCAATGCTATAGCCCCAGAATCATAGTTGGGGGCCGCAGCAAGTATGTCTCGAGCTCACCAGGGGCTGGTAAAATCCAGGGCTGACCTTTGGCCCCAGTCCACCAATGCTAGTGTGAGAGGGGTTCTTCCTTGGTCTGGGGACAGGGTAGATAGAGAACTCACTCAGTTCTCAGGGTGTATCTATCTGTATTGCCCCTTGAAATAAGGAGACAGACATAGTCCAAATATTTCATACTAAACCTCCAGCATTGGACAGCTGAACAGTCACTCCGTGGTCCCCTGGCACTTAAGGTCCACGTTCCCACCTTATCCCATAGTTGGCCCTTATATGGTATACCCTAGAGAACTATGTCCCTGCGTGGTGTTCACCCCTAAAGGCCTGCAGAGATAAACTCTGTGGGGGCCTCGAAGTGGGACAGCGTTTGTGGGTGATGGACAGGGCCGGATTATGAGGAGGGTGCAAGGGGCACGCACCCTGGGGCCTCCACCGCATTCCCTGCAAAGGAGGCCTCCACCAACCCTAGGATTATGGTCTGGTCCAGGAGGCTTTTCAGCCTTTGGTCTGACGGGCCGCGGGGCTGGCAACAAAGCTATCAGCAGAAGTGGGGGCATGCGTGGGCAAGCCTTTTTTATTTTTGCAAACCTGCAGCCAGGACGGAGAGTCTAGAGCAGCAAAGCCGCATCAGCAACGCCACAGTGATGGGCGCAGAGCTGTCACTGCACATAAGCCACCAAGCACAGCCGCTGGCAGCTCAATGCAGGGAACCAGCCGGGCGACTACACTACCCCCCACCCAGAATGGCAAAGCAGCAGCACCCGCACAAGGGGGGCACAAGGGACTCGAGCTGACGTTCCAGTAAGTAGGCGGGTGCCAGACAACCACCAATCAGTTACTTGGCTGGACTATTATTTTAAAGGGAAAAAAATACTGTATCTGGGGCCTCTGAAAGTGGAATTACCCTTTAAGGATTTCAAGGAAATCTTCGGTGCTTAAAATCTTTAGTTTGAAATACTTTTTACTTTTTCTATTGTTACACTTCTAATTACAATAACCATTTTAAACCATAGACGGCTGGTGGTGTAATAATACTCGAGTGATGGTCAAACATCTCAAATGGGACTTTAGTTGTAAAACCTATATAGCTGATCACTAACAAAGTGATGACAGAACTCACCACATCAGGAAAAGATATTTCAACCTGTGACACAATACTAAACTCTCACATAAACCAGAATAACAATAGGGCAGAATAAAAACCAGAGAGAAAAATAGTCCCACTACTGCTTTGGATCATCGGGAAGTGGCCAGATTGGCCCAACCACAGCCCCCAGATCAAAAAAACATGGAAGACACACATGATCCAACAAATACAGAATGAAAACACATTAACAACAGAGATCAATTACAGAAAGTTACTATCAGAAGCCTTAAACATCGTAAAAATACAAGATATAGAACAAAAGAAAAGTACATAACAAATAACAAAGAGAAACGGGGGGGGGGGGGGCAGAGGAGGGAGATACAGTAGATAGACTAGAAACTAGGGGCCTGATTATGAAGTGTGTCATTTAGCATCTTTCTGGTGGCTACGGTGACAGTTTTGAGCCAGTTTTAACTTTTTGGGGTGGTGCTATCATGTCTACAACGGCCATAGAAGTCACAGTGCCCGATGTTAACAACAACCGTATTGTTTCGCCCTATAAGACGCACCTGCCCATAGGACGCACCTAAGATTTGGAGGAGGAAAATAAGAAAATAAATATTCTGAATATTATAAGTAAATATTCGCAACCAAATGTTGTGCTAAAACACCATCCCCACAAGAACCAAATAATAGGCAAGGTGCAGAATCCCACTATTACAGGCAGCATGGCATTCCCCATAGGCAGTGTGGCATTCCCCCCTCCCATTCCCCATATAGGCAGTGTGGCACCCCCCCTCCCATTCCCCATATAGGCAGTGTGGCACCCCCCCTCCCATTCGCCATATAGGCAGTGTGGCACCCCCCCTCCCATTCCCCATATAGGCAGTGTGGCACCCCCCCTCCCATTCCCCATATAGGCAGTGTGGCACCCCCCCTCCCATTCCCCATATAGGCAGTGTGGCATCCCCCCTCCCATTCCCCATATAGGCAGTGTGGCACCCCCCCTCCCATTCCCCATATAGGCAGTGTGGCACCCCCCCTCCCATTTGCCATATAGGCAGTGTGGCATTCCCCCTTCACATTCCACATATAGGCAGTGTGCCATTCCCCCTCCCATTCACCATATAGGCAGTGTGGCATTTCCCCCTCACATTCCCATAGGCAGTGTGGCATTTCCCCCTCACATTTCCATATAGGCAGTGTGACATTTCCCCCTCACATTCCCATATAGGCAGTGTGGCATTCCCCCCTCCCATTCCCATATAGGCAGTGTGGCATTCCCCCCTCCCATTCCCATAGGCAGTGTGGCATTCCCCCTCCCATTCCCCATAGGCAGTGTGGCATTCCCCCTCCCATTCCCCATAGGCAGTATGGCATTTCCCCCTCCCATTCCCCATATAGGCAGTGTGGCATTTCCCCCTCACATTCCCATATAGGCAGTGTGGCATTTTCCCCTCCCATTCCCATATAGGCAGTGTGGCATTCCCCCTCCCATTCCCCATAGGCAGTGTGGCATTTCCCCCTCACATTCCCATATAGGCAGTGTGGCATTACCCCATCCCATTCCCATAGGCAGTGTGGCATTCCCCCCTCCCATTCCCTATAGGCAGTGTGGCATTACCCCATCCCATTCCCATAGGCAGTGTGGCATTCCCCCCTCCCATTCCCTATAGGCAGTGTGGCATTTCCCCATCCCATTCCCATATAGGCAGTGTGGCAATCCCCCCTCACATTCCCATATAGGCAGTGTGGCAATCCCCCCTCACATTCCCATATAGGCAGTGTGGCATTCCCCCCTCCCATTCCCTATAGGCAGTGTGGCATTACCCCATCCCATTCCCATAGGCAGTGTGGCATTCCCCCCTCCCATTCCCCATAGGCAGTGTGGCATTCCCCCTCCCATTCCCCATAGGCAGTGTGGCATCGCTCGAGCATCGTCCACGGCCATCCGCTGTACGGAGCCGGGTGTTTGCTCCGTGTGTGCGGGCGGTGGCAGATACAGCGAGGATGGTGGGGACAGCACAAGCCGTTGCCCTGCCTGCCCGCCCATCTGCCACTCCTCCATCCTCTGGCCTCCCATGGCTGTAGCGCCCTCGCTCAGGAACACTTTCATCATTTCAGCATCATGCTGCATTTAGGCTGTGTTTTAGCTTTTCTTGTCCAAATTTGGCAACATGTAGGTTCTGTGTTTCCATTATTGACTAGTTCTGTACATAAAAATGTGTGTAATATTAATTATAAGCATAAAACACTTCAATAAAGTTCTGCCCATTGTGCTTCCACCAGAGCATCGGTGCTGCCACCTAATGTGTACGACGCTAGTGTTAAGTTAGACGCGGGCTGGCAGACGCATAAACGCTGACAGTTTTTGTCATGTTAAATCGCACACTGAGTCCCGCTGAGGCAAAAAAGTGGAGCTGATGCTTCATAAATCAGGCTCCCAATATTCCAAAAAAAAAAATGATTATGCAAAAAAATCTCAACCACCGAGCATTGTGATGATGGGTCCCTGAGTGTTTTACCTGACGACGGTCAAATACATTTTTAAAGCGAACAGAATGCTTAAAGTGGACCAACACCCAGGATTTTCACTATCCTTGGTGTTGGTCCACTTCCGCGGGGCACCCCGATCGGGGGTGCCCCACTGTGTGAAACCCCCCAGAAAGCCCCCAAAACTCACCTCACCCCGCTCCTACGGCGCATGCGCGAGCGCTCCTCCAATCAGCGCAGACGGACAAACTTTAATATAGGACGGACAAGCTGAGCGCGCCCGCCACCGCCTCTCACGCTTCCCTGTACATACAGATTGTTCACTTTAATCCAGACCCTCACCCTGTATAAGAGTCTATCTTGTATGTTTCCCACACCCTGTACATATAGATTGCCCACATTAATACGGACCCTCACCCTAAATAAGAGCCTATCTTATGTTTCCCCCACCCTGTACATACAGATTGTTCACTTTAATCCAGACCCTCACCCTGTATAAGAGTCTATCTTGTATGTTTCTCCCCTGTACATACAGATTGCCTACATTAATCCAGACCTTCACCCAGATTAAGAGCCTATCTAATTTGTTTCCCTCACCCTGTACGTACAGATTGCCCATATTAAAAATCATCCTACCTGCATCTACTGCATGTTATGAGCCTTTAAACATCCAAGATGGCGGCTCATGGAGCATCAGGCAGCCTGCAAACCGGAAGTGTCTTCTGACTGTGCCGCTCTGCATTCTGGGATTGCTGTCCTTTCCCTGACCCCAGCTATGCTCTGTCTGTGCAAAGCACAGCTATAACCCGCCCCCTGTACTTTATCCCGCTCTCCTCTCCTCAGTATGTGTGATGCTTCTGAGTCAAGATGGCGGCGCCCGTATCCTAGAGTCCTGAACAGAGTTGCAGGCCAGTGAGAGAAAAAATAAAAAGTAAGTGACTAAAAACGTTAAATGTATTAATTTTAGATGCTGGAGAGTAGTTTTTTAAGGGTTTGGGCTTTTCTTTAAATGATGCTGAAGGTCCGCTTTAATATTCCAAAGATTATTACAACCATTTGTATTTTATACACAGGGCATTGAAAAAGCCAGAGAGGGTGAAACATGTCTGTCCAGATAATACAAGGAGAAAAGAATTGATAAATGTGGATAGACTCTCGTAATCTGAAATTCTTCCTAAGTAATGTACTGATGGATGTATTAAACCGGACCAACACCCGTTATTACATTAACAGGTGTTGGTCCGGCTCTTTGCCGCTAGAAAGAAGCTCGAGGGGGCATCCAGAACGCTGGAGCCCCCTCGCACCTAAATGCACAGGACACGTAAAATACTCACCTTTTTAATGAGCCAGCACCAGGAAAGGTGTCCTGCGATTGGTCGCCGGCCGGTCACGTGGGCTGTAGTCACGTTATCTGTGCTGGCAGGACCCGCCCGTGTGACTGGCCGGCGGCCAATCGCAGAACTCCTTTCCTGGCGCTGGCTCCTAAAAGTGGACCAACACCTGATGCTGATCGGCCCGGGAATCCATAAGATTGGGCCTGTGGTGCCCCGCTGTGTGAAACCCCCCAGAAAGCCTCGAAATCCCTATCTGCTCCTCGATCCAGCGGCGCCGCCGCCGCTCGCGCATCCCTCTAGCAGGGGGCGCACCCGCGCCAGCCGTTCGTGAATGGCTGGCGCGGGCGCGCTCCCTGTAAGAGTGACGCGCGGGAGGCGGCGGCGGGCACGCTCGCTTGTCCGTCGACGGACCTCGCTTGTCCGTTGGCGGGGATTGGCTGCAGCGGTCACGTGAGAGCAGGGACAGGTGAGTTTTTGGGGCTTTCTGGGGGGTTTCACACAGCGGGGCACCCCCAATCGGGGGGCCCCACCGAAGTGGACCAAAACCCAGGATAGTCAAAATCCTGGGTGTTGGTCCACTTTAAAAAGGTGAGTATTTTACGTGTCCTGTGCATTTAGGTGCGAGGGGGCTCCAGCGTTCTGGATGCCCCCTCGAGCTTCTTTCTAGCGGCAAAGAGCCGGACAAACACCCGTTAATGTAATAACAGGTCCAGTTCTTATTTATTGCATTAATTATATAGAAATATTTTATTATATTTATCAATAAAAACTTTGATTTTACATTAAGAAACCATTGAGGTCATATACAAAGGTTATGAAATTGGGAAGTGCCTAGTCCCGAAACAGAGGGGCTAATCAAAGGGCCGGTATATGAACCAACCGTCAAAAGTATTATTGTTTTTTATCCCCTTGTAATATGTGGGTGGAAGGGTCACGTTCTGGTGGAAACTAGCAATAGTAGCCACACAATGGTGTAATCAAATACAAAAAAGGAAAAAAAAAATAAGAATTTAGGGGAAAAAGTTCATTCGGCACCAATCCCAAAAACTCCTGAGAAATTCGAATTTGCGCCAAATCAATTTTTTTCCTATGAAATATAAAGTGAATTCAGATTTGGACTAATTAGTTTGTTCGTTTCTAGTGGACAGATGCAAAGGCCTCCAAAGTGGACGAATATTTTTTTGGAAGTTTTACAAAACATTTGTACATTGGAAAAAAAAACATTTTTTTTAATGGTTTGAATGCAAATATAATATAAATAATGACACAAATTGAATTGTAGGGGGCACAGGACCCCCCTGAGGGTCACACATAACTCCCATTTCTGGTTTTCTCCCCAAATATCAGACCCCCATCTAGCCATAATTGGAAGGAATATTGGGTTTCTGTTAAGAGAAAACCTCCCCCCAAACCCATTAATGTTATTTAGGAGTCAGACCCAAGCCTAAGTTAAGAATCAATCACCTTACTAATAGAGCCAGAACCTGAGGTGGTAACACCACACTTGAGTGCTACTCCCCTCTCCCCCCTATTTAAAGGAGCAGTATCGCAAAATTTGCATTAAAAAAGATAAATAATTAATTAGCCACACAATAGCTTCTAACATGTGTATAAATAATGTGGCGGTAGAAAAAGGAAAAAATATCTGCCTTACTTTTAAATTGTATAATTACAATGGCTCAGTCCATTTGCTGAATAGGGGGATCTGCTGGGTTGTATTTAGTGAGCCGCTTCATTTAGCCCACTGGTCTCCTAGCAACACTTTACCTCAGAGGCTGACACTGTAATCATGGTAACGGCTGTGTGTGTGTGAGGTGAGACCAGGTGACTCAAATGTGTAAAATCTATACAAAATAAACTAAACTGACTGAAAATAACTGAAATTCTGCTTTGAATAACTGCAGGAAAGGTATTAAAGTGGAACAAAACCCTGAGTTGCCGACCCTGAAGTCTATATGACCTGGCCATTGACCTTGCCCCTTGGGCATTCTAAATCAGGATGCCCACTGTGTGAAACGACCCCTGGATAACCACAGATCCCCCCATTTTTCTGGCGCGCTCACGCAGATAGTCATTTAGACAGGCCGGGCGGCCAGGAAGGTTATTGCTCAGGCTCCCCATCTGCGTGCAAACAGAGCTGATTGGATGAGAGCCCGCGCATGCGCTGTGGGACAGAGAAAGGTACGTTTTCACAGGCTAACTTGGGGATTTTACATATCAGGGCATCCCAAGTCAGGATGCCCCTAGGGGCACAAAACAAAACTCCAGATAGTGAAAATCCTGGGTTGGGCTTTGCTCAAAACACACAAAGCTGAAAGAAAGATCATATGGAAAAAGGTGTTGAGAAAAGAGAGCGAAAATGGTAAACTGAAAGATTCTGCAGCAGAGCCAACATGAAGGGAAAACTGTCAAAATAAAAAATGTTTAGAGCAAAAAAACAGGATGTAAACATAAAAATCCAATTCTGAAATAAAATAACCCCCCCCCCCAAAAAAAAAAAAAAAAAAACAGTGAGTCTGAGATTCGAACCAATGATTCTCTGGTTCAAACTGACATTGAATTTACTAATGAGCTAAATGACTTCTAGAGCTTTTCTCTCTGTTTTAGATATATGAGTACTGGCCAGGCAATGTTGTTATCTTATGCTGGACGGCTGCCAGCACTGAACAGCTGATTACTTTGTTACATTGTTTCCCCCTCTCCTCAGCGTGGAACAGGCCAGAGTGTCGGCCCCGACACTCAGCAGACATAAACATGAGCTATTAGTCTCCAGCTGCACAACACACACATCATTTTTTTCTACATTTGTAATTCTTACTCCAACACTTACCTACATTCAAAGTACCATTCAAATATGTCACCAAGAAAAATTTGCGATACTGCTCCTTTAAGTTTTACAAAACTTTGATGACTCTCCAGATCTTTCCCATCTCCCTTCTGTAATACAACACCTTGGTGTACAGATTTATATGTGAGCCCTCCAGAGACAACCCCAATGATACTTGGTCTATGGGGGTGCATAGCGCGAGTCATCTGCTCTCAGATAATGTTCTTGTTGGTTCTTTTGGAAGCATCCTCTGATAATTACAGCAGCGGTAACTCCACTTCCTCTCCGGGAATGTTTTCCACCTCTGTCGTTTATCAACTCGGCAGCTGGATGTTGAACTGAAAAGTTAAATGGCCTCATGTACTTTCATCAGCAACAAAGCCTGAAATTCAAAGGAATACAAATGCATTGACAACGACCTACTAATTGGATCAGGACTTTCTCCGAGATGTTTGTTATCAGGTGGCCAACTTTCTCCTTTACACAAAAAAACATTTTTTTTTTTTTAGTAGGTTTAACTCTTATTTTGTTTTTGGAGGAATTAGCCCACGTTACAACGATCTGCAACACATTAAGAAACATATGCGTTGTGTCATACTTTATTACATACGTTCCCTTTCCAAGTACAAATTTTTCTTGTACACAAAAATCCATAACTGGACGTATAATTGACTGGCAAAATGAGAAAATGAAGTCTGGTCGGAGTGACGGCTGGAAGACGCACACCCAATAAAACGCTTTGGCTTCTCGCTCCTGAAAGTTCATTTGTGGGTGCAGTTGTTCTAATTGGAACCACCGTGGCTGTTTTTACAGTTGTTGGTGGTCTTGCATGATGTAGGACTTGGCTTGTCAGATCTTGTGTGTTTTTTTTTCGACACCAAGCTTGTCATTTCCAAAGCGAATGGGGAAAGAAACTCAGGCCCTTATTTAACAAGGGATAGCGCCAGGTAGCGAATGGTGAGCGAACGGTAATGACGGTCACCGCCACGAGTACGCCGGCTCCCCTCCGCAATCACACATTTATCAAGCCGATCCTGCTTAGCGACTGACAGAGCGCCAGATAGCGAATCATTCATCATTATTCCAGCCTCAGCCCACAGCGCCAGCGAGCGACCTTGAACAGCGACAGGTATGACCTCTCGCTACCTGGTGCTCTCCAATGCATTTCAATGGAGCAATCTTTAAATATTCCTAAATAATTGCTATTAATGTTTTTTTTTTTTTTTTTTTTTTTTAAATGTCAAAAATTCTGTGACCACTTCTGCAATGTTAGATATTTTTTTGAAGGTAAAAAAAAAAAAAAAATTTGTGCAGAATTGATATTACAGGTCTGATATTAATGTATTCATATTACAAAATGTTTTGAAAAACATGTTATTCTTAGTATGTCACACACCCCGCTTCAAGAATCCTTAACATGTGGGTAATATCGTCCTGAAGAGGCGTTCCTGCAGAGATGATAGCAAAAGAAAGCCCCTCCCTAATCCATAAATACCTGGGACCTCCCACTCATTACCCAGTTTTCCATCTCTGCAAGACGGCGAGCAAGTCAGAAGATGATGGCTCCTCCTTGCACAGGGGGATTTAAGGTAGCCGGGATGATTCCCGGCCCTTTATTTAATTTCCGTTTTGGACCAAATTATCCCTATATATATATATGCCTCCCAGCCGTGGCTGCGGGTCCGGGCGAAGGTTTTTGTTAGCACCTTTGGTGCTTAGGAGCATAGCTCCACCGTGAGACCCTATTAAAGAGGGTAGGCGGTTAAGCTGGGTTGGTGATCCTGGCTTGGGATGCCCTGTCCCTTAGTTTAATTTTGGCAATGACCCTCCCGGGATCCCTTTCCATGGTGGGGATAAGTGGTTGTTGGGTCCCCTCTTTATTTTTCTCAATCCAGAGGCTGTCTGTTCTCACTGTTTTATGTGGTCTGTATCTTTAAATGTCTTTTCAGCGCTGCAGCGCTTCTGAGGGTTTCTGTGTGAATTGTGACATTTTTTCTTCTCTCAGTATGGTGAGGTGATTTACCTCACGCTTTACATAGTATGCAGCGGGGGGGGGGCGGGGCCGGACTTTCGGCGCAGCCCGGGGTCCGTTCCTCTTTGTATTGCTGCTTGGGAAGCGAATGTGCCCTCCTTTTTATTTTTCCTGACCTGGGTTGTGTGTGTGTGGGGGTTTCAAGCGCCCCGGCCGCATAGTTACTGCGGCGCGGGACGGTGTAAATGGCGCCTTTTTTTCTGAGGTAATTTTACCTCACGACTCTCCTCTTGGGGGCGGGGCCGGTACTGTTGTGTCATGCGGCCCGCCCCCATCTATCTCCTAGCGCCGCTGAGGAGCTGATGCGCTGCTTGGGAAGGATGGGGGGCGTGGTCTGACGCCTCGCGCGCCCCGCGCTGGCCACGCCCCCTGTCTCCTCATCTCTCTTCTCGGCCTGACAGGAATCTCTTCATGGTCTTCTCCATTGCGAGCCCTGAGGTTTTGTGAGTGGCCATTGGTCCCCTACTCATTTTATTTTACTGTCTGCGTGTGTGCATGTTTTTTTGTATCTGTCTCCTTATCAGTACCTTCTGTGTCTTTCAGGAGGAGGTTGTCAGGAGGATCTGTGGTAGCATTAGAGGGTTTTCTCCCGGTCCTAATCCCTGGGTTCCATCTTGTTATTAAATCCTCCCACTCGGGACATTAAAGGGGCATCCCGGGTTGCTTACTAGCGTAATTCCCTGGGTCTTGGCGACCACCTAAAAATCACCTAATGGAGGCATCCCCAGATACTGGGACTGGGACCCCTTCGGGGCATCCCAAAAGATGTATTTTGTGCGGTGTGTCCATTACTGGGGACGATGTTTTACTGTGTATTCCATGTGCACAGCAAACTATTGCGCGGCAGTCCGAACCCCGTACGTCGGGGTCAGTACGGCCGGTCGCCTCATCTCTTCCTCCCACCTTGACTCGTACCACGTGTGACGTAGTCATGGGCAGGGATCTACAATCTGAGATGTGCGCCAGATTGGCTAACCTTGAGAAAATGGTTTCCGGTTCGGTCGCCCGTAAGGCTCCGACTAAGAGAAAGCATTTGTCACTGGTTCCGTTGGAGGATGACCTTGATGATGTTGATAATCTAGATTGGTCTGATTATTCCCCGCTAGAGGAAGGGGAGATTTATGAGGCGTCAGATGCTTCGGACGATGAGCTGTCCTTTGCTGCTGAGGCCGAGTCTGCTGAGCTGAGGAAATCTGTGGATACTCCGCACGCTCTGGCTCTTATGTTGGAGGTCTTAAATATTTCTCCTCCTGAGGAAGTGTCACAGCAGAAGGACGAGTTGTTTGAGGAATCCAGGCCGCGCTTGGAGTTCCCTACACAACGGCATTTTGACAAGATCATTGATAAGGAATGGGACAGGCCGGCTCGGCTCCCTGGTATCCCTCAAGGGTGGGATAGAAAATATCCCTTCCCTTCGGAGGTAGTTAAGCGCTGGGCTTCCCCCCCCGAGGTCGATGCACCGGTTTTGGGGTTGTCCAATTCCTCGGTTTTAAATAGGCCCGATTGTTCCACCCTCAAAGATGGTGAGGATAAACGCATTGACCAGATGGCTTGCCATGGTTTCACTAGCGTCGGGTCAGCCATGCGGCCTGTGTGTGCTTCTGAACTTATGGTCTTGGCTGCCAGGTCTGTGGTCAGGGACCTTTTGACTTCTTCCGGGCTTCGGCCGGGGAGTAATGAATTCATTAGCCTAAAACGGTGTGAGTTGTTTTTGTCCTTTGTGCTTACAGCCTTAGACGATACCTTGATGATGTGCGGAAGGACGTCGGCCCTACTGGTGTCTATCCGGCGGTCGGTGTGGCTGCGCCAGTGGGCGGCTGATTTTATGTCCAAAAAGTCGCTGACGGCTTTACCTTTTGTCGGTCTTCGGCTCTTTGGTGAGACGTTGGACTCTGTTACCAAGGGTGGTAAGTTACCTCAGCGCAAGAAGCAACGTCGTCCCTTTCGGGGGGCGCCTGCTTTTACCCCCTCCTTTCGTGGGGCCAGAGCTGGCAGGGGTTCCGCCTCCCCTTCTCCCAGAGGAGATTCTGGGGGTAGGGGCAGGGGACGTGGCCGCTCTGGATACAGCTGGGGCTCTAAGCCCAAACCGGCGGCTAAGCCGGCCCAACAATGAGGGGGCGCCCTCACCCATGCGGGTGGGGGGATGGCTGCGGCACTTCTCCCAGCTCTGGGAGCAGGAGGTCTCGGACAGGTGGATACGGGAAGTGGTGTCTTCCGGCTACAAGCTAGAGTTCGAGCTCCGCCCCCCCTCCAGGTTTCTCAGGTCTCGGATGCCTTCGGAGCCTCTGGCAGCGCAGGGGCTCCTGTTGGCAGTAGAGAATCTTCTGAAATTGGCCGTCATTTGCCCAGTGCCCCCCTCGGAACGGGGGGAGGGGGTTTTATTCCAATCTGTTCACGGTGCCCAAGAAGGACGGATCGGTCCGACCCATCTTGGATCTGAAGTTTCTCAACAGGTTCATCAGGCCGCGGAAGTTCCGGATGGAAACGCTGCGCTCGGCTATCCACTCCCTTCGCCAGGGAGACTTTCTCACGTCCATAGACATCCAGGACGCTTACCTGCATGTGCCAATTTTTCCGGCGCACCAGAGGTTTCTCAGGTTCGTGGTGGAGGATCGGCATTTTCAGTTTGTGGCTCTGCCTTTCGGTCTCACCTCGGCTCCTCGGGTCTTCACCAAGGTGCTAGCAGGGGTGATGGCTCTGCTCAGAGTTCAGGGTATCCGTGTTGTGCCCTATTTGGACGATCTCATGATCATGGCCTCCTCATTCAGTCAAGCGGAGTCGGACACCGGATTGGTGGTGTCCACGTTGGAGAGGTTCGGTTGGGTGATCAACTACCCCAAGTCGTCTCTGTCTCCGTCCAGAGTTCTGACCTTTCTGGGGATGTCTCTGGACACCTCGCAGGCCAAGGTCTTTCTGCCCCAAGCCAAGGTTCTTCTGATACAGGAGTTAGTTCGGCTTCTCTTGTCGGCCCCTCATCCGACCATTCGACTGGGGATGAGGCTGGTGGGGCTCATGGTGGCCTCGTTCGAGGCAGTTCCCTTTGCGCAGTTTCACACAAGGACGCTTCAGCTTCATCTGTTGAGGGTTTGGGACAAGTCTCCACAATCGTTGGATCAATCCTTCCTGATGACCCCCCGAGTTCGTCAGTCCCTGCGATGGTGGTTGCGATCTCTCAATCTGTCGAAGGGCAGGTCTTTTCTGGCTCCGTGTTGGGAAACGGTCACCACGGATGCCAGTCTGTCAGGTTGGGGGGGTGTTTGGAAGGACCTCCAGTTCCAGGGTCTGTGGGGCCCGCAGGAAGCTCACGAACCCATCAATATTCTGGAGTTGAGAGCCATCAGACTGGTTCTGTTTCACTTGACTCAGCAGTTGAGAGGCCTGCCGGTGCAGGTCCGGTCGGACAACAGGACGGCGGTGGCCTATATCAATCACCAAGGAGGAACTCGCAGCAGGAGTGCCCTCAGGGAAGTGTCCTTGATTTTGGACTGGGCAGAGACCCACGTACCGTGTATCTCAGCAGTCTACATTCCGGGGGTGGAGAACACGGAAGCGGACTTGCTGAGCAGGGCCTCCTCTCGTCAGGGGGAGTGGTCTCTCAGTCCCAAGGTGTTTCGTTCAATATGTCTCAGGTGGGGGGTCCCAGCGGTGGACCTCTTTGCCTCTCGTCACAATCACAAGCTCCCAGCTTTTGTGTCTCTCTCGCAGGACCCTCTGGCTCTGGCAGTGGATGCCATGTCTCTGAACTGGAGGGATCTGGGGTTCCTTTACCTGTTTCCCCCGTTCCCAATGCTAGCCAGAGTGGTGCGCAAACTGGCCTTGGAAGGCGCGTCAGCAATTCTAGTGGCCCCAAGGTGGCCAAGGCGAGTTTGGTTCGCAGATCTTGTAAGGCTGGCAGAGGATCAGTTTGTCCTGCCTCTGCTGCCGGACCTGCTCACCCAGGGTCAGCTATGCTATCCCAATTTACCATCGCTGGCTTTGACGGCATGGCTGCTGAATCCGCCATCTTGAAGGAAGAAGGTCTTTCTGACGCGGTGATTCAGACTCTTATCTGTGCCAGAAAGCGCTCCTCCTCTTCTATTTACTACAGGACTTGGAGAGCCTATATTGATTGGTGTGAAAGTAGGTCTCTCTCTTGTCGAGAGTTCTCCATACCTAGAATTTTGGAGTTTCTTCAACATGGTCTAGATCTGGGGCTCCAGCTTAGTACATTGAAAGGGCAGGTTTCTGCCCTGGCGGTGTTCTTCCAAAGGTCATTTGCACTTCATCCTTTAGTCAAGACTTTTTTCCAGGGGGTTACGCATGTTCGGCCTCCTAGGAAGCCTTTTGTTCCAGTTTGGGATTTGAACCTGGTTCTGTCTGCTCTCCAGGGCCCTCCGTTTGAGCCCTTGAAGGAGGTAGATTTGTCTTCTCTTACGCAAAAGGTGGCCTTTTTGGTGGCGATCACTTCGGTTAGGCGTGTTTCTGAGTTGGCAGCTTTATCCATTACAGCTCCATACTTTGAGAAACATCAGGACAAGGTTGTCTTTCGTTTCAAGCAGGATTTTCTTCCTAAAGTGGTCTCGGAGTTTCATCTGAATCAGGACATTGTTTTGCCTTCTCTATGCCCAAATCCCCGTGACGATAGGGAAAGGGCTTTGCATTCTTTGGATGTAGTTCGTGTTGTGGAACATTATCTGGAGGTTACGTCTTCCTTTCGTAGGACTGATGCTTTCTTTGTGGTGCCCTGCGGGCCTAGGAAAGGTTTGGCTCCTGCCAAGTCTTCCATTAGTAAATGGATTCGTCAGGCCATCCTTGGGGCATATTCCGCCAAGGGGAAGAGTCCCCCTTTTCGTGTTACTGCTCATTCTACTCGTGCGGTTGGGGCGTCCTGGGCCTTCCAGCACCAGGCCTCTGTTGAGCAAGTTTGTAAGGCCGCTACTTGGTCTTCTGTTCACACTTTTTCCAAGTTTTACAAAGTTGATGTTCGGGCGTCAGCGGATGCTGTTTTTGGCCGCAAAGTTCTGCAAGCTGTTGTGGTTTAAGTTTTATATTGTTGCCTAGTTTTGGATCCCCGCCCTTGTTATGGACACTGCTGTTGGATGTCCCACATGTTAAGGATTCTTGAAGCGGGGTGTGTGACATACTAAGAATAATACCATTTTGTGAATACTCACCTTGTAAAATGGTTATTATGAGTATGTCACACACCCCGCTTCAACCCGCCCTTTTGTATTCAGGATCCTCTTTATGGCGAACTTTGCGTGGTTGTTGTTTACTTTTGCCTCTTCCTGGTCCCTTACTTACTGCTTCTGTATACTGGGTAATGAGTGGGAGGTCCCAGGTATTTATGGATTAGGGAGGGGCTTTCTTTTGCTATCATCTCTGCAGGAACGCCTCTTCAGGACGATATTACCCACATGTTAAGGATTCTTGAAGCGGGGTGTGTGACATACTCATAATAACCATTTTACAAGGTGAGTATTCACAAAATGGTATTTTTTTTTTTCCAAAAAATATGGTTGTTTGGGGGTTAAAAAACTACTTTTAACCCATCGCCGCCAGCGCTCTGGGGTTTAAACAAGCATTTCACTGCGCGAGAATTTTTTGAGTGTGATTTGTTAATGAATATGCTGGGAGCCGTTCGCTATGGCCAGTCGCTATCATGCGCTCCCATACAGCGCGGAACCTGTCAAATAGCGACTCCTCACCCAATATTCAACATTACGGCAAACCGACTGAGTCGCTATCAACTACAGAACAACGGCCAAGCACAGCGACTACTAGCGGGCGCTCTGAAAATGCCGCTACTGTCGCTCATCTATCGCTACCTGGCGCTATTAATGAATCGGCCTCTCAGTTTTCAAACGCGTCCAATCATTTTTGATGATTTGTCATTACAACGGGGCCAAATTTAAAGTGAGGACTTTCCTAGGACCCTTTCATATGTATTATGATGATGTAAGTTAGGTGCATATGGCTTTGCATGCGTTGAATGTTTTATATTGTGGTCTTGTGACCCACAAAGCTGTTATACTTCAGTGTTGGACTCCTTAAAAAAAAATTATTTACACAGAAAAAAATTGAGATTTTCTTTCCAACCAAGGGCTTTATTCATCAAGGGATAGCGACAGGTAAGCGGCAGGTAGCGACAGGTAGTGTCAGGTGAACGCCGGCCGCGGCAAGCAATACCACATTTATGAAGGCAATTCTGGTGAGCGACTCTTACAGCGACACGTAGCATCCGATTCATCACCACAGACGGCTCAGTGGATCCCGGCGGCGCTCTGGCTTTCAGAGAGCCTTGTATTACCTGTTGCCACCTGATGCTCTCCCATACAATTCAATAGACGTTCCTTTTCTTCTCTTTAAACAGGGTTTTATTTTAATAATTTTTTTTGGTTTTGTAACAAATAATTGTGTGACCTCTCCTGGCCTATTTAAATACATTTTTGAAATTTTTTTAGATTTTTTTATTTTTTTATGCAGAATTGTCATTACAGGTCTGGTACTAAAGTGTTAATGTCACAATGTAATAACAATGTCATTCCATGTTTTCGCTTTGTTACTAGTGGATATGTGTTCAAAAACAGACTTTAATCACACAGCGTCTGGCGCTCTGGGCTACAGCGACACAATTTTGAGCGCCGGCGCTGTCTGAGGTTGTTTTTTTTTTATGAATATGGTTTGAGTCGCTCACACTGACCAGTCGCTACCGTTCGCTCCCATATAGTGCTGTACTGGTGTTATAGCGACTCACACATCAAATTCATCAATGCCGGCAATGTTACTACAGCGACTGAGGCGCTCTGTAATAGTGACTCACGGCCTATCAGAGAGACCACTAGCGGTCGCTCTTAGCGCCGCCGTACAGACGCTCACCTGCTGTTACTTGGCACTAGTAATGAATCAGCCTGCCCGTCTCAAAAAAGCACCTACTACTGTACATAACTCAAAGCTCTCCTCTGTCCCACTTTGCTCCCAAATGTTCCATTTGTGCTCTCCACTTTATCTCCCCAGTGCTCCCTAATGCTAAACTGACCAGATGTCCTACTTTCGGTGGGACAGTCCCACTTTGAGGCCAACATCTCTGAAGATACTTAAATGTCCAACTTATTTATCCCTTATTTTGTTCGTCACCCTTTGTGTCCCTCTGCATTTTTGTTGTCCCATATTGCTCCCCACTGGCCTTTATGAGATTCCTAGGCCTCGGATTGGCTTCTTCTTGGCCCATCCCCAAGACCTTCATTCCTCACCCCTTGTACTCTCCCATATCTTTGTTTGTAAGCCGCGTTTTTGTGGTTTAGGCGTCTTTCAGGTGGCCCATGAACTAGCCTGGGACTAATGTCCTGCCTGGCACGGTGTAGATGTGCTTGAGGTTGTGGACAGCCTGCAGATGAGATATGAAGAATCTTGCCAACCAGCTGATCTCAACAATTCCTGTTGGCCACATCCCTGACCTTCCCTTTAGGCTGGAAAGCGCTGCTGCCCCCGGCCTACCCGAATAGCTGAGCGCAGGAGCCCGTCTCGGCTACAGGAAACCTAGGGAAGCATTAGGGTAGCCGATGGGAAAGGTGAGTTTATGGGTGACTCCAGGACTTTCACACAGCTGTGCATCCCAATTTCAGATGCCCCGGGGGAAGGCTAGCGGCCGTCCCTGGAATCTTTTAGGCTAAAGGGACTGTCCAGGCAAAAAACATGATTCAACAGCTTACCTCGCCATATTTGCCCTCTCCCTTCCTGTAACCTTGCAGCAGCACCTAGAAGAAGAAACTTGGCCCTGAATTCTGGCAGTCCCTCTGAGTAGACCACCAATCATAGGGTTTGACTGGTGGTCTATAACTCCCCCCCCCCCCCATGGCTGCCTATGTATTGCAGCATTGTGATTAGGTGTCAATGTATGCTGAAATAAACACGCTGTCTGCTATTATACTGGAGAAAGGCCACGCCCACTGGCTGGGAGTAGATGAACATTTCTAAATAATTTTTCCTTGCTTTGGAGGGTTTGTTTTGATAAAACAAAGGAAAAAAACTGAGAACATTAGGAGCTTTAGGGCTAAGTGATTATATGGTCTATATAGTTCCCTGGACAATACCCTTTAAATTGGTCCCAGAGGACGGCATCATGACAGGCTCAGGAGGACATCCAGATTACTGGAGCCTCCCCTCTGTGCAATGACCCTCACAACACCCCAAAATCCTTACCTTAACCATGATCCTACAGCAACATTAAAGCGCTCCCGCACCCCGCGCTATGATGCCCTTCCCTTAACCTTGATCCTCGGATAAAATGCGGTGCTCCTATTGACTGCCAGCGGTCAAGTGGGCTGGCGCCGCTCACGGCCTGCTCACATGACCGCCGGCAGCAAATCAGAGGACCGCATTTTATCCGAGGATCAAGGTTAAGGGAAGGGCATCATAGCGCGGGGTGCGGGAGCGCTTTAATGTTGCTGTAGGCCTCTGGACAGACTCCAAAACCAATTTTCTTCTCGTTATCATGGTTTCAGCTTCCTCACATGCTGGTTAATCTCCTTCTCTGTGTGCTCTGGCTGTCAGTATGGCTGAACATCCCTGGCATACCTTTATGTCTCCTTTTATTGCCATATTTTGCTGCTCAGCTTCCCCACAGTTATTGCTGGGGTTAAGGTGATGGGCTGACTCTGGCCTCCTGTCCTGATTGGCCGATGGCCACATAAAACCAGGCCTCTCCCAGCATGCATTGGCCGTTATAGCTTTTTGCTGGGTGTTATAATACCACTGTTAGCTGTTTTTTGATTACCTGTTGCCGACTTTCTCGTTGGGCTTTATTCATCAAGCCATAGCGGCAGGTAACAACTGGCAGAGACAGGTAACGACAGGTAGAGAACGGTGACCGCCGAGCGCTGTACGCAATTGAACAAAGGGGGTGGGAGCAGCTCAATCACTATTATTTATACAAAATTATTATTATTATTCAGGGCCTGGGAACTAATTTACCGCCAAGTTTAACCCTCTCATCAACTATGCTGTACCCATCTCATCAATTGCTGTACACAATTCCACATTTATGAAGCCGATTCCGGTGAGCGACTCTAACAGCGCCATGTAGTGTGTAACGGACATATAACAAACCTCTGCTAGGAGGGTTCTGGAAAACTCTTCTGTGTGTGTGTGGGTGGGCGGAGCCAGCCATGAGAGAGAAGCTTGTGAGGTAATTCCAGCAGGTTATAAAAGGCACAGCACAGCTCTGAGGGAGCAGAGTCCGTGAGGTGGGTCAAAGGAAGCACTTCTGTGTCTGTATGTGTTTCTGAGCCCACATAAATTATAGGGCCACAGTGAAGTTTTTGGTTGAAACTAACTCTCTCCTTATTTACCTCACTGCTGGACTGTGTGAGGGGTGTAAAGACTTATTTTTTTGTGTGTTATTCACTGTGTGAAGCCTCCCGCGGAGCGCAAAGAAAGGGACTCAGCGCGGTTGGAGGACGCCCTTAATTATAATTTTATTTAGGAGAGTTTTGAGGCTGTGACCGTTGAAGAAAGAAATATCCAGAAAATATTTAAAGAAACAGCATCATTTTAGTCAGAAATAACAGGACATTTTCCACCAAGTTCGTTTGGTCTAAGGATAAGTGAACTTTTCTCAGTTCTCCTCACTATTTAAAGCATAGTTACAAATTTAGAGCATCATCTATCTGAAGTTTATTATATAGAGTTAATCTTACATTTAAAATAGATTGTGAATGTATTGATAGATTGTTTGAATTACACAGAGCATACAGTGTGTATTAAAGTTATCCAAATAGCCATATATGATAAACCTAGACACAAGTTTATCCTTTGTTTAACATATTCATCCTCCCCCCCCCCCATATTCTTCAAGTAGAAATTATACTAGATTCTTCTAAAGTCATTTATTGCCTTAAACCAGTGGCTATATACACCAACTATTGTTTTCAATGTATTCAACCGTTAAATTCTAAATTGGTTCTTATTCATCTGGTGTGGTGTGTTTTATTCCATTATTTAAACAACCACACCCTACATATTTTTGGCTGTAGTCGGCAGGATACAAAACTCCGTGCCATGAAGTCCTCGGTAGATGCCGGTGAATCTAGTGAAACAATGTTTAGCCAAACTAGTGGGGTTGGGTCTCCCCTTCCCATTATTGTGCCTATGGGAACAGCGGGAGCCAATGTACCTAAATTTGATGGATATAATTTGGCAATAGGAGATTGGGCAGAAAGGCTACGCACTACTGCCAGATTATATCAAGTCCAACCTGCACACCAAGTTGACCTGGCATTACAATCACTGGAGGGAGACGCTCGCGAGGCTATTCTGGTGTTGCCTCAATCTCAGAGAACTAGTCTGGATATCATTATAAAAAGGCTAGAGTTACTGTATGGGGAGACAACTGAGACAGCAGAATGCAAAACTCGTTTTTATGGTCGCAAACAGTTGGATGGAGAGTCAATTCAGAAATTTGCTGTGACATTACAAAAACTTTGGAAAAAAATTTCCAAAAGTGAGGGGAGTGAGGATGATCAGACCCCTGCAATTGACCAAATAATAAGGGATCAATTTATTAATGGAATAAGAAACCCTGCTCTGAAAAGGTCCTTAAGAGATATGGTCAGGGCTGATGAGGATGTAGAATTTGATCGCATATTAGTGGAAGCATTAGATCGAAATCGAGATGAGGGAAATATGAATCTCTATTGGACTCAACCAATACAAACGAAAGAAAAGGGGGAGGACTACAGGGAAGCAAAAAGGGAAGAAACAAAAGTTTTGACAGATGCTATAAAGAGTTTAGGGGAAAGCCTAACTACTGTTTTAAAAAAAGAATTAGCCCCATTAAAAGAGGCCGTTATGAGTAAAGGGGCGGGAGGACGGGGATATCGAAGAGCAGAATATGACTCTCATGGACCTGACCAACGTCGATGTTGGAGGTGTGGTCAACCTGGACATCTAGCAAGACAATGTTCAGGAGGTTCTGTTTCCGGGTCATCTGGGTCTGGTATTCTTCACCCTCGACCTTTAAACTAGAGCATCCTACAGCTGAGGGGCAAGCTGTAGGAGGCAATGATACTAAGACCCCTGAGTTATTTCCAGCGGTAGTGGGCAATTGCCCAGTAATAAAAGCAAAAATCAATGGACAGATGATACGTTGTTTAATTGATACTGGTTCGGAGGTGTCATTAATTAATAACGAAACCTATCTTCAGATCGCTGCCAACCTGGATAAATTAGATGAGATTGACATTAAGCTAAAGGCTGCTAATGACCAACCTTTACCCATACTGGGGGTGACTTGGGTGGACATTGAACTTTTTGATAAAATTATTGGTCAAAAAGGGTTGATCGTCACACAAAACACTGCATTGCCATCTACTCCAGTAATATTGGGAATGAATGTTCTTCGGGAACTGGATGGTCTAATGTTTAATGAATTTGGACCAGCATATTGGTCCCAAATCTCTGAAAAACGAAATGATCAAAAATGGTTGCTCAAGTTGAAAAGAGTATGTAGCATACATTGCACCTTGCGTAAAAACAGAGGGAGGGTGGGAGTCATACGCACACCATCTAAGAAAAAAATAGTCCTCCCCCCTAGAAAAGAGGTAATCATACCCTTGAGGGTGGGGGGTCATTGTAGAGTCCAAGGTATCCCTTTGCTAGTGGAACCAATCAGAGAATTTGGAGTGAATGGGGAATGGTTGGTAGGACGTACTCTCTCCCATGTCACACAAGGGGTGGTTTCTGTCAGACTCATCAATCTAGGACAGATACCTATAACATTGCCCCGCCATTTCTTGATAGCTGAAGTACATGCAATAGAGTCCACTGTTAATTCTGTCCTAGAGAAACCGCATCAGAAAAAACATGCTGAAATCTCCATTACCGCACAGCTTGAGGAGTTATGGACACAGCTGGGGTTGGGTGATTCATGTTTGACTCCTGAGCAATTAGAAGAACTTCGAGAAGGGCTGCGACGCAATATAACAGCTTTTGCCCTAACAGAAGATGATGTGGGACATACTTCAGCTATTGAACATCATATAGTCACAACTGAGGACAAACCAAGTCGTGAACGCTATAGAAATATTCCCCCAGCACTTTATCAAGAAGTAAAGGACATATTGGATAAAATGATAGAAGGAGGAGTGGTGAGACCAAGTCAGAGTCCTTGGGCTTCTCCCATCGTACTGGTCCGAAAGAAAAATGGACAACTCCGGTTCTGTGTAGATTATAGAAAATTAAACGCTTTGATATTAAAAGATGCGTATCCCTTGCCACGAGTAGAGGAATCATTGGCGGCATTAAGAAAGGCTACCTTATATACTACCCTGGATTTAGCCTGCGGATATTGGCAAGTGCCTATTAGAGAGCAAGATAAACCAAAGACAGCGTTCATTACACCCATGGGACTGAATGAGTTTAACCGGATGCCATTCGGACTGTCAAATGCCCCCAGTACTTTCCAAAGACTCATGGAACGATGTCTGGGAGATTTAAACTTTCAAACCGTTCTCATCTACCTGGATGATGTGATCATTTTTTCTAGAAATTTCCAGGAACATTTAGAACATATTGAACAAGTATTACAAAGAATTATTGCATTTGGACTCAAACTGCAACCCAGCAAATGCAAATTCGCTCAACAACAGATCAAATATCTCGGGCATATAGTTGCAGAATCGGGAATAGCACCCGACCCAGAAAAAATGGAGGCTGTGAAAAATTGGCCTCGGCCAAATACTGTGAAGGAAGTAAGAGGTTTCCTGGGACTAGTTGGCTACTACAGGCGGTATATCAAAGGATTTGCTCAAAGTGCAGAACCTCTCCATCGACTACTTAGAGGTAAACCGCAAGGTAAAAACAAATGTGTGGCCGGAAACATCCAATCTGTATGGAAAGAGGAACAGGAAAAAAGTTTCAATGTACTAAAGCAAAAACTTTTAGAGGCTCCAGTCTTGGGGTACGCTGATTACAGTAAGCCATTTATATTACAAACTGATGGCAGTCTACAGGGATTAGGTGCAATTCTGGCACAGAAGCAAGAAGGAAGAGAGAGAGTCATTGCGTATGCCAGTCGCTCTCTCAGACCGACTGAAAGGAATCCTAGTAACTACAGTTCATTTCGTCTCGAACTCCTAGCAATTGTATGGGCGGTAACTGAAAAATTTCGTGAATATCTAACCGGGGGTCGAGTGGATATCATTACTGATAACAACCCTTTACTATACCTCAATACTGCTAAGCTGGGAGCCCTTGAACAGAGGTGGGTAGCTCGATTGGCCTCATTTGATTATCATATTCACTATAGGCCAGGACATAATCATACCAATGCTGATGCCCTATCTCGCTTCCCCTTGGGGAAACTGGACACTGATTCCGATCAGATGTTAGAAGAAGTGGAAATTCCTCCCTTACGAGTTCGCCCATTGGAAATCAGAGAAAAAGAGATTGAGGAGGTTCAGATAAATGCTACAACTGCAGAAATATGCGACAAAGGGGAATGGCAGAAATGGCAGTCTGAAGACTCAGATTTGTTGAAAATTTTGACTCACCTTCAAATTGGTGATAAACCCTCTTACCGGGAGAGAAAACGGTTGACTGATAGAGGAAGAGCCATTTGTCGACAATGGGACAAATTGTTCATCAAGGATGGAGTTCTGTATCGCCGTGCATGGGAAAATGGAGAAGAGCGATGTGTTTGGCAGTTTGTAGTGCCAATTGAAATGGTGGAAGGTATTAGTTCAATTCTACACCAAATGGGTGGTCACTTCCAAGGCGATAAATTGGAGGCTCTGGGAAGAAGGTACTTTTATTTCCCACGGATGAGGGAGCACCTAGAGCAAGCATGTAAAAGTTGTAAAGAATGCAATATCCATAAAGGCCAAGAACAACACACCCAACCTATGACTATAGTGGCTAATGAGCCTTTTGACCTGTTGACCGTGGACTTTATCAAGATTGCCGAATCCTCTTCTGGACATCAATTTGCTATGGTCTGTGTAGACCATTTTACAAAATTTGCGATCGTGATACCCACTCATGATCAAACAGCCCATACCACGGCTTGTCTACTATGGAAAAATGTATTCAGACCTTATGGCTGCCCACGTAGACTACTTTCTGATCAAGGCGCTAATTTCGAAGCACAAATAATTAAGGAACTGTGCCAGCTTCATGGAATTCGTAAAGTACATACTAGTCCCTACCATCCTCAGGGAAATGGGGTTTGTGAAAGATTTAATCGAACCCTGTTGGAATTAATCAGAACCCTGGGAAGTGAAAAGCTTGAACAATGGCCTGAACATATCGATGATGTGGTTTGGATTTATAACCATATGTTACACTCATCCACAGGATTTACACCGTACTACTTAATGTTTGGGCGACCAGGAAGATTACCCCTGGACTTCGTGTTGGGGACCCAAGAAGTGGTTGAACCTAGAGCTACTGATCAATGGGTGAAGGAACATAGGCGGCGCTTATTACGAAGTAAAGAAATGGTCCATCAACGGTTACAAACCGAGGAAAATCCTACCCAGAAGTGCCCATTACTGCAAACTGGAGACAGAGTGTTAGTCCGTCGGACCTTTGCACGAAGAAAAAATAAACTAGTTGCGAAATGGGAAACTGATCCTTATGTTGTAATAAAGCAGCCTTTTCCTAATTTGCCTGTGTATGACGTGAAACGAGAGGATGGGAAGGGATCAGAACGGCGGTTACACCGGAACTTGCTTAGACCATGTGGATTTATAATGATTTCAGAAGAAGAGCTGGTAAAGACGTCTGAGGATAGTCCCACCAACAAAAACAATTGGCCAGAGGAGGATGACTGGTGGGTCACCCAACCCCAACTTCCTGCAGGGTCAAACAAGGAAAAAGAGAGACCCATGGAAACAGAACTAAATTTAACAGAGGAACAGGTAGCAGAAATAGAATTGGGAGTGGAGCCCTCATCCCTCATAGGAGACCCCCAAGGACATTTTCCCCAACAGACTGAGGACGAAAGGGGGGAAGCGAGGGATTCTGAAATAGAAGCTAGATATCCAAAAAGAGATACTAGAGGGCAGCTTCCACAATACTTGAAAAATTATCAATTATAGGCAGAGGACTGCTAATAAAAAAAAAGGGGGAAATGTGTAACGGACATATAACAAACCTCTGCTAGGAGGGTTCTGGAAAACTCTTCTGTGTGTGTGTGGGGTGGGCGGAGCCAGCCATGAGAGAGAAGCTTGTGAGGTAATTCCAGCAGGTTATAAAAGGCACAGCACAGCTCTGAGGGAGCAGAGTCCGTGAGGTGGGTCAAAGGAAGCACTTCTGTGTCTGTATGTGTTTCTGAGCCCACATAAATTATAGGGCCACAGTGAAGTTTTTGGTTGAAACTAACTCTCTCCTTATTTACCTCACTGCTGGACTGTGTGAGGGGTGTAAAGACTTATTTTTTTGTGTGTTATTCACTGTGTGAAGCCTCCCGCGGAGCGCAAAGAAAGGGACTCAGCGCGGTTGGAGGACGCCCTTAATTATAATTTTATTTAGGAGAGTTTTGAGGCTGTGACCGTTGAAGAAAGAAATATCCAGAAAATATTTAAAGAAACAGCATCATTTTAGTCAGAAATAACAGGACATTTTCCACCAAGTTCGTTTGGTCTAAGGATAAGTGAACTTTTCTCAGTTCTCCTCACTATTTAAAGCATAGTTACAAATTTAGAGCATCATCTATCTGAAGTTTATTATATAGAGTTAATCTTACATTTAAAATAGATTGTGAATGTATTGATAGATTGTTTGAATTACACAGAGCATACAGTGTGTATTAAAGTTATCCAAATAGCCATATATGATAAACCTAGACACAAGTTTATCCTTTGTTTAACATATTCATCCTCCCCCCCCCCCATATTCTTCAAGTAGAAATTATACTAGATTCTTCTAAAGTCATTTATTGCCTTAAACCAGTGGCTATATACACCAACTATTGTTTTCAATGTATTCAACCGTTAAATTCTAAATTGGTTCTTATTCATCTGGTGTGGTGTGTTTTATTCCATTATTTAAACAACCACACCCTACAAGTGTACGGTTCATCATCACAGACGGCACAGCGTATAGCGCCGGCGCTCTGGTATTACCTGTTGCTACCTGTCGCTCTCCCATACATTTCAATGGACGTTCCTTTTCTTCTCTTTAAACAGGGTTTTATTTTATTTTTTTTTGTAATTATCAAATAATTGTGTGACCTCTCTTGGCCTATAAAAATTCATTTTTGAAAACTTTTTTGATTTTTAATATTTTTATGCAAATTTGTCATTACAGGTCTGGTATTAAAGTGTTCATGTTACAATGTAATAACAATGTCATTCCATGTGTTTTTCGCTTTGTTACTAGTGGATACATGTTCATAAACAGACTTTAATCACACAGCGTCTGGCGCTCTGGGCTACAGCAGCCCGATTTTTAGCACCGGCCCTGTGTGAGGCTGTTTTTTGGATGAATGTGGTGTGAGTCGGTTGCACTGAGCTGGCGCTACCATTCAATCCCATACAGCTCTGTATTGGTGTTAGAGTGACCCACATAAAACATATTCATCAATGCCGGCCAGAGACGTTCTAAAACAGCGAACCATGGCCGAGCACAGCGACTACTAGCGGTCGCTCTCAATGCCTCGCTACAGATGCTTATCTGTCGGTACCTGGTGCTAGCAATGAATCAGCCTGCAAGTCTGATGAAGTGGGCGCCATGACCCACGGAACGCGTGGCTCGTTGTGAGGGGAGACTATTGAATGCATTGTTGAGATTAATTCTTGGTATCTATTGCTATCTTATTTATGAATATAATGTATGGATTATAGGTGTTGGTTTGATGTGGTCTTTATAAGCATAGCCCTGCACCTGCAATTTTGTATTTATGATCAGCATTACTATAAGAGTTTAACATTATTTATTGCTTTGTGATTGGTCCCTTTTTGTGCATTTATTCAGCTTTTTTGCTCATTTAGGATCCAGATCATAGGCAGGGTGTTTGATTGATAAGATTGATTATTTATTTATTTTTATTTAGTAATTATGATATGGTAATTGATATTGGATGAAGTTTTGATACTGGTTTATTACTCATTATAATTTTTTATTTCTCTCCCCCCCCCCGTCTACACCTCTCTTTGTATATTGTTGTCATGTGTATTGTGTTTGTATTTGTATATACTTTAAAGGTTTTATTATGTAATGTGTTGTGTGTAGAATTAAGAATAAAATTCTTTAGGATATTTGTGCTGCCTGGATCGTCGTATATAATGCAACCTCGAGCTCGTCTACCCATCTGCACCAAGTACCCTCTGACAACTCAGCCTGACCTCGAGCTCGTCTACCCATCTGCACCAAGTACACTCTGACAACTCAGCCTGACCTCGAGCTCGTCTACCCATCTGCACCAAGTACCCTCTGACAACTCAGCCTGACCTCGAGCTCGTCTACCCATCTGCACCAAGTACCCTCTGACAACTCAGCCTGACCTCGAGCTCGTCTACCCATCTGCACCAAGTACCCTCTGACAACTCAGCCTGACCTCGAGCTCGTCTACCCATCTGCACCAAGTACCCTCTGACAACTCAGCCTGACCTCGAGCTCTTCTACCCATCTGCACCACGTACCCCCTGACAACTCAGCCTGACCTCGAGCTCTTCTACCCATCTGCACTACGTACCCTCTGACAACTCAGCCTGACCTCGAGCTTGTCTACCCATCTGCACCATGTACCCTCTGACAACTCAGCCTGACCTCGAGCTCGTCTACCCATCTGCACCATGTACCCTCTGACAACTCAGCCTGACCTCGAGCTCGTCTACCCATCTGCACCATGTACCCTCTGACAACTCAGCCTGACCTCGAGCTCGTCTACCCATCTGCACCAAGTACCCTCTGACAACTCAGCCTGACCTCGAGCTCGTCTACCCATCTGCACCAAGTACCCTCTGACAACTCAGCCTGACCTCGAGCTCTTCTACCCATCTGCACCACGTACCCCCTGACAACTCAGCCTGACCTCGAGCTCTTCTACCCATCTGCACTACGTACCCTCTGACAACTCAGCCTGACCTCGAGCTCGTCTACCCATCTGCACCATGTACCCTCTGACAACTCAGCCTGACCTCGAGCTTGTCTACCCATCTGCACCACGTACCCTCTAACAACTCAGCCTGACCTCGAGCTTGTCTACCCATCTGCACCATGTACCCTCTGACAACTCAGCCTGACCTCGAGCTTGTCTACCCATCTGCACCATGTACCCTCTGACAACTCAGCCTGACCTCGAGCTTGTCTACCCATCTGCACCACGTACCCTCTGACAACTCAGCCTGACCTCGAGCTTGTCTACCCATCTGCACCATGTACCCTCTGACAACTCAGCCTGACCTCGAGCTTGTCTACCCATCTGCACCATGTACCCTCTGACAACTCAGCCTGACCTCAAGCTCATCTACCCATCTGCACCATGTACCCTCTGACAACTCAGCCTGACCTCGAGCTTGTCTACCCATCTGCACCATGTACCCTCTGACAACTCAGCCTGACCTCGAGCTCGTCTACCCATCTGCACCACGTACCCTCTGACAACTCAGTCTGACCTCGAGCTCGTCTACCCATTTGCACCATGTACCCTCTGACAACTCAGCCTGACCTAGAGCTTGTCTACCCATCTGCACCATGTACCCTCTGACAACTCAGCCTGACCTCGAGCTTGTCTACCCATCTGCACCATGTACCCTCTGACAACTCAGCCTGACCTCGAGCTCTTCTACCCATCTGCACCATGTACCCTCTGACAACTCAGCCTGACCTCGAGCTCTTCCACCCATCTGCACCACGTACCCCCTGACAACTCAGCCTGACCTCGAGCTCGTCTACCCATCTGCACCATGTACCCTCTGACAACTCAGCCTGACCTCGAGCTCTTCTACCCATCTGCACCATGTACCCTCTGACAACTCAGCCTGACCTCGAGCTTGTCTACCCATCTGCACCACGTACCCTCTGACAACTCAGCCTGACCTCGAGCTCTTCTACCCATCTGCACCATGTACCCTCTGACCACTCAGCTTGACCCTTGTGTATCCTCTTGGAACCCCGAATCGGAAGAACTGTCATTCCAGTGTATGGCCCCAGCCAGCCTGACTTCTGCCCAGCTTGGTCCCTGGTTCTCCTGTCTTCACCCTGTAAGTCCACATCATTTGTGCTATCTAAGTCCTGGGGGCAACTGTGTCTGGTGAGGCGTATCCAGCGTCCCGCCAAACGGGGGCTTGTCTATAGGCAGAAGCAGCAGTAGATATTGGGGGTTGCAGACTCGCCTGAAGGCGGGTGTCCCACGGGGCCTCATCTTTTCATCAATTTTTAAGGGCTGTCCAGTTCTTGGTAGTGTCGTGAAGTTTGATCTCTGGTATTCTGCGTCTTTCTATTTCACTATTACCATCATTTTCTCTCTGCCCCTTTGCTTCTCTCAGTTTTGCCAATTTCTGTGGGCTCCATCCTTCCACTTTTGAAGAATAATCACATTTCCCCCTGTGGATATTTCCTAAGAGTTCATATATACATTATATACAACAATCTCTGACAATCACAGCTTTCTTAGGTCACCCATACGTGAGAGGTTACGTTGCCAGTTTAGATATAAATTGTAAAAGAAAAAGAAAAAAGGAAAAGAGTGGCTTTCCTAGAACGGAAAGTATTTGCACAGTACCCAGTCCAAGGACACATAGCATTACCCATCTACCCTTGCAGTAGGTGGGGCTATGCAAATCATCTCTTTACATCTCTGTGCCATCCAAGGCCCTTAGAACCGCTAAGGGTGCAATGCCAAGGATTAGCTTTAAATTTTACACAGCCAGACACATCCAAGTAGTGGACACGTGTTCCGAGCTTTAGGCTCTCATCAGCACTAGGCCAGATGTTTCTGGCTGTATGGGGAGTGAGACTTGGTGAGTACCAAAACATAGTCGCAAGCCAGTATGTGGAGAGATATAAAGTGGAAGATATATAAATTAAAAGATATATAAATCTTACTTTGTAACAAAAAAAAAGCTGACCAAGAACAAGTAAGCAGTTTGGGAATGCAGAGAGATTCCCAGCGGCTTTTCCTAGATGGGAGTTCCCACTTTCTGCTGGTATCCAGTACCTTGTGAGCCTCACAATTGATGGCGGCCTTTTCCGTGTCAGTCGGGTTATGATCTAATAACGTAACGATAATTGTACAATCAGACGGCATAATACAGGGCGAGCTCTAACCCCGGCCGGCGCAATCATTCACTGCAGAGCTTGCTCAACATCTGGAAGCCGACCATTAGGCATGTCACAATGATGAATAGATTTCGCCTCTCCTAGAACATTTTTTTCCTCTCTTTATATAAGCTTTAGATAAGAGAAAAATCACTGCACGCAGCTCATAGAAGGAGGGAGCGCGGCATATCCATCTATTATCAGCTTCTTCCCCTGTCACATGAGAAATACTCGGAGGAAAATGGATCATGTGCGGCTGCTATTCGCGGCTTCTATTGGATTGGGAAAAATGTAGATTTCTCTATATTACTTATATTACTACAGCGGACATAAAAAAATAGTCTGCACATCCCTGTTACAATGGCCGTGTTTTGTTATACAAAAAACAGACCAAGAATTCATTTCAGAATGTTTTCCACCTTCAGTGTGACTCATTATCTCTACAATTCAGCTAAAGCGGACCTTCACCCTGAATAAGAGCCTATCTTATATGTTTTCCCCACCCTGTACATACAGATTGCCCACATTAATCCGGACCTTCACCCTGAATAAGAGTCTATCTTATATGTTTCCCACACCCTGTACATACAGATTGCTCACATTAATCCGGACCTTCACCCTGAATAAGAGCCTATCTTATATGTTTCCCACACCCTGTACATACAGATTGCTCACATTAATCCGGACCTTCACCCTGAATAAGAGCCTATCTTATATGTTCCCCACACCCTGTACATACAGATTGCTCACATTAAAAATGGAGCATCAGGCAGCCTGCAAACAGGAAGTGTCTTCTGACTTCGTCGCTTTGCATTCTGGGATTGCCGTCCTTTCCCTGACCCCAGCTCTGCTCTGTCTGTGCAAAGCACATCTATAACCCCGCCCCCTGCACTTTATCTCGCTCTCCTCTCCTCAGTATGTGTGATGCTTCTGAGGCAAGATGGCGGCGCCCATATCCTAGAGTCCTGAACAGAGTTGCAGTCCGGTGGGGGAAAGAATAATAAGTGACTAAAAACTTGAAATATATTAATTTTAGATGCTGTGAATAGTTTTTAAGGGTTTGGGCTTTTCATTAAATCATGCTGAAGGTTTAACTACAGTGGACATAAAAAAAATTGTCTGCACGCCCCTGTTACAATGGCCGTCTTTTGTCAGACCAAGAGGAATAATTTCAGAAAGTTTTATACCTTCAGTGTGACCCATTATCTCTGCAATTCGGCAGCGGCTGACCTGGAATCTAAAAGAATCTAAAAAGAGACGGCAGCCGGCTCCCTTACCTGCGACCACCGCGCAAAAAGATATGAAGTGGCATCCCCAGCGCCGTGCGCTCTCCCCCCGCCCGTTCACTTGTATAGGTGGGCGGGAGCGAGCACAGTGTCATTTTTTTAATAAACAAATTGTATTTTTAAATTTAATTTAACATTTTTAGCCCCCCCCCAAAGAAGAATAAACATTACAGCATGTCTTTTATAATGTAAAAAGGCAAAACTCGCATGCTGTCATTTATTTTACCCTCGCTGATGTGTAAAGGAGTGAAAAAAACTTTCATGCGTGTCATAAAAATTTGCATTTAAGGTCATTTAAGCTTGTCAGAAGCGGTGAGCGCTGGAGAGAGGGGTGGAGGGGCATGAGATCCTCTGATCCCCTGCCTACCCAACCCCCCCTCCCCAACAATCACTGCATCTGTCATCGAGATCGGAGAGGGACAATCGGAGGTGAGTAAAGAAAAAACTTTTTTTTTCAATAAAGCAATTTTCTCTGCGTGGTGTCTTTTTTTTTTTTTTTACAGTTAACCCTTTGTGAACTGGTGAGGGATCCGTGAGACCCCTATACCAGTTTACAAGGCGCGGGGTCTGGCATTAATCATCTTATAGATTCCGAGGCCAATCCAGCTGGGTGTTGGTCCACTGTAACTGTGTAGCTCCTGTTTCTTATTATATACAGCTTCACTCTTTACTGTACAGAGATGTTTGTAATGTTATATTTACCTCTATTTCCATCCGGGCCACAGTTAATCACCCGTGACCTAAATCATTTTCTGCATGCGAGTGGAGGCGAATGTTTCTCTCAAGCACTTTCGCACCGTCCTGACTCGAGCCTCTTTTCTCTCCTGTTTCTCTCTGTCTGTGCATTGATGACAATCCGGCCCTACCTGTAGTGGAGTGTGAAAGCCTAAATTGCAGTATATGAAAGTGTTTCAACCCCCCACACACTGTACACATATATACAAATACACACACTGTACACATATATACACATACATACACTGTACACATATATACACATACATACACTGTACACATATATACACATACATACACTGTACACATATATACACATACACACACTGTACACATATATACACATACATACACTGTACACATATATACACATACATACACACACTGTACACATATATACACATACACACACACACTGTACACATATATACACATACACACACACACTGTACACATATATACACATACATACACTGTACACATATATACACATACACACACACTGTACACATATATACACACACACTGTACACATATATACACATACACACACTGTACACACATATATACACATACATACACTGTACACATATATACACATACACACACACTGTACACATATATACACACACACACACTGTACACATATATACACATACACACACTGTACACATATATATACACACACACACTGTACACATATATACACACACACACACACACACACACACACACACACACACTGTACACATATATACACATACATACACTGTACACATATATACACATACACACACACTGTACACATATATACACACACACTGTACACATATATACACATACACACACTGTACACACATATATACACATACATACACTGTACACATATATACACATACACACACACTGTACACATATATACACACACACACTGTACACATATATACACATACACACACTGTACACATATATACACATACACACACACACTGTACACATATATACACATACACACACACACTGTACACATATATACACATACATACACTGTACACATATATACACATACACACACACTGTACACATATATACACACACACTGTACACATATATACACATACACACACTGTACACACATATATACACATACATACACTGTACACATATATACACATACACACACACTGTACACATATATACACACACACACTGTACACATATATACACATACACACACTGTACACATATATACACATACACACACTGTACACATATATATACACACACACACTGTACACATATATACACACACACACACACACACACACACACACACACACACACTGTACACATATATATACACACACACACACACACACACACACACACTGTACACATATATACACACACACACACACACACACACACACACACACACTGTACACATATATACACATACACACACACTGTACACATATACACACACACACACACACACACACACACACACACACACACACACACTGTACACATATATACCATACCTCCCAAATATCCCTGATTAGGAAGGATTGTCCCTCTTTGGAGTCCATGTCCCCCTGTCCCCCATTGTTCATATTTGTCCCTCTTTGATGTGTAACATGCAGATCTGCAGCAATAAATTATTCATTTGCCTGTTCAAAGTGTTTCTATTGTTGTAACTGTTACATTCTATCTCCAAACCATCAATCAATGAGGGGGCGTGGCTTCATTTACACATTGTCCCTCTTTCCCACCCTGAAAAGTTGGAAGGTATGATATACACATACACATATATACACAGAGACACATATACACACACACGCGCATAGGTCACGTGTGTAACTCACAATAACAAGTCGCAGAATATCACAAATAAACACTTGCCGGGCGATATACAAAAGCCGCTGCTGTTTACACCCTCGTGTTGGGACCACCACCGAGGGATGCTGTGTGCTAAATGGCCCATAAAGAGGGAGCAAACACATCATAGAATAAATGTGACATAAAGGTGTTACAGGAGCCGCGCAGGTCAGTGTGTCGCCATTTTGTTTACCCTCAGATAGAATAAACTGCTCCATTGTTTCGAAATGTTATTACATTACCCCCTACAAGGCCTCATTATGTGTAACTTTAGCTCCCCCCCTATCAAGAAGGCCTGCACATTTAGGGGGTTGTTTATTAAAACGCACCCCCTCCAGTCTAAACTCCTGTAGCGGACATGGGATGCCCTCCCGCCACTAGAACACTGTTTCTCAACCTGTGGGACATGTACCACAGGGGCACCAACAGGGGGCGTCTGACTGGTCTGGAAACATACCTTCTTGCTGTAGGCCCGAGGCCTACTTATTTTGATATATACAATTTATAACTGATACTATAAACAAACATGTGAGACCGCACTGGACTATATAATAATAAATTATTTGGTATGCAGTGTGCCCAAAAAGGGGTGAGACAGTAATATATACACAAAAAGATCGGAAGACCCACACCTTCCCAATCCACCCACTATGATATATGGCACCACTGCTAAATATATTATCACAAATAAATGTTTATTTACAAAAATATACAAGAGTACAATCTGACTAAAGACTAAATCTGACTAAAAAACACAAAAGACATATACAAAGTCAATAAGGAAGGAAAAAAAGGGGGAAGGAGGGGGTGGGAAACAAGGGGGGCTGGGAGATGATACAATATTAATTCATGGTCAAGATAATAGTATAAATTACAAAAATTTAATAATTATGCTACCTGGCTGTTAAAAGTGAAAGTGCTACAGTGCATATAAATTAGTCAATTATAAAGAAAACAAAATCAATATTTCAATATATTGCAACTATATTGAAAGTGCAAGTGCTGCCATAAGATGCCCTCCTACTTCATAAGAAATACCATATATATACTAATCAACCAGTGAGGACCAGCCGGGTAGAACATAAAAAATGCACATCAAATATCAAAGAAAGATCTTACATAACATACGACCGCCAGCCCGCCACCCCAAACGTCTACGCGTTGCGTGACGTCACAGGCGTCACTTCCTCAGGACACTTTTTTTCCTTCCTTATTGACTTTGTATATGTCTTTTGTGTTTTTTTTTTATGAGTCTTTAGTCAGATTGTACTCTTGTATATTTTTGCAAATAAACATTTATTTGTGATAATATATTTAGCAGTGGTGCCGTACAATTTATAACTGCTTACCCCCTTTGGGTACTTGGTTGAGAATTCTTGTCGCTAGGGGGGTACTCGACATAAAATGGTTGAGAATCAAATGGATTTGGCCCTTCTAAGCCTTTTTATGTGGCCCTCTGACAGGTGGCAGCCATGCCCCTTCTAGCTGGCCCAGTCTTTCCAAATAGCAGCTTTTGCCATCCCAGGTGTGAGCGCTCAGCTCTTGGCTTCGGTGGGCCGCGGTGAGCAGCGGTGGCGGACGAGCGGGCGCCGGAGAGTGGCAGGGGCGAGATGAGGGCACGGGAGGACAAATGGACAGAAACAGTATTGTCCCACGGAAAATATATCGGGGGGGGGTGTGGGGGGTAAATGTAAAGTATAGGTATAAGTAAAGTGTTTTGCGGCGACCCGGAGGAGTTTCACACAGCAGGTCATCTCAATTTCAAATGCCCCAGGGGTAGGCAGGCCTGGAGTGATTAAGGAGGAGCAGCTAGGGTTTTGTTCTGCTTTAAAGAGGAGCAACTCCCGGCCCCAGAGTCCATAGGAATATAAGACCTATTTGGGATGCATGTGAAACCTTTAGGTTCACGGTAAAACATACACTTCTGGCCGCTGCACTGAATTCTCGAAATAAAGGTAAGGTTTACGGGCATTCTGTGGGAATTATGTGCAGGGGGCTGTAGCATTCTGGATGCCCCCCTAGCTTATCCGCCCGGGTGTTGGTCGACTTTAAGCAGTAGGTAATACTGAGTGCCAGTTATATGGCAGGGGAGTACGGGTTATCCATTCATGCACAATACAGTTAGTTTCTGTGTGCATGAGCCCTAAAAATAAGCCAGTAATAGTTCCATGTAATTGTATGGCGGGCCCCAGGCACCCCAGTCCCACACTGTCAGAGACTGTGGTCTGATTGGAGCTCTAGGTAGTGTTGGCATGCTGTGGGGCCCAGGTTGGTGGGGCCCAATAAGGTCCGTACCTTCCTGTGGGGCTTGTTTCTCCAAATGCCCTATAACAAGAGTACCCTGGGGGGAAACAATGTGCTGGCACCTTAGTTCCACCCCGCAGAACCCACAATGCTCCTTGTGGACAGCCTGCCAGCACTGCATACTGCTGTCTGATGCATACCCCCCAACTGTCCGGATTTCTGCGTGCCAATTCCGCTTTCGGGAGCTTGTCCCGGTGTCCCGCACTGCTAGCATGTGTCCCGAAACTGCCGTCCACTGCCACTGCCGCCCATCACCTTGCCGCCGCCCATTATAACGCCAACACCATCGTCATCTGTCACCTCGCCACCATCACCTTGCCGCCGCCGGACCCGAGTGTGCAGCCAAATGCTCACACAGCTTCCCTCGGGCAGTACTGGCTGCTGGTGGTCCAGTGAGTGGACAGGACTCCAGAGAGGAAGAGAAGGAGCCTGTTTGCGCAAGAGTGAAGCTAGGAGCGATGTGTGTTGTGTGTGTAGTTGTGTTGCTCACTGGCTGTAATTCGGGATGCCCCTCACTGGCTGTAATAGAGGGGATTACCCCTTACTGGCTGTAAAGGAGGGATGTCCCTCACTGGCTGTAATTCGGGATGCTGCTCACTGGCTGTAATGGTGGGATTTTGCACACTGTCTGTAATGGGGTGATTGGGAGGGGGATTTTAGCATACCATTTCGGTTCAGAATACTTTTTTTTTCTCATTTTTGTCCTCTAAGTCCTGAGTGCGTCTTATGAGCAAAAAATACAGTATATGTATATTTATGATGTGACATTATACTGGACCAGGAACAGTACAGCAGGGCCGGTGTGCCCCAAAAAGTCCCGGGCTGTCTTTTAACTTGAGTCTGCCCCGGGTGGGGCTTTCCTGCGTGTGTGTGGTGGGGGGGGGGGGGGGGGGGGCTTGCCTGCATGTATCTCTAATTCTTAGATGGTGTTTCCCTTTAAAGTGGACCAGAACCCAAGAACATTCCTGGGCTGTGTGAAACCCCCCCAGATCACCCATAAACTCACCTTCTTTTAGCAAGGTGCATACGTGCACCAAGCGTTTGTGAATGGCCGGCGTGGGTACGCTCCCTGTTAGAGGGTGGCGGGGGATGCGGCCGTCAGTGCGCACGGATCCGCTCACCTTAGACGATGGGCTGGAGTGGATCCAAGCGTGCTCATTGAATGGGCAGCCGTACATGCGCCATAGGACTGGGAGGAGGTTCTTTGGGCGTCTTGGGGGTTTCACACAGCGAGGCAGCTTGCATTGGGCCCCCTTCTGTCAAGGGCTCAGTAGCAGCTGCCTCAATGTTATGCACACCCATGTTTGTAGAGGGTGCATGCGCTGGGGGGCTTCACTGGCCACCTGGAGGATGCCTCTGTCCTCGCTGCAGTCAACACTCATTTTGTTAAAAATGGTGTTGCTCCACATTGCCCGTTTGGCCCCCAAATATCCCATAGGGGATACCTGGCTGAAAGACAGGTAGGTGAGTATCCTGCCCGGTTTTCTGCCTTTCTATAGGCTTCTGAACAGACAGGACAGGAATGCCAGGGGGGTGGGTAGGGGTTACGGTGGGCCAATGAATATTTTAATTTAGCCCTGCTTTAAAGTGGACCAAAACCCAGCTGTGTGATGCCCCGCTGTGTGAAACCCCCCAGGTCGCCCCATACACTTACCTTGCTTCCTGGTCCAACGGCGCGAGCCTCGGCCGCATCCCCGCTATCCCTCTAGCAGGGGGCGTGCCCGCGCCAGGCATTTGTGAATGGCCGGTGCGGACATGTTCCCTGTTAGAGGGTAGCGGAGGGATGCGGCCGCCAGCATGCTCTGGGCTGCTGGTCTTAGACGCTGGCTTAGACGACGTGACGTCAGTGGCCCCCGGTGCGCTGATTGGACAAGCGGACGCGCATGTGCCGTAGGACCGGGAAGAGGTGAGTTGCACTCGGCGATCTGGGGGGTTTCACACAGTGGCGCACCCCAATTGGGGGAAAGGACCAAAACCCGGGATAGTCAAAATCTTGGGTATTGGTCCACTTTAAAGTGGACCAATTAGCGATCGGGAAGACCCTGGAGTCTAAGAGACTAGGTGCCCCTGGGGAATCCCGATTCAGGATGCCCCACTGTGTGAACATCCCAGATCACCTTCACCCTTCTGAAGCCGCATGGGGGCGGCGGGCGCGGGTGGCACTTAGCACTTTAGATTTATGACATTGCACAGCAGCTTTGATTAGTAGTGACTGTTTTGTAAATATTTACTATTTTCAGGCTGCATATTCTTACTCTGTATAGGGGATAGGAGAGTGTTACACATCATAGACCCTATGTGGGGTCTTTCAAGTACCGGCACAGCTACTGTGGTAAGTGGGTGCAGAGGTTTGTTACCTCTGCATACACAGACCCCAGTACCTCATTTATAGGTATTCTTTTGGCACATTTGGCATTATTCATAGTTCTGGAGCTTTTTGTCTGCATCACAATATTTGCAATACTGATTTCCCCAAGATTGGGGCTGGTAGATATAGAGATATTAATATGAATTGGGACCCAATAATTGCTTTTAAGTGTCTTGTGTTATGTATGTGTATTTTATGAATTTATATGTAACAATAAATTTTGTAACAAGAGTTTTTGATGTGTTTTTGGTGCTCCTTATAGGGAGGGAGGCGTGTTTTTCACGGCCACTCCCATTGAACTGGTTAGGAATTTTTGAGTGAGCACAATAATTATAGCTTATTGGTGGTGCACCCTACAGTAGAGTTTAACATCCCAGATCACCTGCAAAACTCCTGTCATTTCCGCCGGTCCTTCGCAGACCGTGGCATCCCTGCAGCTGTGGGTTCTCCCCCCTCAGCCATTCAAATAGGGGTGCACTCCGCAGTGAAACCAGGGCGCGGTCGCCGCCACTGCCTATGTTGCCACTAATTTCAAAACAATGCCGTGCATTAGTATGATTGGACGAGAGCCCATGCATGCGCCGTGCAAACAGTGGAAAGGTGAGTTAAGTGCGCAATCTGGGGGGTTTCACACAGCAGGGCATCCCAGATCGGGATGCCCCAGGTAAGAGGACCAATCACCAGGATAGTGAAAATCACTAGCGAAATACTAATTTGTACCTTGCATAGGGTCACTGACTAAACTTTACTAGACTTTATAAATAAACAGTAATAAATACTAAAATGCTATGACAGGGGGATATTGCTGATGTAGTTACACACCTGCCAACTCTCCAGGGTGGGAAATTAGGCCACGTCCCCTCATTGAGGGATGGATAGGAGATAGGATGTAACAGTTAAAGTGGACTAAAACCCAGTATTTTGACTATCCTGGGTTTTGGTCCTTTTCCACCGGGGATGCCCTGCTGTATGAAACCCCCCAGATCGCCGAACCCAACTTACCTCTTCCCGGTCCTACGGTGCATGCGCAGCCGCTCGTCCACGTAGAGCACTCGTAGCCGCTGACGTCACGTCATCTAAGCCATCATCTACATAGACAGAAAAACACAGAGCATACACTTACTTAGAAGCAATTTTCTTAAAAAAATGGCCCTTTAACAGCCAATATTGCTCTAATAGCAAAGTTCCTTGGATATACAGAAATATATAGTGTAGTCCAAATGGCTTTCAAGTGATATTTGATTTTGATTTATAATTAGTAGTGGTGCTTTCAATTCTACAGAGTTTTTCACATCAAAATTCCATTAGTATTCAGAAATATAAATGACATCCACCGCGTGCCCACCACCGGTTTTAGGTACTCTTACCAGGTGGCGTAAAATATTGTGCCTTAGAATAAGCCCCTCGGGGGTTCCTCAACTGTATTTGTTCCACACAAATTCTCCTTGTTATTTAACTTGATTCACAGTAGGCATCAAATATATGGATGTCCTAGCTCAGATTATTGAGTGGGGTGAATCAAATAAAAGAGAAAAATATCTAGCATAATACCGCTTTTTAATGATAAAATCTCTTTAGAGGTTAAAAATGTGCACTCACATTTAAAAACAGTACTTTGCAGCATGTAACAGCATATGACATCACAGGCGAGGCTCTCATCCTACTCCTAGTTCACCTCGACCAATGGTTTCCAACAAGTTAATAAAGCACGGTTTCTACCCATATTTTATTTTAAGCCATCATCTAAGCCATCGTCTCTGAGCGCACTGGCGGCCGCATCCCCCGCTTCCCTCAAACAGGGAGTGTGCCCGTGCCGGCCATTCACACATGCCTGGCGCAGGCACGCTCCCTGCTAGAGGGATAGTGGGGATGCGGCTCACGCATGCACCATTGGACCGGGAAACAAGGTAAGTGAACGGGGCGACCTGGGGGATCTCACACAGTGGGATGCCCCGGGGGGAGGGAATTGATCGGCCTAGGAATCTTATAGAATGCGGGGTCGATCGTGGTGGGCTTTGGTCCACTTTAAAAGTATATAAACTCTTTAAATAGGCAAATGAATCATTTATTGCTGCAGATCTGCATGTTACACCTCAAAGAGGGACTATATGTAAATGAAGCCACGCCCCCTCATTGATGGATATATAGGAGATAAGATGTAACAGTTACAATAGGCAAATGAATCATTTATTGCTGCAGATCTGCATGTTACACCTCAAAGAGGGACGAATGAGACAACGAGGGACAGGTTGACATGGACTCAAAAGAGGGACAGTCCCTCCAAATCAGGGACACATGGGAGGTATGTAAGGCTTTCAGCACATTTATTCATAAAAAGTGAAAGTTGGAGGTGGAGGAGGTTTAGCATGGACTCTATGTGAGCGTATACTTCGTGTCTGTAGCCCTGGCCTGGACGGTCAGACATTTTTATTGAAGCTATGAGCAGATCCAGAGATGACTTGATGACGTCATAGCCACCCGCCTCTCCATAGCAACCAGCCACAGTCAGCGCGCTCTCTAAGCGTGCCGTTTTGTGCGCATGCGCATTACCTAGTCACTTCCGTTTCCGCTGTGAGTCGCCGGTGTGGTGCTGTGTAGAGGCCGGTTTTGCTCGTTATCGTTACAATGACGGCAGAGAAGAAGCCGCCCGTGGATCTGGGGCTGCTGGAGGAGGACGACGAGTTTGAGGAGTTCCCGACAGAAGGTGCGGGAGGGCTGCCTCAGGAAAAAGGGGCCTGAGCGGGTGACTCAGGGAAATGTCTGAGCCATAGAAGGGGCCCGTGGGGTCGTTCCTCACTCCTATGGGGCTGTTGCCTATAGCAACCGAACTTTATGGGCATTCTAATGAGCACTGCCATTGGTTGCTATGGGTAACGGCTTTTTTTTTGGTGGCTATTGTGTTCAGTGCTGTTACCTGGTCCCTTAAAGTGGACCAAAACCCAGGATGTTAAGTTTTGGTCTTTGTCCCTCGGACACTGCAATTAGTGGATTCCCCGCTGTGTGAACCCCCCCTCCCCCCCAGGTTGCCCGATCTCACCCATCCCCGGTCCTATGGTGCATGCGCTGCCTCTCGTCCAATCAGTGCGCTTGGATCCGCTTGAGCCCCTTCGTCCAGGAGCTCGTCTAATGCGAGCGATCTGAGCGCGCTGGCGGCTGCATCCCCTGCTACCTTTTAACAGGGAGTGTGCCATTCACAAATGCCTGGTATGGGCACGTACCCTGCTAGAGGGATAGCGGGGATGCACATGCGTCATTGGACCAGAGACGAAGGTGAGTTTTCGGGCAACCTGGGGGGTTTCACACAGTAGGGCATCCCTGATCAGGTTGCCCTGAGGGAACGAGTACGCCTGCCCTGGAGTCTCACTCCAGGGTGGGTTTTGGCCCACTTTAAAGGGACTGACCTGCTCTCTTAAAGCACTGTATCTCAACCTGCGGTACATGTACCCCAGGGGTACGTGGCAGTGCTTCGGGGGTGTCTGACTGGTCTGGTATATTATTGTACAAGTGAAACCTCATCCCTCCTTGCTTTACAAGTGCCACACAGCCTGAGGCCTACTTATTTTGGTTCAATTATAACTTATCATCCTGTTTGGGGTCTTTGTTTGGAACTTTTTGTCGCTAAGGGGTACTTAGCGTTAGAAAGTTGAGAACCACTGTACTAAAGGGACTGCCCTGGTCTCCTAAAGTGGGCCAAAATCCAGGCTCGACAGCTTGATTTTGTCTTCCTGGGGCATCCAGATTTGGGATGCCCAGCTTTGTGAAATCTCCCCCCTCCTCCTTCCCCCAGGTCATCCCGGGGGAAGCTATGGGTAACGGCTTTTTTTTGCTGTTACCTGGTCCCTTAAAGTGGACCAAAACCCGGGATCTTGAGTTTTGGTCTTTGCCCCCCAGACACTGCAATTGGTGGATTTCCTGCTGTGTAACCCCCCTCCCCCCCAGGTCGCCCGATCTCACCCATCCCCGGTCCTATGGTGCATGCGCTGCCTCTCGTCCAATCAGTGCGCTTGGATCCACTTGAGCCCCTTCGTCCAGGAGCTCGTCTAATGCGAGCGATCTGAGCGCGCTGGCGGGCGCATCCCCTGCTACCCTTTAACAGGGAGCGTGCCATTCACAAATGCCTGGCACGGGCACGTACCCTGCTAGAGGGATAGCGGGGATGTGGCCGCTGCTCGCACATGCACAGTTGGACTGGGAACGAAGGTGAGGTTTCGGGCGACCTGGGGGGTTTCACACAGCGGGGCATCCCGGATCAGGTTGCCCTGGGGAAACGTGTATGTCTGCCCTGTAGTCTCATAGACTCCGGGGTGGGTTTTGGTCCACTTTAAAGGACTGACCTGCTCTCTTAAAGCACTGTATCTCAACCTGCGGTACATGTACCCCAGGGGGTTATGTGGCAGTGCTTCGGGGGTGTCTGACTGGTCTGGTATATTATTGTACAAGTGAAACCTCATCCCTTCTTGCTTTACAAGTGCCACACAGCCTGAGGCCTACTTATTTTGGTTCATTTATAACTTATCATCCTGTTTGGGGTCTTTGTTTAGAACTTTTTGTCGCTAAGGGGTACTTCGTGTAAAAAGGTTGAGAACCACTGTCCTAAAGGGACTGGCCTGGTCTCCTAAAGTGGGCCAAAATCCATGCTCGACAGCTTGATTCCCTCTCCCTAGGGCATCCAGACTTGGGATGCCCAGATTCGTGAAATCCCCCCCTCCTTCCCCCAGGTCACCCCGTACAGTTAGTTTAAAAAGGTTGAGAACCGCTGTCCTAAAGGGACTGGGCTGGTCTCCTAAAATGGACCAAAACCTTGATTCCCTCTCTCTGAGGTATCCAGAGTCAGGATGCCCTGCTGTGTGACACCCCCTAGGGGTCGACCCATAAACTCGCCTTCTCCCTTGATCCCACTGTGCATGCGCGAGCCGCGGCTGCTCCCTGCTATACTTTTTTTAGCAGGACGTGCACCCGCTCCAGGCATGTGTGAATGGCGGGCACGCTTCCTGTTAGAGGGTAGCAGGGCTGTCGCGCCTGCACCATGAAAAGGTGTGTTAGAGTGGGGGACCTGGGGGGGGGGGGGAGTTAAACACAGTGGGGCATCCTGCATCAGGGTGCCTCAGGCAAGTACCAAAACCCTGGATAGTCAAAATCCTGTGTTTTGGTCCACTTTAAAGGGTCCGGCCTGATTTTTACGCACCCGATTTTTACGCAGACTCAGGCGGGAATGAGCACACTGATTGGCTGAGTGGCCCGTTGAATCAATCGGCACGCTCGCTTTCACTCAGCTCCACTGACGGCGCCAAAGTGAGCAGAGTGTGCCGTCCGCACTGCCCATTCAGAAAGGCTGTGTGCGAATGGCTAGATGGGAGCTTGATAACAGCCGCGCCACAGAGACGTGGCGAGGGTTTCAGGACAAGGTGAGTGAAATGGGGCTTCTGGTGTATTTTACACAGTGGGGCATCCCAATACAGGATGCCCCAAGGAGTGGAACTCGAGAAGACTCCCGGGCCTCTGATGTTCCTCTTAAAAGGAGCCCGGCCTCTGAAGAGGACCCCGGCCCGGCCTCACTCCAGACAGGTTCACGTTTTTTTTTTCTGAAGGAATACAGGACTCACCATTTTATTTTCTTGAAGACATTTCTCAAGTTGCTTCAAGAAAAAAAAAAACTTCCAGTCTCCTTGATTTATCCCTATGAATATATCCTCACCTGGATAAATGTGTTTCCCATGTGAGGTCTGAAAAAAAAGAGTAACAAGCCTGAGCTGTCTTACCTGTGTCTGCCCACAAGGCCGTAAAGTACAGTGATGTGTCAAACTGGACCTATCACATATTTTCTCCCGTTTGGGATGCCCCAATGTGTGATACCTTGTCGATCTCACATTCCCCAGCACAGGCAAGCAGCGCTGTATGCTGTGTATATTAAAAAGTAACTCTACTTTTAGTAGCTTTTTTAAAGCGGAACAAAACCCAATGGTACATGTGTGATCTCTCAGCCAATCCGAGGCCATTGCTGTGTTTACATCCTTCGGCAAAGGGCTCTGATTGCCTTCAATGGTGAGCGTGCGCTGGCGCATCCCTGTATCCCTGGTGGTGTGTGCCATGAATGGCTGGGGCCTGGGCGCGCACACACCACAAGGGATGCCGCAGTGCACAGTCCTCGTTGACAACAATCGGAGCCATTTCCCGAATGACTGCTCCGATTAGATGAGAGCCCACACATGCGCCATTAGACCAGAGAATGGCGAGTTATTACAGGCGCCCTGGGGGGTTTCACACAGTGGGCATTCCGAATCGGGGGGGAAAGCCAGCGACCGGCACTTGAATCTTTTAGATTTCAGGCCGGCTGGTAGCAGTTTTGTTCCACTTTAAAACGGATGAAATTCTGTTTTTTGACCTCGCCCTAGTACCTGGGGTAGGTATGCTCCCTTTCCAATAAAAGGGGGGTTTCCACTGCCAAGGCCACGCCCCTTTGGCAATTTTGAGATAGCAAATTGTCTGATATCAATATTGGTGGGTGATGTTGGGCAGCAGGCTGGCTGCATCCCCAGCTTTCGTCTTCAGTGCATGCGCTTGCAGCTACAGGGATGTCAGGGATGCAAGGAAATGGTGAGTATAATGCCGACCCCTGGGGGTTTCACACATTGGGGCATTCCACTATAGGATGCCCCGGCTGCAGGCTAGCAGCCAACCCTGGATTTTTTTAGATTCCAAGGCCAGCTGCAGGTGGGTTTCCTTATGCTTTAAAGTGGACTTATCTCCAGGACTTATCTCCAAGATTTTTCCCTATTTGGGATGCTCCGATGTGTGAAACCCCATCAATCTCACCTTCCTCGTGGTCCCACCAGGCAAGCAGTGCTGTATGCCATGCATATTAAAGGGTCATTACACTTTCAATGGCTTTTTATTTTGAAGTTTCCATTATTGTTTGCCAAAATGTCTTCATTCTGCTGAGCTCATCTGTTTTTTTTCCATCTATTTGCAAATATATTTTTCTCTAGCAACAATGTGTTACCTGTTACCTTAGCAGTGTACATGATTGATGTACAGATTACAGACTTCCTCACTCTGACTTGCTAATCATCTGATTGGCTAAGGCAGAGACAGGTTTAACCCCTCCTGCTGTAATTAAGCCTAATCAGGTAAGAGGGTCGCAATCTTGTGCCAGTAGCTAAAGGGTTACTGTCATTGTTCCCACCTGTGAAGGTCATTGCCGCTGATTAGACTTAGTCAAAGCTGCTCATGAGCTTACCTGTTAAATTGGAAGAGTTCTGGCACTTGCAGTCAGTAGTTTTTACTCAAGGCCATGAAAACCACTGCCGCTGTAGCAAGACGGAGCCTCAGGAATATGAGCGATTCATTGGTCTGGGGCACAATGCTCAAACTCAAATTTTCCATTGCCATGGATGAAAACGATGAGGAACACCAAAAACCTGACCAAAAGGGAGTTTTCCCTTAATGCGTGGAATACAGCTCTGTTTACAGGCCAAGCGCAGCATAGCAAAAGAGGGGCCACCGCATCCCCAGACTCCTGTGGGCTGCGGCATGCTCCTGTCCCCAGCCTATCTGAATTGTTGAGTGGGGAGCGTGCCTCAGCTGGGAGATGCAGTCACGGCCTTCTGGAAAAATGAGTTATGGCGATCAGCGGGGTTTTTTACGGCATCACCGGTATCCCTATGGCTGAGGCGTCCCCACAATCGATTCATTCACAATAGTTTGCAAGGCTTAAACCGGACCAACACCCATTATTACTTTAATGGTTGTTGGCAGTGCTGAGGAGTTGGAGGAAATTTTGGGTACCTGGAGTCGGCAAACAATGCACCGACTCCTACTAAATTTTGATTTAGCAAGTTTAAATGTCCCAATTCACAAAAAGTTATAATTAATGACTTCTCTATTGTAAGAATAAAGACCAATGCATGCAGTGCCTCACGTAACCGCAAAACGAACACGTAAAGTGACCGTGAAGAAGCGTGCTTTTCATGTGCTTCAATATATGGCACGCAACGCACAATTAGAAGCGGCAATACTTATACTTTGCATAGTGTTGTGTTCTGCTGTTACAGGGAACCCATGGGTAACCTAGCCTCTCACTGATAAGGGATTAAGTAAAGGACTAGAGACACTTGTATAAGTGAAGGGAATGGAGGATCAATAGCTGTACCATTGGAAAAACTGCTGTCATTCAGCAAAAGGCTATAAAAACTTGTAAACTTCGATTGTTAGCTTAAACTTTAAACATGACTATGGGATTCTACTAGGGAAATCCTGTTTTATAATAAAGGCCCCTTTCTGGATCCTCCCACTGCCCTATCTTCAGCAGAAGATCAGCACACAGAAAGGAGAAGGCAGCTTCTGCCCAACTACCTCTCTCTGCTAGAAGCCTTTCTTTCCTTCAAGGAATGTATAAAATACATTCACATATTAATACAGAGGAGTCGGAAGTACAAAAAACTGAGGAGTCGGAACATTTATCTACCGACTCCACAGCCCTGGTTGTTGGTCCCGCTGTCTGCTGATAAGAAGAAGCTAGGGAGGCATCCAGAACTCTGGAGCGCCCCTCGCACACAATGCTTGTAACACTTGCCTTCATTATGAGCCAGTGTCGGGAAAGGAGGCCCGCAATTGGCCACCGGGCGGTCACATGGGCCGTAGACGCATCCTCTGCGCCAGCCACCGACAGGACCCGGGCTCCTTTCTCGGCGCTGGCTCCTAATGAAGGTGAGTATTACGAGCATTGTGTGCGGTTAGTTGCGAGGGGGCTCCAGCGTTCTGGTTGTCCCCACTCCGAGCTTCTTTTCAGCAGACAGCGGGACCAACACCCGTTAAAGTAAAAACGAGTGTTGGTCCGGTTTAATGAAGTAATGTTGCAAAAAAATGAGCCAGTAATAAAAATCCATATAAATATGCTGGGCGGCGGGAGGAGGGGTCACTTATACACCCAGCATCAAGAAATATCCAGCCAGGCTTGTTTTTTATTATTAATGAAAGGAAGTGGAAATCTGATGACAGGCTCTGTCACCCCTGATACACTAAACCCCTCCCCTGGGTTTTATTGCTACCAGGAGGAGGAAACCAGGATCTTGGTGTGAGTTTTTTTCAGTTTGGGTGTATAAGTGACATCTCCTTTCATTAAACAACATGTTTATGTTTTTTTAATATTACGCAATTTCGTGATAGTGCTCCTTTATTTATGCACTGCAATCTATTCTGATTGGTTGTATACCTGCACATATGCCATGGGAGCAATTTAAGATGTCTAGCTATCTCCAGGGTTTTGCACACATGGGGCGTCCCATATCGGGATAACACTGCTCTGAATTCCAGAAGAATCTCGGGTTACAGCTTACCCTTGTGTATGAAATCCCGCTGGTCAGCCAATATGCTTAAACCAGACCAACACCCATTATAACTTTAACGAGTGTTGGTCCCGCTCTCTGCAGATAGCAAAGAACCTCAGGGGGGCATCGAGAACGCTGAAGCCCCTTTGCACCTAACTGCACAGAATGCTGAGAAACTGCACAGAATGCTGAGAATGGTCACCTGCATTACGAGCCAGCCCCGGCAAAGGAGCCCCGTAATTGGCCACCAGGCGGTCAATATGGTTTCACATCCAGGTCCTGCCGGCGGCTGGCACAGAGGACGTGACTGTCCAGCGGCCAATTGCAGGACTCCTTTCCCTGCGCTGGCTGGTAATGAAGGTGAGTATTCGCAGTGTTCTGTGCAGTTAGGTGCGAGGGGGCGCCAGCGTTCTGGATGCCCCCCCCAAGGTTCTTGCTATCAGCAGAGAGCGGGGCCAATGCCCATTAAAGTAATAACGGGTGTTGCTCCAGTTTTACTCACATGTGTGGGCCGCCAGCGCCGTATCTCTAGAAGTTGGCGTGCGTCGGGCATTTCTGAATTGCTGGAGTGGGTACACACAGCCGAAGTGGAGATATCGGCTTGTTCATATGCACAACAGGGAAACCTGATTGGAGGAGAGCCTGCAAGTGCTTTATGGGATCGCCAGATAGGTAAGCATATTGTGAGACCAACCTTGTTTCTCACCCAGATCTGGATGCCCCGGGAAGAGAAACACACCTGGAGCACTTTAAACCGGACCAACAGCCTGGCACAGTTGGAAACGAAAGGTAGCGGCCATTTTGGAGCTTCCTCTCCCAACTGACATAACTAACAATGTACAATAACAGGAAGCCCAGCAGCACTTCCTGATTGCAGGTGGCCTGCACATCCATAAGCCACCATCTTGTTTTTTTTAAAATTTACCACAGCAAGAGTTAGAAAAAGGTAAATCAATTTTTATGTGCTATAATCTAAATTGCCCCAGGGAGGGATGCATATGAGCACTGTTTGTTGTGTTGGTCTCGTTTAAAGGAGCAGTATCGCAAATTTTTCTTGGTGACTTATATTTAAATGGTACTTTGAATGTAGGTAAGTGTTGGAGTAAGAAATACAAATGGAGAAAAAAATGATGTGTGTGTTGAGCAGCTGGAGACTAATAGCTCATATTTATGTCTTGTCAATGTCGGGAGCCGACACTCTGGCCTGTTCCATGCTGAGGAGAGGGGTGAAACAATGTATCAAAGTATCAGCTGTTCAGTTCTGGCAGCCGTCCAGCATCAGATAACAACATTGCAACATTGCCTGGCCAGAACTTATATATCTAAAACAGAGAGAAAGGCTCTAGAAGTCATTTAGCTGATTTTGACAGTTTTCCCTTCATGTTGGCTCTGCTGCAGAATCTTTCAGTTTACCATTTTCTCTTTCATATTCTTATCTTTCATTTTTCCATATGATCTTTCTTTCAGCTTTGTGTGTTTTGAGCAAAGCCCAACCCAGGATTTTCACTATCTGGAGTTTTGTTTTGTGCCCCTAGGGGCATCCCGACTTGGGATGCCCTGATATGTGAAATCCTTACGTTCGCCTGTGAAAACGTACCTTTCCCTGTCCCACAGCGCATGCGCGGGCTCTCATCCAATCAGCTCTGTTTGCACGCAGATGGGGAGCCTGAGCAGTAACCTTCCTGGCCGCCCGGCCTGTCTAAATGACTATCTGCGTGAGCGCGCCAGAAAAATGGGCGGATCTGTGGTTATCCAGGGGTCGTTTCACACAGTGGGGCATCCCGATTTAGAATGCCCAAGGGGGAAGGTCAATGGCCGGGTCTTATAGACTTCAGGGTCGGCCACTCAGGGTTTTGTTCCACTTTAATACCTTTAGATTTTCCTGCACAGTTATTCAAAGAAGAATTTCAGTCATTTTCAGTCAGTTTAGTTTATTTTGTATAGATTTTACACATTTGAGTCACCTGGTCTCACCTCACACACACACAGCCGTTACCACTGATTACAGTGTCAGCCTCTGAGGTAAAGTGTTGCTAGGAGACCAGTGGGCTAAGTGAAGCAGCTCACTAAATACAACCCAGCAGATCCCCCTATTCAGCAAATGGACTGAGCCATTGTCATTATACAATTTAAAAGAGAGGCAGATATTTTTTTCTTTTTCTATCGCCAGATTATTTATACACATGTTAGAAGCTATTGTGTGGCTATTTAATTATTTATCTTTTTTAATGCAAATTTCGCGATACTGCTCCTTTAAGTCATTTTTGACTTGGTTCACTTTAGGAGGGGGGCATATTTCCTCATCTCTAAGGCATGCCGATTTGGTGGGCAGGGCTGGGGTGGGTAAAGGTCAGGAGGGCTGTGGTGTGATGGGCAGAGGTGCTGGGGGCCATGGCAGTGCAGGCCTTATGGGGCCCCGCAGGCTGCCGTTCTGCCTCCCTGCTTGTCTGGCCAAATGAAGAATAACTCTTCTGTGCAGTTACTTCACAAATCCTTTGTCTCTGATCTTTAGACTGGACCGGGTGTGATGAGGATGAGGATGCTCACGTCTGGGAAGATAACTGGGATGACGACAACGTAGAGGATGATTTTTCAAATCAGTTAAGGTAAGCTAAAGCTGGCCACGCCCATCACCAAACGCACCAATCCCCAGGCTGTTCCCGCCTTGCCGTATTGTGCTGATGGAACCCGGCAAAAGGTGGGGAGGGGCAGCAGGGTGCTCACTGTGCACATAGACGCCTTTATTTTTATCAAGTCATCTTCCAGGACAGGTGAGATAGGGATCCGCCAAGGACAGGAGACACACGCCCACCAGCCATAAATTTGCGACTTCCTTTTCCTGCTCCACTTGTGTGTTTCCGGGCTCTGGAAAGGAGCAGACCAGTACTTATCTTCGGTATAGTTTAACCTGGCTGGGCTGGTGTCCACCTCAGACACCCGGTTTGTTGCTTTGGGGGTGAGCAGGGACACCTAGTGGAACATGCCTGGGAGATATTTTTCTCAAAACCACCTCCGGGCAGCATACATACAGAAAGATTAGAAGATGCTTGGAACAAACTTCCAGCAGAGGTAGTTGAAAAATTGACAGGCACTGAATTTAAAAATGCCTGGGATAAGCCTCCATCTAGCCTAAGATAAAGAGAACATACAGTATATACATAAGATACAGTGAACATACAGTATATACATAAGATACAGAGAACATACAGTGTATACATAAGATACAGAGAACATACAGTATACACATAAGATACAGAGAACATACAGTATATACATAAGATAGAGAGAACATACAGTATACACATAAGATACAGAGAACATACAGTATACACATAAGATAAAGAGAACATACACTATACACATAAGATGCAGAGAACATACAGTATACACATAAGATACAGGGAACATACAGTATATACATAAGATACAGAGAACATACAGTATACACATAAGATACAGAGAACATACAGTATACACATAAGATAAAGAGAACATACAGAATACACATAAGATACAGAGAACATACAGTATATACATAAGATGCAGAGAACATACAGTATACACATAAGATACAGAGAACATACAGTATATACATAAGATACAGAGAACATACAGTATACACATACGGGCAGACTAGATGGAGCGTATGCTCTCCTTCTGCCGTCACCTTTCTATGTTTCTATGTACATTTGAGGCCTATTGTCTCCGCCTCTTGATAGGGAACACCTGACCACCAGATTCGCTTAAAAATTGACTCCTCCTTCCAGTCCCCAGTTGTTTTCGTGTTCCTTCGTGAGGCCCCTGAATCGGGTAGGTTTAGGTAAATAACCAGCGCTGTATTCTAAGTATACAGTACGTCCTGCTCCAGATATAATACTTACACTTGTGTTATCCTCCGCCAGATGGCGCTGCACTGCACAGACATGCAAAAACAGGCTCCTCCCGGCCCTTCATATACCCAGGGACCTCCCACAAATCCCCAGATTTCTCTGCAGTGCTGACTGCGAAGACATGAAGTATCACTCTCTTGCAGGTGAGCGGGGCTATTACAGCCTGCGGCTCTGTTGGACTATTACCACCCGTCCTATTTGTGATGTGCCTCCCAGCCTGGGCTGCGCTGGTCAGGTGAAGGTAGACAGCACCATGCGTGCTTGACGGAGCCATGCTCCACCGCAGTCCCCCACCATAGGGTAGGCGGTTTAGGCTAATGGTGAGCCTCATAGTGGATGACCCTCCCGCTTAATTGTCCCACGCCCCGTGTAGTGGTGGACCCTGTGTACAGGGTCGCCATCCTCCCTCGTTTGCCCCCTAGCCTGGGGGAAAAGAAAGGGGGGGTGAGGGGTTGTGAGTATGGCGGCCTCAGTGTACCCTATCACTCGCTTATGGCCTCGGTGTCGTGTTTGACTGGGAATGGATGTCAGAGCCGAGTTTTGTACTTTACTTATTGGTAGCCGCCACACCCTTCCATATTGCACGGACGGCGGTGGTTTTGTTGATGCTGCGGCGTCTTGTTCTCCTAATCCGTAGTGACTCCGCTGCGGTAACACCGATCATCCTTCAGGGGCTTGCCTTGACTTTGTCACTGCCCTGTTCCCAGCTTCTCTATTTGCTTAGCGCTCTCGGAGCTTCGCGCTCTCCGGGGGGGGGGGTGGGGTCCTGACTTGGTGGGCCCGGCGTCACGTTTTGGCACGCTCCACGTCACCTTAAGCTCTGGCCCACCCTCCGAGGATCGTTTGGCGCCATTCCTTCGTTTCGCGCGTGGTGAAGACCGTCCTCCCCCTGCTGTCTGTAAGTGCCCTCGCGGGCGACCATTTTTTATCCTTATAATATATCTTATAGTTTCTCCTTGCGCTTGGCTCTGACATTTCTGTCCCTCTTATGTCTTTCAGACCGCGGATTCCGGTGGCTTCTCCCGGCCCGCTGTATCCCCCGGTTGAGACTATTAAACAATTACTCCCACTTCCCAGCAGGTTATTGGGGCATCCAGGGTAGCTTATAGCGTCGATACAATCACCATATGGAGGCGTCTCAGGATATTGTGAACGGGGTTCCTTCGGGACAAGCCCGGTTGTGTGTAGCGGACAATGCACAGGTCTGTGTTACTTGTGCACAGCAGGCGCTATCGGCTCTTCCCGCCTCTTCCGTGGCTGGGCCTGCACCTCGCCTCACTTCACCTGCTCCCCCAAGCCTGAGTCTAACCCACAATACAAGTGGGGATTCTCATCCTGATATGGCTACTAGACTGGCCAGTGTTGAAAAATTGCTTGCTAGCGCGTAAGGCCGCCGCTAAGAGGCGGCATTTAACCCCTGACTCTGCCCTCTTCCCTATGGAATCTGATGACTTGTTGCAGCCTTACAGCCAACCCCCCTCGGACGAAGGGGAGCTGTTCTCTGACTCTGGGTCATATGACGAGGAGTCCAGGGGTCATGATGAGTCCGGTTCCGAGCACTGGACCTCGGATGATATTGACAGACTGCTGGCTCAGATATTTGAAGTTTTGTCTATCTCTCCCCCTGTTGCTGCTCCTGTCTAACTGTGACGTGTTCATAAACTTTATCCTGTCTGCATCGGACGATGCTATTAGGATGTTTGCCAGATCTTCTGCCTTGGCGGTACCTATTCGCCGTACGGTTTGGTTGCGACAGTGGGCGGCTGACAATGCCGCTAAGAAAGCCCTTACTGGGCTTCCATTTAAAGGGCTACTTCTGTTTGGTGACCGTCTAGACCTCTTCGCCAAAGGAGGCAAGTTGCCCCAGCGCAGGCGGCAGATTCAGCCTTTTCGAGGCCAGGGCACCCTTTCAATCCCCTACCGTGGGGCCAAACAGGGAAAAGGGGTGTCCTTCGCGGGGCCCCATGCAGATGATTCCTGGCATAGGAATAGAGGACGCCGTCCCGGTTCCTCCTGGGTGCCCAAGCCCAAAGCCCCTCCCAAGACCCCTCAGGCATGAAGGGGCGCCCTCGCCCGTCAGGGTGGGGGGACGTCTACAGCACTTCGAGCACGTCTGGCGGCGCCATGTCTCAGACCGGTGGATTCAGGTTGTAGTGTCCTCCGGATACAAGATAGAATTTGCTGTACGGCCCCCCCACCAGATTCATTGGGTCCCGAATCCCTCAGGACCCTGCCTCTGCTCAGGTCTTGCTGCTGGCTGTGCAGGGTCTCCTGGATCTAGGGGTCATTTGCAAGGTCCCCTTTGGAGACAGGGGCAAGGGGTTCTACTCCAATCTCTTCACAGTACCCAAGAAGGATGGGTCAGTCAGGCCCATTCTGGATTTAAAAATCAACAGATTTGTCAAGAACAGGCATTGTCTCATTGCGCCCAGGGGACTTCATGACGTCAGTAGACGTCAAGGATGCTTAGCTTCACGTTCCGGTGTTTGTAGGACACCAAAGATTTCTCAGATTTGCACTGAAAGATCAGCATTACCAATTTGTGGCTCTGCCATTCGGCCTCACGTCGGCTCCCATGGTGTTCACCAAGGTGCTGGCAGGGGTGATGTCCCTGTTAAGGCTAAGGGGCATACGTGTGCTGCCCTACCTGGATGACATCCTCATCACCTCTCGGTCTCTGCGACGGGCAGAGTTGGACACCCAACTGGTAGTGTCCACCCTGGAGTCCTTTGGTTGGGTGATCAATTACCCCAAGTCCTCTCTGTCCCCATCCTCGGTGACTCCGTTCCTGGGGATGATTCTGGATACGGTTCAGTCACGGATATTCCCTCCTCAACAGAAGGTGGAAGCTCTGACAGCGCAGGCCAGGTTCCTGCTCTCGTGCCCACAGCCCTCCATCAGGCAGGGAATGCAGCTGGTGGGCCTGATGGTGGCAAGCTTCGAAGCGGTGCCCTTTGCTCAGTTCCATTTGAGACCTCTGCAGCTTCACCTTCTGTCAGTATGGGACAAGAACCAGCGTCCTTGGACGGGGTCTGTGTGCTTCCCCCCCCCCCCCCCCCCCCCCTTGGTCAGACAGTCCCTTGCGTGGTGGTTGGACCTCGAGAACTTGACAGGGGGCAGGTCCTTTCTGGCCCCTTCCTGGTAGACGGTCACAACTGATGCCAGTCTGTCAGGTTGGGGGGGGTTATGGAAATCCCTGCGCTTCCAGGGGACGTGGGGTCCTCGGGAGGCCCACTTACCCATCAACATTCTAGAACTGCGGGCTGTTCGGTTGGTGCTGGAGCGGTTGACCCAAAACCTGAGGGGACTATCGGTCCAGGTACGCTCAGACAACAAGACGGCGGTTGCATACATCAACCATCAGGGAGGGACCCGGAGCAGGGGTGCCCTCCGGGAGGTGTCTCGGATTCTGACATGGGCGGAGGCCAATGTACAATGCATTTCGGCTGTTTACATTCCGGGGGCGGAGTATCTTCTTGCAGATGCTCTGAGCAGGGGAATGTCCCGTTAGGGAGAGTGGTCCCTCTGCAACAGGGTATTTCAGTCCCTGTGTCACCGTTGGGGTCTACCAGATGTGGACCTGTTTGCGTCCCGTCACAACCACAAGCTCCCGGCCTTCGTGTCCCTGTCTCAGGACCCTCTGGCCTTGGCCACGGATGTCCTGTCCATGTCGTGGAAGGAGTTTCGGCTCCTGTATGTGTTTCCACCATTCCCCCTTCTGTGCAGGGTTCTGTGCAAGATTGCTCTGGAAGGGGTGCCTGTAATTCTAGTGGCCCCCCGGTGGCCAAGAAGGAGTGTGGTTCGCAGACGTGGTTCAAATGGCAGTAGACCAGTACGATCTGCCAGGGGTGCCAGACCTGCTAACTCAGGGCCCCCTACGCCATCCCAATTTACAAACGCTGGCTTTGACGGCCTGGCTGCTGAGACCTCCATCTTAATGGAGAAAGGTTTGTCTGCCTCTGTGGTTGGGCACTATGGTGCAGGCTAGGAAGAAGACTTCTGCTGCTATCTGTTATAGAGTATGGCGTACCTACATTGACTGGTGTGAGTCTAGGTCTCTTCCCTGTAGGGAATTCTCAGTCCCCAGGGTTCTGGAGTTCTTACAGCATGGTTTGGAGTTAGGTCTAAAGCTCAGTACTCTGAAGGGTCAGGTTTCTGCTCTGTCCGTCTTCTTCCAGAAAACTTTTGCTCATCATCATTTGGTTAAGACCTTCTTTCAGGGGGTCACGCATGCGCGTCCCCCTCGTAAACCTGTGGTCCCCGTTTGGGATTTAAACTTTATCTGCCTTGCAGGGGGCTCCCTTTGAGCCTATTCAAGATGCTGCTCTGGTTGTTCTTACTCTCAAGGTTGTCTTTTTGGTGGCCATAACTTCGGTTAGGCGTGTGTCTGAGCTGGCTGCTCTATCCATTCAGTCTCCATACTATGAGAGACACCAGGATAAGGTGGTGTTCCGCTTTTAGCCGGATTTCCTGCCTAAGGTTGTGTCTGCTTTTCATTTGAATCAGGACATTGTTCTTCCTTCCTTGTGCCCCAATCCTAGTAATGACAAGGAAAGGGTTCTGCATTCCTTGGATGTGGTCAGGTGTTTGAAGTATTACCTGGTTGTCACTGCGGCTTTCAGGAAGACTGATGCTCTCTTCGTTGTGCCTTCTGGGCCTAAGAAGGGTCTGGCTCCTGCCAAGTCTACTATCAGCAAGTGGATCCGTCAGGCTGTGATTCAGGCCTATTCTGCTAAGGGGAGGAGTCCTCCCTTCCGTATTACTGCTCATTCTACTGGTGCTATTGGTGCCTCTTGGGCCTTCCAGCACCAGACTTCTGTTTAACAAGTTTGCAAGGCCGCTACTTGGTCTTCTGTTCATACCTTTTCAAAGTTTTACAAGGTTGATGTTCGGGCCTCAGCTGATGCTGCTTTTGAGCGCAAGGTTTTGCAGGCGGTTGTAGTCTGAGCTACGTGCCGTTGCCTATTTTGTTGGGGATCCCACCCTACTTTTATGGACACTGCTATTGGATGTCCCAAGTGTAAGTATTATATCTGGAGCAGGACGTACTGTATACTTAGAATTATACAATTCTGTGAAATACTCACCTGTAGAATTGGTATTATACGTACACTGTATGTCCTGCTCCACCCCACTTCTGGATCCCCTGTATGGTGGTTGTTGTTATTGTTATCATTACCAGTTGTTTTGGTGGTTGGTTTCTCCCGGCTTCTCGTTCACGGCTTTTCAATGCTGGGGATTTGTGGGAGGTCCCTGGGTATATGAGGGGCCGGGAGGAGCCTGTTTTTGCATGTCTGCAGTGCACAGCGCCCTCTGGCGGAGGATTACCCAAGTGTAAGTATTATATCTGGAGCAGGACGTACTGTATACGTATAATACCAATTCTACAGGTGAGTATTTCAAAGAATTGTATTTTTGGACCTTTTCCCGGGGGCACCCTGATCGGGGATGCCCAGCTGTGTGAAACCCCCAGGACGCCGAGACCAGCTCACCTCTTCCCGGTCCCACGGTGCGTCTAAGAGCAGCAGCTCTGACAGTCGCATCCTCTGCTTCCCTCTAGCAGTGGGCCTGGCATTTGTGAATGGCCTGCGCGGGCACACTCCGTTATAGGTTTTAATGCAATGAGCACACACTAGGCAGCGATAGCAAACCTTTAGCTATGGTGAAATATGAATGAATATAAATGCCGTTCTGAGAAGTGGGTTACAGTGACTTACACACAGAGAGAAAACAGTCAGCGTTACCTTTAAAATACAGGTGTAGTGTAGTGATGATGGGCTCCCACAATGGAGGTGAGTGATTGATGGGCATCCCCAGCACGACTTCCCCCAGAAGTGACCATCGCTGGCCCAGGGTCATCCCCCTTTATGCCTCGGGACACAGGTCCTGGGGAATTCTTTTTAAGCAGCACATGCTATCACACCTCCCCAGCAAAGGAGGATCCTGGCCCCTCTCTGTCTGACCAAGGTGTTAGGGGAGCCGCAGGGGGGCTTTCATCCTCAAACTGCCTTTCCTGAGTGTCAGAACTTCATGACCATATAAGAGTGACATCTGCTATGAACAGATAATCGTAAAAGGGGATGCTGGGCATCAGCGATAACATTTATATTATAATATAATATTTGCCCTATTCATCACACCAGGGTTTTGTTCCTCTTTAATGATTTGTGTTCTTTTAGAGCTGCCTCCTTTTTTTTTTTGTAATGCGCTGAACACTTTTGTCTTTCAGAGCTGAACTGGAGAAACACGGATACAAGATGGAGACAGCGTAGCTGTGAAGAGCGTATTCTAGCTTTGCACTAGACCGTATATATTATTTCCTTTTTGTGTTTTACAATAAAAATGTTGTTTCAGTGTCACGTCGTTTTGTAACTCGTTGCTGCAGACTTGTTTCCCTGGTGCAGATGGATATATGATCATTTCGTTTTTTAAACCGGACCTTCACCCTAAATAAGAGCCTATCTTATGTTCCCCCCCCCCCCCCCTGTACATACAGCTTCCCCACATTAATCCGGACCTTCACCCTGAATAAGAGCCTATCTTATGTTCCCCCCCTGTACATACAGATTTCTCACATTAATCCGGACCCTCACCCTGAATAAGAGCCTATCCTATATGTTTCCCCCCCTGTACATACAGCTTGCCCACATTAATCCGGACCTTCACCCTGAATAAGAGCCTATCTTATGTTTCCCCCTCTGTACATACAGATTTCTCACATTAATCCGGACCCTCACCCTGAATAAGAGCCTATCCTATATGTTTCCCCCCTGTACATACAGCTTGCCCACATTAATCCGGACCTTCACCCTGAATAAGAGCCTATCTTATGTTTCCACTCTGTACATACAGATTTCTCACATTAATCCGGACCTTCACCCTGAATAAGAGCCTATCTTATGTTTCCCACACCCTGTACATACAGATTTCTCACATTAATCCGGACCTTCACCCTGAATAAGAGCCTATCTTATGTTTCCCACACCCTGTACATACAGATTGCTCACATTAAAAATCATCCCACCTGCATCTACTGCATGTTATGAGCATGGCGCACCAAGCAGCCTGCAAACGGGAAGTGTCTTCTGACTTTGTCGCTCTGCATTCTGGGATTGCTGTCCTTTCCCTGACCCCAGCTCTGCTCTGTCTATACAAAGCACAGCTATAACCCCGCCCTCTGCAGTTTATCCCGCTTTCCTCCCCTCAGTATGTGATGCTTCTGAGGCAAGATGGCGGCGCTCGTATCCTAGAGTCCTGAACAGAGTTGCAGCCCAGTGGGGGAAAAAAATAATAAGTGACTAAAAACGTAAAATATATTAATTTTAGATGCTGGGGAATCGTTTTTTAAGGGTTTGGGCTTTTCATTAAATCACGCTGAAAGTCCGGTTTAAGAACTTAGTCTATGGTACTCACTGGTGGTAGGGGGAGCGACCGCTTTTAGCGCTTGCTAATCTCCTGTCCACAGGTGGATTCCCTCTCTCGTGGGTGATGTCATGGCGACTGCAGGGAAAAGTCATCACCATAAGTCATTTTCATTTTCTTTGGCCTTGGTGACCCCCTCATGCTTCCATTGCATGGACTCTTATTTGGTCTCCGGATCATGGTGGTGGAGCCATGTTCCATCACCCGGATTTTCTCTAAGCAGGTCTGAATTCTCTTGGCTCAATTGTTGGCGACATTGTGGTCTCCCCGTTAAGAACTGACCTTTGACATCAACACATAAATAATCCTGGAAACTGAACAACTGAAAGGCCTAATTCATGAGCTATAACACTGACTGTGACCCCAAAGTCATGGTGTTTATTTTACCGCACATTTCCTTTAGAGGTGCTTCAACAGGTCGCCCTGAACCAGGGTCATCTTCAATCGATATTTCCCCGAAATTCAGATCAAATGCTGGTTCTAATAGATCGATTCGCTCATCCGTAATTGATTGTCATCTACAATGCTTGGCCCAAGTCTTTGCTTGATAGTAGGAAGGTACAACATCACCATGTACAGCATATTTCAGGGAAATATCGAATCGCCCGAAGCCCAAATTTTGCCGATTTGTGGTAACAATGAGATTTTTCCCTGAAAAAGGAAGCCGCTGTAGCCGCTGCCACTGGACCCAAGGGAGCGTGTCAAGGCTCAATGGTGGGGAGCACTGATTGCAAGTGTACCACCTCTGAAGGAGCGGACAGCGGAGACTACTGCTCAGACCCAATGTTTGATCCAGAAGGCCCAGAGTCTAAAGATCTTCCTGGTTTTCTCTAGAGCCCTCTGCAAGGGAGGATAGGTTTTCTGTGGTGATGACCCCAGGTCATGCCCTAGGGAGTAAAAGACCAGAGCACAGAGTAGTGGTCGGGGATTGAGAGGCAGTCTGTGACATGGAAGCAGAGTCACAGAGGTGGAGTCACAAGTATTAGCCAAAAGTCATACACAGGTTAGTGAGTCCAGAGATAGAATAATCCAGAAAGCAAGTCAAAACAAGAGCCAAAGGTCATATGCTGTTGGCGGATCCAGCAATGGGTTAATCCAGAGAGCAAGTCTGCACAAGGTCCAAGGGTCATACATGGGTTAGCAAGTCCAGTGAGGGGTTAATCCAGAGAACAAAGGCTAAACAAGAGCCAAGGGTCATACATGGGTTAGCAAGTCCAGTGAGGGGTTAATCCAGAGAACAAAGTCCAAACAAGAGCCAAGGGTCATACATGGGTTAGCAAGTCCAGTGAGGGGTTAATCCAGAGGGCAAGGTCAAAACAAGTAGCTAAGGTCATACACAAATGATCCACAGTTTCTCAGGGTTAAGGAATCACAGAGACGACACATCAGAATAGCATGGGAATCTTCTGGCGCCATATTGATGCCAGAAGATCCCTTATATGGTACTTCACTGGGTTCTGTGATTCATGTAGGCAAGGTCAGTTGATAATCCCCAGGTCAGGGAATAGTCCTAACTGCAACAGCGTCTGCACAGAAGGTGGGATTGTGCAGGGTCAAGCTTTATTGCGCAATCTGTGTGGCCCGCTCATGCACAGTAGTGCCACCTGCTTGCGCACTTTGCAATGCCACCTTACACATTACAGGTGCACCCCTGGTGACAGAGATTCACCAAACGTTGACGAAGGCCAGCACTGGATGGAGGAAGTAGTTAAACCAGGCCAACAGCTTTACACAGTTGGAAAAGAAAACTCCCCAAAACTCGCTGCACGCATGATACTGAAGCTTTGTCAGCGCTTACTTTTGCTCCTGCATCTACTCAACGCTGAAACGCCTCCCCGCCAATCTTCTAGTGTTAGCGGCCATTTTGGAACTTCCTCTCCAAGGATCTCAGCCATGCTGCTGCCTGAATTCAACTGAAAATGCACAGTAACAGGAAGCCCAGCAGCACTTCCGGTTTGCAGACACCCTGCAGCTCCATTTTGTTTTTACTGCAGGAGTTAGAAAAAGGTGATCGAGTATTTATGTGCAGCAATCTAAATTGCCCTGGGGAGGGGGGCATAGGAGCACTGTTTGTTGTGTTGCTCTGATTTAAGACATTTGACTGTTGGTCCAAGTATGTTCAGATCCTTGCATTTATGCTTATTTCCACCTTTGCCATTGTAACAGATTTGCCTGATCAACCCTGCCGCCGCTGGAACGAGCCTGTTGAGACTTAAAGCCAGGCCCTGGAATCTAAAAGATTCCAGGCCTGGCCGCTAGCCTAGCCTCGGCGCATCATTCATTGGATGCCCTGCTGTGTGAAATCCCCGGATTTTCTGCGGCCAGCCTTTCTGAATAGCAGGGCGTGGGCCCGAACTGCATGCCAGGGATGCGGCCATCCGGCGTCACATCGGCACTTTTGCTAAAGCCAATCGGCGCTCTCAAAAAGTGCTGCTGGCCGTGATTTCGGCAGTGAAAAACACGGTTTACTTAGAAAATCAGGCCACCGCCGAGCCAACAGCAGAGTCCGGCTGCTCGGACGGGGGACATTTCTCATTTTCTATCTACTTTAAAATGGACCAAAAGCTTTTTTTTTTTTTTAACTTTAACATTAAAAAAAAAAAAAGTCATTAAAGTGGACCGAAACCCAGGATTTTGACTATCCTGTTTTTGGTCTTTGCCCCCTGGGCACCCTGAACGTAGATACCCCGCTGTGTGAAACCCCCTGGTCACCTGAACGACCTCGCCTCTTCCTGGTCCTATGGTGCATGTGCAGCCGCTTGTCCAATCAGCACGCTCAGATCGACTTGAGCCCTGGTGGCCACATACCCCGCTACCCTTAAACAGAGACCCTTAAACATTCTCAAATGCTCTACTGGCTGTCACCGGCCAGTAGACTGCAGCAACCTGCATTCATGGAGCAGAATATTCCGCCACTCCAAGAACCCGGAACTGGCTCCCAGAACCAGTCGGCTGTGTGGCTACAGAGACATCTGGACCTGCACCGGAAAGGTGCGCAAGTCTTCTGGGCTTTTTTTGTTTCTTTTTGACTGTTGGTCCACTTTAAAGAGATGCAGGCTGCGCATGCGTCGTTGGACCGGGAATCAGGTAAGGTTTACCGGTGTCCTGGGGGGTTTCTCACAGCGAGGCATCCCAATTTTGGATGCCCCGTGGGGAGGGATCGGATCGGCCAGATCTGCCTGGTGTTTGTCCACTTTAAGAAGCAATGTTTTCCTGAACCTTCTGTGCATTGAGGGTTTGAAGAAATGACTAAAAGAAAAAGAATATCTAAGCCCCTGTTATCTCGTCAGGGCTACGTGGATCGACTGACAAGTTCACGGCAACAATTGTCACCTGAAATAGCGTGCGGGGAAAGTGAGTTTAACCCGGGGAGAAATAGATGGGTTGGCGTTTTGCAATGAAATTATCCGCGGTGTTCTCTGGGACACATACCTCCATCTGCACTTCAATTACCCTCGTCTATAACCTCCATTAGAAGGGAAAAAGAAATGAAGGATATCAAGAAGCTCTCGATGTGGTCGTTTGGCTGTAAATTCACACCAAGGGCCGAACCTATGGAGCTCCCCTGCATTCCATCCTCGCGCCGGTGCCATCTGATTGCTCTTTTTGCGATTCCCGAGGAGAGATCTCTCGAAGCGGCCAAGCTAATGAAAAGCTGAATTGGTCCCACCGCCGTTTATCTCAGCAGGTTAGAGGAAAAAAAAAAATCTAATTTTATCAGAGATTGGGTGAAGGGTGGACGCCGAGGATGATACAGCAAGAAAAGTGTGGGGGAGGCTTTATTGTTCGAACGGAGCAGATTTCGCCGCTTTTCTCCTTCATTACTCGCTGATCCCGCCGCCGCTGTGCTTAATTGTCTGCATTTACAAGCATTACCGTGATCAGCGCGCGCTTAAACAGCTGCCTGGAGCCTCTGCACAGCAAAATAATATTTAACTGACATTCTGATATATTGAAAACAATGGAGATGGGGTTATAAAGCAAATTCTAATATAACAAAAAAATATATTCTAAGTGTGCCATACACTCCACTTCGATCTTCATGACATGTGGGTAATCTCCAGTAGAGGGCGAACTTCTGCAGAGATGAATATGCAAAAAAGAAAGCCCCTCCCGGTCCATATATACCTGGGACCTCCCACCAATTCCCCAGTTCCTTCTCTGCATGGAAGGCGACAAGACAGAAGATGAAGACTTCTTTACTTACAGGTAAGCCGGGCCTGTGCCCGGCCGTTTATTGTCCCTATTGCTGCCAGGACCCTTTCTAAACTGCCCTATTTGAGCCTCCCAGCTTGGGCTGCGGGTCCTGGTGAAGGTAGGCAGCACTCTATGGGTGTGGAAGAAGCACTGCTCCACCGTGAGACCTCACTATGGGGTAGGCGGTTATCCAGGTTTTGGTGATCCTGGTGTGGGTTGTCCCGTCCCTCTATGCTTATGGCCGGATTCTGGCAGGGTTCCCCCCCTTCTGGGTCCCTTACTCCCCTCTGGGGGGGGGGGGTTGCCTGGCCGTTAATTCGGTTTCATTCTCCTATGCCCGTGTGTGTGTCTGTGTGTGTGACTGACAGGATGTTTTTCACTTCAGGGACCATATCTGGTGCTTTGCTTTAGCCTGGGGGAGCTTCTCCCCCTCAGGCTGTGTTCAGGGAGGGGGCGGGCCCGGCTCTCGGTGCGGCTGCGGTAGCCCCGCCCCCTTCTTTGGCGCGATTCTGTGGCTCACTCCTGGGGATCCGCGTTGCTGGGAGGGGGGGCGTGGCCTGGCGAGCACGCGTTCTGCGCTGGCCCGCCCTCCCCCTTCTCTTCCTGTCTTTCTACATGAGCCACTTCTCGGGGGGCCATTTTGGATGCTGTTTCTGAGCTGCTCTCCTGGTGGTAAGGGCCGGTTAGCCACTTCCTTAGCTTATGCGGGGGCCCCTCTCTAGCGGGGGGCCCCCACTGATTGCGGCATGTGTTGTGTGTATATTTGTTTTGGTTACGCATGTCTGGAGCTGGGATATAGATACATAATATTATGTATGTGTTATTGCCTTATATATGTAGGATTGCATTTATGTTGCCTGTTTGTGTGTTACAGATTGCCTTGTATATTGTGCATATTAAGGGGTTCCTCCTGGCCTGGGGCCCCTAGTGTAAATTTGATCACCTCAAATCTTCCCACCGGGACTTTTAAGGGGCATCCCGGGGTTGCTTAGGTGCTCGGGCTCCCTCTGGGACAATCCGGGCCATGTGTGGGGTATCCCTTACGGGGGAGAATGTGCTGATCTGTATACCATGCGCACAAAAGGCCATAACGCGGCAGTCTGGTACCCAGCCTTCTGGGTCGGCTCCTCCCGCTTCATCGCCTTCCCCTCCCCACCTTATCCGTACCCCGAGTGACATTGGTACCAGTGGGGAGTCGCTTTCTCATGTTTGGGCTTGGTTGGCCAGCATCGAGAAAATTATTGCTAGCAGGGTGGGCAAGAAGGCCCAGGCTAAAAAGAGACATTTGTCGTCGGCCCAGCCCTTGTGGGATGTTGACGACGATTCCGCTGATTTGTCAGATTATTCCCCTTTAGAGGAGGGGGAATTGTATCAGGAAACAGAGGCTGACTATGTTCAGTCTGGGGATGCCGATGTCGGGCAGGCGCTGGGGGATGCCGTAGATACGGCCACTGTGTTGTCACATTTATTGGAAGTCTTGGATATTGAACCGCCTGAGGCGCCTCCTCTCAAGAAGGGGGAATTTTTTGGGGTCCGCAAGCCCCGTCTGCAATTCCCTACCCAGGGTCACTTTGATGCGCTGATCCTTAGAGAATGGGAGAGGCCCAGTCGGCTTCCTGGTGTTCCTCAGGGATGGGATAAGAAGTATCCTTTCCCAGTGGAGGCGGTTAAGTGCTGGTCTTCTCCTCCAGAGATCGACGCGCCAGTTTTAGGTTTGACCAACTCTTCTGTGCTGAACACCCCTGACGCCACTTCCCTTAAGGATGGCGAGGATAAGCGCCTTGATCAGATGGCGTGCCACGCATTTGCCAACGTGGGCTCGGCCCTGCGGCCTGTTTGTGCATCTGCCCTGGGGTCGCTTGCTACCAGGTCTCCTATCAGGGACTGGCTGAATGATGCTCAGTTTGATCCAGATGGCGATGAGTTCGCTATCCTTAAGAGATGCGAATTGTTCATGGATTTTGTCATGGCTGCGATGGAGGACTCTATTGTCGTGTGTAGTAGGACTTCAGCCTTACTGGTGGCTATGCGCAGATTGGTCTGGCTCCGCCAGTGGAAGGCGGACGTTGGGGCCAAGAAGTCGCTCACAGCCCTCCCCTTCTTGGGATCGCGGCTGTTTGGAGATAAATTGGATGCTGTTGCTAAAGGAGGTAAGTTACCTCAGCGGAAGAAACAGCGCCGCCCCTTTCGGGGGGCTGGCTCGTTCACTCCTTCCTTTCGAGGAACCAGAGCGGCTAGGGGTTTGGCCTTCTCGGGTGTCAGGGGCTCGGCCTGGAACAGGGGCAGAGGTCGGGCACGTCCCGCGGCTGCCTGGGGTTCCAAGCCCCAGCCTGCCGTTAAACCGACTCAGCAATGAAGGGGCGCCCTCACCCACCAGGGTGGGGGGACGGCTGCGGCTCTTCTTCCGGGTCTGGGCCCGGGAGGTCACAGACAATTGGATCTTGGAAGGGGTCTCCTCCGGGTACAAACTGGAGTTCGAGTACTGGCCGCCCCCAAGATTCTTAAACCGGACCTTCAGCGTGATTTAATGAAAAGCCGAAACTCTTAAAAAACGGTTCCCCAGCATCTAAAATTAACTTTTACATTTTTAGTCACTAACTTATTATTCTTTCCCCCACTGGGCTGCAACTCTGTTCAGGAATTTAGGATACGGGCGCCGCCATCTTGACTCAGAAGCATCACACTTACTGAGGAGAGGAGAGTGGGATAAGGTACAGGGGGGCGGGTTATAGCTGTGCTTTGCTCAGACAGAGCAGAGCTGGGGTCAAGTAAAGGTCCCAGAATGCAGAGCAGCACAGTCAGGAGGCACTTCCTGTTTGCAGGCTGCCCGATAAGATGGCGGCTTCCATAAGCCACCATCTTGGATGTTTAAAGGCTCATAACATGCAGTAGATGCAGGTAGGATGATTTTTAATGTGGACAATCTGTATGTACAGGGTGTGGGAAACATATAAGATAGACTCTTATTCAGAGTGAAGGTCCGCTTTAAGGTCTCGGGTGCCCTCGGACCCTCAGGCTGCACAGGGGCTCCTGTTAGCAGTGAAAAACCTTCTGGACATGGGGGTTATATGCCCGGTGCCTCCGTCGGAGAGAGGCAGGGTTTACTACTACAACCTTTTCACGGTTCCCAAAAAGGGGGGTTCGGTGAGACCCATTCTAGATCTCAAGGTTCTCAACAGGTTTATCAGAGCCAAAAAGTCCCGCATGGAGACTCGACCTGTTGATCTCAGCTTCTTCCCTCCATCAGGCGGAGCTGGACACCCACCAGGTGGTTTCGACCCTGGAGAGGTTCGGGTGGGTGATCAACCGCCCCAAGTCTTCTCTCTCCCCGTCTCGTGTGATTTCATTTCTGGGCATGAGTCTGGATACCATTCTGCCAGAGTGTTTCTGCCCCAGACCGAGGTGCAGGGGATTCAGGGTCTGATCCGACTTCTTCTGGCCAATCCTTGTCCTTCTATGCGACAGGGGATGAAACTGGTGGGCTTGATGGTATCCTCCTTCGAGGCGGTACCGTTTGCAGTTTGACATGAGATCTCTTCAACTTCACCTATTGACGCATTGGGACAGGTGCCCGCAGTCATTGGATCAACCTTTAAGGATGTCTCCCAGGGTTCGGCAGTCCCTTTGGTGGTGGCTGGAATCGAGCAACCTGTTGAAGATCCTTTCTGGTCCCTTGTTGGGAGACGGTTACCACGGATGCCAGCCTGTCGGGCTGGGGAGGTTATTGGATAAATCATCAGTTCAGCGGGGTGTGGGGTCCTCAGGAGGCTCACACCCCCATCAATGTCTTGGAGCTCAGAGCCATCCAACTGGTTCTGGCTGAGCTGACCTCACATTTACAGGGTCTACCGGTTCAGGTACGTTCAGACAACCGAACGGCGGTAGCTTCCATCAATCACCAAGGAGGGACTCGCAGCAGGAGTGCCCTCAGGGAAGTCTCTCTGATCCTGCACTGGGCGGAGAGCAATGTTCCTTGCATTTCGGCAGTCTACATTCCGGGAGTGGAGAACACGGAGGCAGATTCCCTGAGCAGGGGATCCTCTCGCCACGGAGAGTGGTCTCTCAGCCCCGAGGTTTTTCTGGATCTTTGCCGCAAGTGGGGGACTCCGGAGGTGGATCTCTTTGCCTCGAGGCACAATCACAAACTTCCGGCCTTTGTGTCTCTTTCTCAGGATCCGCTATCTCTGGCAGTGGATGCCTTGTCCCTTGCTTGGAAGGATCTGGGGTTTCTGTACCTGTTTCCGCCCGTCTCCATGCTGGGCAAGGTAGTTCGCAAACTGGTTCTAGAAGGGGCACCAGCGATTCTGGTGGCTCCAAGGTGGTCAAGAAGGGTTTGGTACGCGGACGTTGTACGGCTGGCCTTAGATCAGTACCGGCTTCCCTTGTTGCCGGATCTGCTATCTCAAGGTCATCTACTTTACCTCAATTTACAAACGCTGGCTTTGACAGCTTGGCTGCTGAAACCTTCATCTTGAAAGAGGAAGGTTTGTCTGAGGCTGTTGTTCAGACCTTGATTAGGGCTAGGAAGCGGTCCTCTTCTGGCATTTACTATAGGACTTGGAGGTCCTATATTGATTGGTGTGAGGCTAGGGCCTTGCCTTGCAGGGTGTTTTCGATACCCAGGATTTTGGAGTTTCTTCAGCATAATCTGGATCTTGGGTTCCAGCTTAGTACTTTGAAAGGACAGGTTTCTGCTCTGTCGGTTTTCTTCCAGAGGTCTTTTGCCTTACACCCGCTTGTTAAGACCTTTTTCCAAGGGGTCGCGCATGTGCGGCCCCCTCGGAATGCTATGGTTCCTGTTTGGGATTTGAATTTGGTTCTTTCGGCTCTCCAGGGTCCTCCTTTTGAGCCGCTACAGGATATTGCTTTTTCGGTTCTCAGAAGGTTGCTTTCTTGGTGGCTATTACCTCTGTTCGGCGTGTCTCTGAGTTGGCGGCTCTGTCGATTCAGGCCCCTTACTTTGAGAGACACCAGGATAAGGTGGTTTTTTGTTTTAAGCCAGATTCCCTTCCTAAGGTGGTGTCTGCTTTCCACCTCAATCAGGATATTGTTCTCCCTTCCTTGTGTCCTAAGCCTAACAATGACAAGGAGAGGGTTCTGCACAATTTGGACATTGTTCGCTGTGTGAAGTACTATTTGGTGACTACTACTTCCTTCCGCAAGACGGGCGCTTTTTTCGTGGTGCCCTGCGGGCAAAGGAAAGGTTTGGCGCCTGCTAAGTCTACTATTAGCAAATGGATTCGTCAGGCCATTGTTGGGGCCTATTCTGCTAAGGGGAGGACTGCCCCTTTTAGGGTCACTGCGCACTCTACACGTGCGGTTGGTGCGTCCTGGGCTTTTCAGCACCAGGCTTCTGTTGAACAAGTTTGTAAGGCTGCTACTTGGTCTTCTGTTCATACTTTTTCCAAGTTTTACAAGGTTGATGTGCGGGCTTCAGCAGATGCTGTTTTTGGCCGCAAGGTTCTGCAAGCTGCAGTAGTTTGAGTTGGTACATTCTTTACTGTTTCTGGTTCCCACCCATGACGGACACTGATATTGGATGTCCCGCATGTCATGAAGACCGAAGTGGAGTGTATGGCACACTTAGAATAATACCGTTTTGTGAGTACTCACCTTTAAAACGTGTATTATGAGTGTGCCATACACTCCACTTCGCCCCACCCCTTTTTTTTAGGTATTCTGGGGCTTTTATATGGTGAACCATTGGTTTTGATTGTTAAGGTTATAATTGGTTCTTCCTGGTCCACTTACTGCTTTTATACACTGGGGAATTGGTGGGAGGTCCCAGGTATATATGGACCGGGAGGGGCTTTCTTTTTTTCTGGTCCCTTGTTGGGAGACGGTTACCACGGATGCAAGCCTGTCGGGCTGGGGAGGTTATTGGATAAATCATCAGTTCAGCGGGGTGTGGGGTCCTCAGGAGGCTCACACCCCCATCAATGTCTTGGAGCTCAGAGCCATCCGACTGGTTCTGGCTCAGCTGACCTCACATTTACAGGGTCTACCGGTTCAGGTTCGTCCAGACAACCGAACGGCGGTAGCTTACATAAATCACCAAGGAGGGACTCGCAGCAGGAGTGCCCTCAGGGAAGTCTCTCTGATCCTGCACTGGGCGAAGGGCAATGTTCCTTGCCTTTCGGCAGTCTACATTCCGGGAGTGGAGAACACGGAGGCAGATTCCCTGAGCAGGAGAGTGGTCTCTCAACCCCAAGGTTTTTCTGGATCTTTGCCGCAAGTGGGGGACTCCGGAGGTGGATCTCTTTGCCTCGAGGCACAATCACAAACCTCCGGCCTTTGTGTCTCTTTCTCAGGATCCTCTGTCTCTGGCAGTGGATGCCTTGTCCCTTGCTTGGAAGGATCTGGGTTTTCTGTACCTGTTTCCGCCCGTCTCCATGCTGGGCAAGGTAGTTCGCAAACTGGTTCTAGAAGGGGCACCAGCGATTCTGGTGGCTTCAAGGTGGCCAAGAAGGGTTTGGTACGCAGGCGTTGTAAGGCTGGCCGTAGATCAGTACCGGCTTCCCTTGTTGCCGCATCTGCTATCTCAGGGTCAACTACTTTACCCCAATTTACAAACGCTGGCTTTGACGGCTTGGCTGCTAAAACCTTAATTTTGAAACAGGAAGGTTTGTCTGAGGCTGTTGTTCAGACCCTGATTAGAGCTAGGTCCTCTTCTGGCATTTACTATAGGACTTGGAGGTCCTATATTGATTGGTGTGAGGCTAGGGCCTTGCCTTGCAGAGTGTTTTCGATACCCAGAATTTTGGAGTTTCTTCAGCATAATCTGGATCTTGGGTTCCAGCTTAGTACTTTGAAAGGACAGGTTTCTGCTCTGTCGGTTTTCTTCCAGAGGTCTTTTGCCTTACACCCGCTGGTTAAGACCTTTTTCCAAGGGGTCACGCATGTGCGGCCCCCTCGGAAGGCTGTGGTTCCTGTTTGGGATTTGAATTTGGTTCTTTCGGCTCTCCAGGGTCCTCCTTTTGAGCCGCTACAGGATATTGCTTTTTCGGTTCTCAGAAGGTTGCTTTCTTGGTGGCTATTACCTCTGTTCGGCGTGTCTCTGAGTTGGCGGCTCTGTCGATTCAGGCCCCTTACTTTGAGAGACACCAGGATAAGGTGGTTTTTTGTTTTAAGCCAGATTCCCTTCCTAAGGTGGTGTCTGCTTTCCACCTCAATCAGGATATTGTTCTCCCTTCCTTGTGTCCTAAGCCTAACAATGACAAGGAGAGGGTTCTGCACAATTTGGACATTGTTCGCTGTGTGAAGTACTATTTGGTGACTACTACTTCCTTCCGCAAGACGGGCGCTTTTTTCGTGGTGCCCTGCGGGCCCAGGAAATGTTTGGCGCCTGCTAAGTCTACTATTAGCAAATGGATTCGGCAGGCCATTGTTGGGGCCTATTCTGCTAAGGGGAGGACTGCCCCTTTTAGGGTCACTGCGCACTCTACTCGTGCGGTTGATGCGTCCTGGGCTTTTCAGCACCAGGCTTCTGTTGAACAAGTTTGTAAGGCTGCTACTTGGTCTTCTGTTCATACTTTTTCCAAGTTTTACAAGGTTGATGTGCGGGCTTCAGCAGATGCTGTTTTTGGCCGCAAGGTTCTGCAAGCTGCAGTAGTTTGAGTTGGTACATTCTTTACTGTTTCTGGTTCCCACCCATGACGGACACTGCTATTGGATGTCCCGCATGTCATGAAGACCGAAGTGGAGTGTATGGCACACTTAGAATAATACCGTTTTGTGAGTACTCACCTTTAAAACGGGTACTGTGAGTGTGCCATACACTGCACTTCGCCCCACCCCTTTTTTTTTAGGTATTCTGGGGCTTTTATATGGTGAACCATTGGTTTTGATTGCTAAGGTTATAATTGGTTCTTCCTGGTCCACTTACTGCTTTTATACACTGGGGAATTGGTGAGAGGTCCCAGGTATATATGGACCGGGAGGGGCTTTCTTTTTTGCATATTCATCTCTGCAGAAGTTCGCCCTCTACTGGAGATTACCCACATGTCATGAAGATCGAAGTGGACTGTATGGCACACTCATAATACCCGTTTTAAAGGTGAGTACTCACAAAACGGTATTATCTCTAAAGGTACCACAACGGCACAATGTAGGAAGGGCCAGACTGGCCCACCGGAGCTCCAAAGGGTCCCATGGTGGGCCAAAGGGGCTGCCACGGGGCAACCATCAGGTAGGTACAGGTGATCCAAAACAAACGCAGTGATTCTGTAATTTTCTTAGTGAGTAGTTTATTTAAAGAGGACCAAAACACTCTGAACTTGTGAAATAAATTTGGCCAAAGCCCCTGCCAATACTCCACTTCTAGAAATGGATATTTTTGAATCGTCCTGAAACACTTTTATTTTTGCTGTCCCTCTCTGTAAGATGACAGAGGATCAGTCATTGCATAGGTGCAGCAATGACATCATTGCCACACACAACAGTGGCAATGAATGAAGAAGGCGGAGCTTTACAGCTAAAACAGGCGCCATTATCTGGGATTAGAGTGAAGCAGGAGCAGTAAAGATAGGCAGAAGGTGCTCCTCATGGGGGAGCAATTCAGGGGATGCTAGTTAAAAATGTGGGTTTTGGTACGCTTTTCCGCGGAAAAAAACCCAGGATTTTGACTCTCCCGGGTTGTGTTCCTTGTCCCAGGGGCATCCTGATTTGGATAACCCCCCCCCCCCAAGTTTCTCAGTAAATCTTACCTGACCATTGATCCAACTATCATCCAATCACAGAATTATGTGCATATCAATGATCAGCAATATGGCCCTGTTTAGGCGAGACCGGGCATGGCATTGTCAGGTAACGGGGCATGGTGGCACAGTGCTGTGTGGGAGCGCACCATCCTGCATTGCTGCATTGCTCTCATGGCATTGTCAGGTAACGGGGCCCAGCATGGCGGCACAGTGCTGTGTGGGAGCGCACCATCCTGCATTGCTCTCATGGCATTGTCAGGTAACGGGGCCCAGCATGGCGGCACAGTGCTGTGTGGGAGCGCACCATCCTGCATTGCTCTCATGGCATTGTCAGGTAACGGGACCTCCATGGCGGCACAGTGCAGTGTGGGAACGCACCATCCTGCATTGCTCTCATGGCTTTGTCAGGTAACGGGGCCCGGCATGGCGGCACAGTGCTGTGTGGGAGCGCACAATCCTGCATTGCTCTCATGGCATTGTCAGGTAACGGGGCCCGGCATGGCGGCACAGTGCTGTGTGGGAGCGCACAATCCTGCATTGCTCTCATGGCATTGTCAGGTAACGGGGCCCGGCATGGCGGCACAGTGCTGTGTGGGAGCGCACCATCCTGCATTGCTCTCATGGCATTGTCAGGTAACGGGGCCCGGCATGGCGGCACAGTGCTGCGTGGGAGCGCACCATCCTGCATTGCTCTCATGGCATTGTCAGGTAACGGGACCTCCATGGCGGCACAGTGCTGTGTGGGAGCGCACCATCCTGCATTGCTCTCATGGCATTGTCAGGTAACGGGGCCCGGCATGGCGGCACAGTGCTGTGTGGGAGCGCACCATCCTGCATTGCTCTCATGGCATTGTCAGGTAACGGGGCCCAGCATGGCGGCATAGTGCTGTGTGGGAGCGCACCATCCTGCATTGCTCTCATGGCATTGTCAGGTAACGGGGCCCGGCATGGCGGCACAGTGCTGTGTGGGAGCGCACCATCCTGCATTGCTCTCATGGCATTGTCAGGTAACGGGGCCCAGCATGGCGGCATAGTGCTGTGTGGGAGCGCACCATCCTGCATTGCTCTCATGGCATTGTCAGGTAACGGGGCCCGGCATGGCGGCACAGTGCTGTGTGGGAGCGCACCATCCTGCATTGCTCTCATGGCATTGTCAGGTAACAGGGCCCGGCATGGCGGCACAGTGCTGCGTGGGAGCACACCATCCTGCATTGCTCTCATGGCATTGTCAGGTAACGGGACCTCCATGGCGGCACAGTGCTGTGTGGGAGCGCACCATCCTGCATTGCTCTCATGGCATTGTCAGGTAACGGGGCCCGGCATGGCGGCACAGTGCTGTGTGGGAGCGCACCATCCTGCATTGCTCTCATGGCATTGTCAGGTAACGGGGCCCAGCATGGCGGCATAGTGCTGTGTGGGAGCGCACCATCCTGCATTGCTCTCATAGCATTGTCAGGTAACGGGGCCCGGCATGGCGGCACAGTGCTGTGTGGGAGCGCACCATCCTGCATTGCTCTCATGGCTTTGTCAGGTAACGGGACCCGGCATGGCGACACAGTGCTGTGTGGGAGCGCACCATCCTGCATTGCTCTCATGGCATTGTCAGGTAACGGGGCCCGGCATGGCGGCACAGTGCAGTGTGGGAGCGCACCATCCTGCATTGCTCTCATGGCTTTGTCAGGTAACGGGGCCCGGCATGGCGGCACAGTGCTGTGTGGGACCGCACCATCCTGCATTGCTCTCATGGCATTGTCAGGTAACGGGGCCCGGCATGGCGGCACAGTGCTGTGTGGGAGCGCACCATCCTGCATTGCTCTCATGGCATTGTCAGGTAACGGGGCCCGGCATGGCGGCACAGTGCTGTGTGGGAGCGCACCATCCTGCATTGCTCTCATGGCATTGTCAGGTAACGGGACCTCCATGGCGGCACAGTGCTGTGTGGGAGCGCACCATCCTGCATTGCTCTCATGGCATTGTCAGGTAACGGGGCCCAGCATGGCAGCACAGTGCTGTGTGGGAGCGCACCATCCTGCATTGCTCTCATGGCATTGTCAGGTAACAGGACCCGGCATGGCGGCACAGTGCTGTGTGGGAGCGCACCATCCTGCATTGCTCTCATGGCATTGTCAGGTAACGGGGCCCGGCATGGCGGCACAGTGCTGCGTGGGAGCGCACCATCCTGCATTGCTCTCATGGCATTGTCAGGTAACGGGACCTCCATGGCGGCACAGTGCTGTGTGGGAGCGCACCATCCTGCATTGCTCTCATGGCATTGTCAGGTAACGGGGCCCGGCATGGCGGCACAGTGCTGTGTGGGAGCGCACCATCCTGCATTGCTCTCATGGCATTGTCAGGTAACGGGGCCCAGCATGGCGGCATAGTGCTGTGTGGGAGCGCACCATCCTGCATTGCTCTCATGGCATTGTCAGGTAACGGGGCCCGGCATGGCGGCACAGTGCTGTGTGGGAGCGCACCATCCTGCATTGCTCTCATGGCATTGTCAGGTAACGGGGCCCAGCATGGCGGCATAGTGCTGTGTGGGAGCGCACCATCCTGCATTGCTCTCATGGCATTGTCAGGTAACGGGGCCCGGCATGGCGGCACAGTGCTGTGTGGGAGCGCACCATCCTGCATTGCTCTCATGGCATTGTCAGGTAACAGGGCCCGGCATGGCGGCACAGTGCTGCGTGGGAGCACACCATCCTGCATTGCTCTCATGGCATTGTCAGGTAACGGGACCTCCATGGCGGCACAGTGCTGTGTGGGAGCGCACCATCCTGCATTGCTCTCATGGCATTGTCAGGTAACGGGGCCCGGCATGGCGGCACAGTGCTGTGTGGGAGCGCACCATCCTGCATTGCTCTCATGGCATTGTCAGGTAACGGGGCCCAGCATGGCGGCATAGTGCTGTGTGGGAGCGCACCATCCTGCATTGCTCTCATAGCATTGTCAGGTAACGGGGCCCGGCATGGCGGCACAGTGCTGTGTGGGAGCGCACCATCCTGCATTGCTCTCATGGCTTTGTCAGGTAACGGGACCCGGCATGGCGACACAGTGCTGTGTGGGAGCGCACCATCCTGCATTGCTCTCATGGCATTGTCAGGTAACGGGGCCCGGCATGGCGGCACAGTGCAGTGTGGGAGCGCACCATCCTGTATTGCTCTCATGGCTTTGTCAGGTAACGGGGCCCGGCATGGCGGCACAGTGCTGTGTGGGACCGCACCATCCTGCATTGCTCTCATGGCATTGTCAGGTAACGGGGCCCGGCATGGCGGCACAGTGCTGTGTGGGAGCGCACCATCCTGCATTGCTCTCATGGCATTGTCAGGTAACGGGGCCCGGCATGGCGGCACAGTGCTGTGTGGGAGCGCACCATCCTGCATTGCTCTCATGGCATTGTCAGGTAACGGGACCTCCATGGCGGCACAGTGCTGTGTGGGAGCGCACCATCCTGCATTGCTCTCATGGCATTGTCAGGTAACGGGGCCCGGCATGGCGGCACAGTGCTGTGTGGGAGCGCACCATCCTGCATTGCTCTCATGGCATTGTCAGGTAACAGGACCCGGCATGGCGGCACAGTGCTGTGTGGGAGTGCACCATCCTGCATTGCTCTCATGGCATTGTCAGGTAACAGGGCCCGGCATGGCGGCACAGTGCTGTGTGGGAGCGCACCATCCTGCATTGCTCTCATGGCATTGTCAGGTAACAGGACCCGGCATGGCGGCACAGTGCTGTGTGGGAGCGCACCATCCTGCATTGCTCTCATGGCATTGTCAGGTAACAGGACCCGGCATGGCGGCACAGTGCTGTGTGGGAGCGCACCATCCTGCATTGCTCTCATGGCATTGTCAGGTAATGGGGCCCGGCATGGCGGCACAGTGCTGTGTGGGAGCGCACCATCCTGCATTGCTCTCATGGCATTGTCAGGTAATGGGGCCCGGCATGGCGGCACAGTGCAGTGGGAGAGACGCAGCTGCTTTTGTATTGGGTTACAGGTCCCCTGGCTGCATCCTTCGCTCTCCTGCCATCTGCCATTAAACACCTGAGATCGCTTGTACCTCCTTCTCACCTGAGATAAACAAAGCGTCACACTGACATATTCCCCGACGGTCTCTCCGGGATCTTCCCCCAACCGGGAATGGGAATATTAATATCAGCGACACCTGTGTGACACATCAGCCCTCATCTCATGTCCTAATGAAATAAAAAAAAGTGTATCACCTGGGCAGTGTCGGACTGGGATCTCTGGAACCCGCCGGGAGAACTAACTCAGCGGAAGGGGGGGGGTATGTTACATTTGCTAGTATCACTGTCTTATATTCAGGGCCCATGTGCAGGAACATTATGGAGGGGGGGGGGGGGGTGGCAGCTCCGTGACTGATGGTGGCGGACTGCAATTGCAACTGTTCCTCTGACCAGACTGTCCTATGCTTAGGGTCCATCACTGATACCCAAATCACTGGCTGATCCTTGGACAACACTTAGGCCCTTATTTATGAAGGAATAGCGACAGGTAGCGACTGGTGAGCGACCGGTAATGACGGGCAGCGCCACGAGAACGCCGGCTCCTCACCACAATCACACATTTATCAAGCCAATCCTGCTTAGCGACTGAGATAGCGCCATATAGCGACTCATTCATCATTATTCCAGCCTCAGCCCACAGCGCCAGCGTCCGACCTTGAACAGCGACAGGTATGACCTCTCGCTACCTGGCGCTCTCCAATGCATTTCAATGGAACAATCTTTAAATATTCATAATTAATTGTTATTAATGTTTTTTTTTTTTTTTTTTTAAATGTGAAAAATTCTGTGACCACTTCGGCCATTTTAAATAATTTTTTTAAGGTAAAAAAAATAAAAAATAACCCATCGCCGCCAGCGCTCTGGGGTTTAAACATGCATTTCACAGCGCGAGAATTTTTTTAGCTTGATTTTTTAATGAATATGGTGGGAGCTGGTCGCTATGGCCAGTCGCTATCATGCGCTCCCATACAGCGCGGAACCTGTCAAATAGCGACTCCTCACCCAATATTCAACATTACGGCAAACCGACTGAGTCGCTATCAACTACCGAACAATGGCCAAGCACAGCGACTACTAGCGGGCGCTCTGAAAATGCCGCTACAGTCGCTCAACTGTCGCTACCTGCCGCTATTAATGAATCGGACTCTTAGTCCTGAAGCTGAGCGCGGAGTCCTCTGACCTGTGGGGCCACCAGCAGGTTCCACCTGTGCAGCAGGACCATCATAATATACTGACCCACAAGTTCACCTGTATTGTCAGCTGATGTGGAGGAATGTGGCGGGGCAGCACGGCGGCTATTGTAGGGGCAGATAGAAGGTGACACTTGGGATCACATGCTTCACATATCTGCCCCCAGCGCACAACATTTCTCCCGCTGATGATGAATGACGGAACTTTCAGGTTCTGTTGTTTTCCTCGCTCGCAATGCTCCGCATCCTTGTTTACACGCTTGTCACAGGGGCCCCGGGGCCATCAGCTGATGCTGTTTTGCTTTTACTAGAAGGGCTTATTTACTAAACTACGGCGAGCCACCCAAGTCACCTTCTCACATTCAGGGCCGGCGCAAGGTGTGCCATCGCACAGGGCGCCATGGTCAGGGGCAGGGCAGGATTATAAGGGTGGCACAAGGGGCTCAAGCCCACCACTTGCCCTGCAAAGGGGGCCTCCACCAACCTTTGGGTTATGGTCTGGTCCAGGAGGCTTTTCAGTCTTTGGTCTGATGGGCCGCAGAGCCAGCAACAAAGCAATCAGCGGCAGTGGGGCCTTTTTTGTTTGTTCAGACCTGCAGCCAAAGCCGCCACAGGGCAGGACAGAGAGTCTAGAGCTGCAAAGCCGCCGCCAGCAACGCTACTGTGCTGGGTGCAGAGCTGTCACTGCACATAAGCCACCAAGCACAGCCACTGGCAGCTCAATGCAGGGAACCAGCCGGGCGACTACACTACCCCCCACCCAGAATGGCAAAGCAGCAGCACCCGCACAAGGGGGGCACAAGGGACTCCATCTGACCTTCCAGTAAGTAGGCGGGTGCCAGACAACCACCAATCAGTTACTTGGCTGGACTATTATTTTATACTGAATCTGGGGCCTCCACCACACTAAATCCGGCTTTGGTAGGGGGGGGGGGGGGCACCAGACAGCTGTCCCCACCAAATCAAAGCCCTGACTTGCTTATCCTCCACCACAGTGTCAATTGGAGCTGCTGGAGGTACACACTTGGTGGGGTCAGAAGGAATGGATACCATGCTCACCTCTGTTCTGGTCTTTAAAGCGGACCTTCACTCTGAATAAGAGCCTATCTTATATGTTTCCCACACCCTGTACATACAGATTGCTCACATTAATCCGGACCTTAACCCTGAATAAGAGCCTATCTTATATGTTTCCCCCACCTTGTACATATAGATTGCCCACATTAATCCAGACCCTCACCCTGAATAAGAGTCTATCTTATATGTTTCCCACACCCTGTACATACAGATTGCCCACATTAATCCGGTCCTTAACCCTGAATAAGAGCCTATCTTATATGTTGCCCCCACCCTGTATATACAGATTGCCCACATTAATCCAGACCTTCACCCTGAATAAGAGCCTATCTTATATGTTTCCCACACCCTGTACATACAGATTGCTCACATTAATCCGGACCTTCACCCTGAATAAGAGCCTATCTTATATGTTTCCCCCACCCTGTACATACAGATTGCTCACATTAATCCGGACCTTCACCCTGAATAAGAGCCTATCTTATATGTTTCCCCCACCCTGTACATACAGATTGCTCACACTAATCTGGACCTTCACCCTGAATAAGAGCCTATCTTATATGTTTCCCACACCCTGTACATACAGATTGCCCACATTAATCCGGTCCTTCACCCTGAATAAGAGCCTATCTTATATGTTTCCCACACCCTGTACATACAGATTGCTCACACTAATCCGGACCTTCACCCTGAATAAGAGCCTATCTTATATGTTTCCCACACCCTGTACATACAGATTGCTCACATTAATCCGGACCTTCACCCTGAATAAGAGTCTATCTTATATGTTTCCCACACCCTGTACATACAGATTGCCCACATTAATCCGGACCCTCACTCTGAATAAGAGTCTATCTTATATATTTCCCACACCCTGTACATACAGATTGCTCACATTAATCCGGACCTTCACCCTGAATAAGAGTCTATCTTATATGTTTCCCACACCCTGTACATACAGATTGCCCACATTAATCCGGACCCTCACTCTGAATAAGAGTCTATCTTATATATTTCCCACACCCTGTACATACAGATTGCCCACATTAATCCGGACCCTCACTCTGAATAAGAGTCTATCTTATATGTTTCCCACACCCTGTACATGCAGATTGCTCACATTAAAAATCATCCTACCTGCATCTACTGCATGTTATGAGCCTTTAAACACCCAAGATGGCGGCTCATGGAACATCAGGTAGCCTGCAAACAGGAAGTGCCTTCTGATTATGCCACTCGGCATTCTGGGACTGCTGACCTTTTCCTGACCACAGCTCTGCTCTGTTTGTGCAAAGCTCAGCTATAACCCGCCCCCCTGTAATTTATCCCGCTCTCCTGTGATGCTTCTGAGTCAAGATGGCGGCGCCCATATCCTAAAGTCCTGAACAGAGTTGCAGCCCAGTGGGGGAAAGAATAATAAGTAAGTGACTAAAAACTTAAAATATATTAACTTTAGATGCTGAGGAAACGTTTTTTAAGGGTTTGGGCTTTTCATTAAATCCTGGTGAAGGTCCGGTTTGAGTAGCGTCAGAACAACTTTAAAGGCCTATTTAGGGCTGAAGACTTCTTTCCTCATCCAGCCTGACTGAGCCCTGGAGGTTATAGCGCCGCATTCAGCCATGATTGTGACACAGATTTTTTTTTTTTAAATTAAAAAAATATATATATATTAAAAAATAATTATTAATTAAAATACATTCTGCCATTGAAATGCATTGAAGAGCGCCAGGTAGCGAGAGGTCATACCTGTCGCTGTTCAAGGATGTTCGCTGGCGCTGTGGGATGAGGCTGGGATAATGATGAATGAGTTGCTAGGTGGCGCTATCTCAGTCGCTAAGCAGTATCGGCTTGATAAATGTGTGATTGTGGAGGGGAGCTGGCGTTCTAGTTGCGGTACCTGGCTTTCCTGGCCGGCTCCCCAGTCGCTTCCTGTCGCTATCTGTCGCTATTCCTTGATAAATAAGGCCCTTAATGAATACACGATAGGAGTGCAGCAGCCGTCGATTCGTTCGCCAAAAATGACAGGCACCCCCACGCCTCACCCACCACCACCAGAATGTATTTGAAATTAGCGGCCGATGAGGAGCCCATGGAGCCCAGGCGGGTGGGTGAGGAGTGGGGGGGGGGGGGCAGAGGAGGGTCCCCAATGCAGAGTGCAGTAGCAGGAAGCGGTTGTACAAGTAACCCCCAAATTAGAGATGGGCGAACCCCCCAAAGTTCGGGTTCAGTAAGTTCAGAAAGTTCAGCAAGTTCAGATGGGTCACAAACTTTGGAACCCAAAAATTACAGGCTAGCACAAAGTCCAGCACCCCAAAAGATCTTCTAGTTCTAGGTGGTGTGCTGGGCTTTGTGCTACTTCGTATCTGCGGTGTTTCTGCTGACCGTGCACCCACACCTATACGGACTTAATGAATACGCGATAGTGCGGCAGCCATCGATTCGTTCGCCAAAAATGACACAGGCACCCCCACGCCTCACCCACCACCACCAGAATGTATTTGAAATTAGCGGCCGATGAGGAGCCCAGGCGGGTGGGTGAGGAGTGGGAAGGGGGGCAGAGGAAGGGCTGTACAAGTAACCCCCAAATTAGAGATGGGCGAACCCCCCAAAGTTCGGGTTCAGAAAGTTCAGATGGCCAACGGCTCCTATAAGTGAGGACGTTTCTAGTGCCAGCAATAGGAGTGTCCTCAACCACGGGAGCCAGCGGCCATCTTTTTGTAGCCGCAGCTGGGGCTGGTTTGAAACCCAGACAGAATATAGACGGGGCTCAGGTGAGTTACAGCAACCTCAGGTGAAGCAGGTGGAGGGGGAGACCATCAACCAGCTTTTCCGTGTTCAGGCCGGACGCTGAACTTCTGGTTGAACCCGAACTCGCAAAGTTGGATACTAAATGCGCCATCTTGGGTCATACAGTAACAAAGATGTCAAGCAGAGTCAAGTCTGACTGTAATGGTAAGTACAAAACACCACAAAGAGGGGGCGCACCACCTAATCCATACAATGTGCTACGCTAAATGTAAACAACTCAAGTCAAAAGAGGGACAGTGGATAATTTATCCACGTTCACCCCAACAGAAGGAGCACCAATCAATATAAACAATAAGACATTTTTTACATGTATTTATTAAACAGAAAATGGATACACACAAGACAATCGCTCTATACAAGACATAATAAAAACAAATTCAATATCCCCGAATACATCCAGCGCTGCCAAAAAAGGACAGACAATTATATCTGGGAATCTATACATGTGTGAAGAACCCCCAACAATGCATGCAGGAGCAAGGGGGGTAAGCTCAATAAATAATATTTTTGTGCCGACACATAACTACCCAAACGTTACTATAAACCAGTAAATGCCAATCCTATCAGATAAAGTGAATATGCACATTTGAATGTATACACTGCTTTTGTAATTGATAATTTTTTTTTACTGATTTAGGCCCTTATTTAAGAAGAGGTAGCGACTGGTGAACGCCGGACACGGCACGCAATGACACATTTATCAAGCAGAATCTGTTTAGCGACTGGGATAGCGCCATGTAGCGTCTGATTCATCATTTTCACAGCCTCAGCGAACAGCGCCGGCGTTCAGCCTTGCACAGCACCATTTATGACCTCTCGCTACCTGTCGCTCTCCCATACATTTCAATGGACGAACTATTTCTTCTCTTTAAAGTGGTCCAACACTGTGTGAAACCCCCCAGAAAGCCCCAAAAATTCACCTGTCCCCGCTCCCACGTGACCGCTGCAGCCAATCCCCGCTGACGGACAAGCGAGGTCCGTTGCCGGACAAGCGAGCGAGCCCGCCGCCGCCGCCTCCCGCGCGTCACTCTTACAGGGAGCGCTCCCGCGCCGGCCATTCACAAACGGCCGGTGCAGGTGCGCGCCCTGCTAGAGGGATGGATCGAGGAGCAGGTAGGGATTTCGGGGCATTCTGGGGGGTTTCACACAGCGGGGCACCCCGATGCTGATCGGCCCGGGAATCTTATAATTTTCTGAAAAAAATCGTTTCAACCCGAATTTTTTTTGCGATGAATTGCTATTAAAAACGGCTATTTCTGAGCCTCCTAGAGCCTCAATAGGGTTGTAAACCATTCTGCCTTGCTGTAACACGCATAGGACGCGTGCTGGGTTACTGAAATAATACTGTAAATAATTATCACATGCAGATCAGAGGCATCGCAAATAGAATCGCAGAGAATTGCAGAGAGTTGAAGTGGCATCTCTATGAGGGGCCCCTATAGTACCTGAAAAACACACCCTGGAGCTGGCAGCAGCAGGAGGCCAAAAATGTGCTAAAATGTGCTGAATCACACCCTTGCAAGCAGCAGCAGCAGGAGCCCAAACATTGCGTGAAAGAGACATTGGAGTTGGCAACTACCCTGCGGCCTAGTGTTTTGGCAGCAGACCAAAAAACAATTCAAAATGCGATAGCTTGATTAAGCTGAGGATGAACAAGCGTATTTAGTATAACAGATAGGGTCCTACGTGCAGGTTTGGGATACCCTGCGGCCTAGTGTTTTGGCAGCAGACCAAAAACCAATTCAAAATGCGATAGCTTGATTAAGCTGAGGATGAACAAGGGTATTTAGTATAACAGATAGGGTGCTATGTGCAGGTTTGGGATACCCTGCGGCCTGGTGTTTTTTTTAAAAGCAGGACAAAAACAATTCAAAATGCAATAGCTTGATTAAGCTGAGGATGAACAAGGGTATTTAGTATAACAGATAGGGTGCTATGTGCAGGTTTGGGATACCCTGAGGCCTAGTGTTTTGGCAGCAGGACAAAAACCAATTCAAAATGCAATAGCTTGATTAAGCTGAGGATGAACAAGCGTATTTAGTATAACAGATAGGGTGCTACGTGCAGGTTTGGGATACCCTGCGGTCTAGTGTTTTGGCAGCAGGACAAAAACCAATTCAAAATGCAATAGCTTGATTAAGCTGAGGATGAACAACGCTTATTTAGTATAACAGATAGGGTGACATGTGCTGGTTTGGGATGCCCATGTGGGCTGGTTTATTTAAACCAGACAAAAACCAATTCAAAATGCAATAGCTTAATTAAAATGAGGCTGAACAACGCTTATTTAGTACAACAGATAGGGTGCTACATGCAGGTTTGGGATACCCTGCGGCCTAGTGTTTTGGGAGCAGACCAAAAACCAATTCAAAATGCGATAGCTTGATTAAGCTGAGGATGAACAAGCGTATTTAGTATAACAGATAGGGTGCTACGTGCAGGTTTGGGATACCCTGCGGCCTAGTGTTTTGGCAGCAGACCAAAAACCAATTCAAAATGCGATAGCTTGATAAAGCTGAGGATGAACAAGCGTATTTAGTATAACAGATAGGGTGACATGTTCTGGTTTGGGATGCCCATGTGGGCTGGTGTATTTAACATAGACATAGAAACATAGAAGGTTGACGGCAGAAGGAGACCATACGGTCCATCTAGTCTGACCTTATGTGTATACTGTATGTTCTCTTTATCTTAGGATAGATGGGATGCACAGTGGCAAGGCAGGTTTACAGCACAAAGAACTGAAATTGAATTGAAAACTGATCTGGCTAATGAAAATAAAAAAAAAAAATTTTCCCTGTCACTTCAATGCTGTCCCTGTCTGGATGGTTCCGGTTTTTCCCTATCTTTCACTATCTTTCCCTGGCTCTGTCTACCTCTCTTTCTGCCTCTCTGTCGGTCTCTCTGACTCTCCCTGCCTCTATCTAACTCTGTCCCTGTGTGTAACAAGCTGTGCTCTGGCCGCAATAGAACGCTGAACTGCGCACAAGGAAGATGGCCGCCGTTTATATAGCACGGTGACGTCACCGGGCTTCCTGGCTGCTGATAGGCTGCATGTGACTTTCCCATGATACCTTGCCCCAGGGAACATGTCTGGACAAGTGCTTCCACCATTTTACAATGGCTGTAATTGAAATAAATGGAGTTTAAAGGAAAACTTTGATTGATCGAATTGCAGGGAAATTCGGATTCGTTCAGAATCCAATTTTTCCTGAAATTCGGAACGGGTTCGTCCGAATCGATTCGCTCATCCCTAGAAATGACATTACAGGTCGGCCATTAAAGTGTTCATGTTACAATGTTGCTACAATGTAATTCCATATGTTTTCGCTTTGTTACTAGTGGATAGATGCTGAAAAACAGACTTTAAACACACAGCCTCCTGCGCTCTGGGCTTCAGAGAAGCATTTTTCAGCGCCAGAGATTTGTGAGGCTGTTTTTTTTGCTGAATATGGTGTGAGTCGGACGCTAACATGCGTTCCCATACAGCGCTGTACTGGTCAAATAGCGACTCCTCACAATGTATTCAACATTACTGAACAACGACTGAGTCGCTATGAAGTAGTGACCCACGGCCGAGCACAGCGACTACTAGCGGGCGCTCTGAAAATGCCTGCTACAGACGCTCATCTGTCGCTACCTGGCGTTAGTGATGAATCAGCCTGCCCAATGAATAGTATGTCCTTTTCTAATATTAATTGTATTCTATGAAATTGATGGCATGAATTGCTGCACTGGTCACTTTATCTGATAGGATTGGCATTTATTGGTTTATAGTAACGTTTGGGTAGTTATGTGCCGGCACAAAAATATGATTTATTGAGCTTACCCCCCCTTGCTCCTGCATGCATTGTTGGGGGTTCCTCACACATGTATAGATTCCCAGATATAAGTGTCTGTCCTTTTTTTGGCAGCGCTGGATGTATTCGGGGATATTTTGCAGTTGTTTTTATTATGTCTTGTATAGCGTGATTGTCTTGTGTGTATCCATTTTCTGATAAGCAAACAAAATCGGTGGTACCAGTAAACCACCCAAAGGGAACAAGTACTTAAGGGCACCAGCTATCTGCTAACCATAAAAAACACTAATAATTCATCAAAAATAGATTTATTAATCCATAACTGTATAAAACATCAACATACAACATACAAAACAATCACCTACATTTAAAATCCACAAACATATAATTATCATCCAGCAGGAGTGGCCCTATAGAAATGCTACCTACCTAAACAATATATATACAAAATGAAAAGAAATCTCTAGAAAATTCATCATGTCCTTGAAACCAAAGTGCTATAGTGCAATGGAAGATAAAGTGCTGAGTGCTAAGTAAATATGTGCACTATGTGTACAAATATAATGCCAGGCCGACAAGACCGACCTGCACCTCAGTGTGATAAGCTTTCTCACCCCTGCTGGAAGGATCCTCACCCACGCGTTCCGTGCCCACCTGGCACTTTCTCAAGGTGCTACTGTCTGCTGTCCTCACACATCTTTAAATAGGGCATCTAATATTAATTGTATTCTATGAAATTGATGGCATGAATTGCTGCACTGGTCACTTTATCTGATAGGATTGCCATTTATTGGTTTATAGTAACGTTTGGGTAGTTATGTGTCGGCACAAAAATATTATTTATTGAGCTTACCCCCCCCCCCCTTGCTCCTGCATGCATTGTTGGGGGTTCCTCACACATGTATAGATTCCCAGATATAATTGTCTGTCCTTTTTTGGCAGCGCTGGATGTATTTGGGGATATTTTGCAGTTGTTTTTATTATGTCTTGTATAGCGTGATTGTCTTGTGTGTATCCATTTTCTGTTTAATAAATACAAGCACGCATGGTGCTGCCTATCTATCTTGTACTAAAAAATGTCTTATTGTTTATATTGATTGGTGCTCCTTCTGTTGGGGTGGACCTGGATAAATTATCCACTGTCCCTCTTTTGACTTGAGTTGTTTACATTTACTTTATTATTTTACTATATTAATGACTTAATTAATATTAATTAATATTATTTTAATTATTATTTTAATGTGTATCCATTTTCTGTTTAATAAATACATGTAAAAAATGTCTTATTGTTTATATTGATTGGTGCTCCTTCTCCACTCCTTTATCCACTGTCCCTCTTGTGATTTGAGTAAGTACAAAACAAGGAGAATTCTGAAGATCTTCTTCTATAGTAGGTATTTTTTTTATGTGCCTGGCCATGTGAGCCCAGGATTCCAGTTGCTCCACTTGGGTTTTTGACACTGGCACCAACAACATATCATGGCCTCTACGAAGAACTGTGGTCTTCACCAGTTAAACCCCTGAAGGCCGGCCTAAGCAGGACTCATGGACCAAGCCAAGTCCAAGCAAGAAGTCAGTAAAGCCAGGTTGTAACACAAGCCGGAATTCAGCCAACCTGGGTCATAGCAAAGATGGTGAGCAGAAGAAGTCTTTCCTATCAAACTGTAACGGGAAGGGCAAAACAGGACCTTTCACCTATCCTAGGCACTCTTTAAACTGGACCTTCACCCTGAATAAGAGTCTATCTTATATGTTTCTTCCACCCTGTACATACAGATTGCTCACAGTAATCCAGACCCTCACCCTGAATAAGAGCCTCTCTTATATGTTTCCCACACCCTGTACATACAGATTGCTCACATTAATCCGGACCTTCACCCTGAATAAGAGCCTATCTTATATGTTTCCCCCACCTGGTACATACAGATTGCTCACATTAATCCGGACCTTCACCCTGAATAAGAGCCTATCTTATATGTTCCCCCCACCCTGTACATACAGACTGCTCAAAGTAATCCGGACCTTCACCCTGAATAAGAGCCTATCTTATATGTTTCCCACACCCTGTACATACAGATTGCCCACATTAATCCGGACCTTCCCCCTGAATAAGAGTCTATCTTATATGTTTCCCACACCCTGTACATACAGATTGCCCACATTAATCCGGACCTTCCCCCTGAATAAGAGTCTATCTTATATGTTTCCCACACCCTGTACATACAGATTGCCCACATTAATCCAGACCCTCACCCTGAATAAGAGCCTATCTTATATGTTTCCCACACCCTGTACATACAGATTGCTCACATAAAAAAATATCCTATCTGCATCTACTGCGTTTTCTGAGCCTTTAAACATCCTTTAAACCTCCTCATGGAGTCTCAGGCTGCCTGCAGACAGGAAGTGCCTTCTGACTGTGCCGCTCTGCATTCTGGGATTGTTGACCCAGCACTGCCCTGTCTGTGTAAAGTACAGCTATAACCCCGTCCCCCTGCACTCCTAACTATGTGATGCTTCTGAAGCAAGATGGAGGCGCCTGTATCCTAGAGTCCTGAATAGAGTTGCAGCCCAGTGGGGGAAAGAATAATAAGTAAGCGACTAAAAACTTAAAATATATTAATTTTAGATGCTGGGGAATCATTATTTAAGGGTTTGGGCTTTTTATTAAATGATGCTGAAGGGCCGGTTTAATGAGTCTGGTCATGTAGGTCTGTCTATGGGATTAGCAGGGGGACTGCAGAAAGAGAACAAGGGACCCGCTGGTAGATAGCGTCACTACCAGTAAACGTGACAGGTTAATATGGCCGACGGGATTAGCTGAACAGCCTCCAACAATAAACAGGGATTTGCAGCCTCATTCAGCGGTGTCGTAAACCTTTCAATTCCTCCCGTTAAAAAGAAGGACCTTTGACACCAAAAGTAGAACGCCACATCCAAAGCTTGGCTTTTGATACTAAATATTAAAATAAAAATAAATTTATATATATGTTGTTAAATATATATATATATATATATATATATATATATATATATATATATCTATATATATATATATATATCATAACCAATGTATAAATAACTTGCCACTATTTAAGGGATTTCCCCATGGTTATGCTCATTTGCATAAATCTCTTAAAGAGAGAAGTTAGCGCCTTATTCTTGAAGGGATAGCGCCAGGTAGTGCCTTGTAAGCGGCAGGTAGTGGCAGGTGAACGCCGGCCACAGCACGCAATACCGCATTTATGAAGGCGATTCTGGTGAGCGACTGGAACAACGCTATGTAGCGCCCGATTCATCATTATCCCAGGCTCAGCGTACAGCGCCACGTCTTACCTCTCACTACCTGGCGCTCTCCTATACATTTCTATGGACGATCCTTATAATCCCTTTCCTGATCCCAATTATTTTATTTTTTTTTTAATAAAAACTCAAACCTTTCAGACATGTATCCTGGCCTAGAAAATGACATTTTTGAAAACTTTTTGTATTAATAATATTTTTATGCAGAATTGACCTTACATGTCTGGTATTAAAGTGTTCATGTTACAATGTAATAACAATGTCATTCCATGTGTTTTCGCTATGTTACTAGCGGATACATGTTCAAAAACAGACTCTAATCACACAGCTTGTGGCGCTGTGGGCTACAGCGATCCGATTTTGAGCGCTGGGACTGTTTGAGGCTGTTTTTGATGAATGTGGTATGAGTCGGTCGCACTGAGCTGGCGCTACCATTCGCTCACATACAGTGTAGTACTGCGACTCACATAACGTATTCAACAATGCCGGCCAGCGTTCTGAAACAACGAACCATGGCCGAGCACAGCGACTACTAGCGTTCGCTATGAAATCCTCGCTACAGACGCTTATCTGTCGCTACCTGGCGTTAGTAATGAATCAGTCTGCTCATCTTAAATTAATATATATATATATATATTAATTTATAAATAACTTGCATCTATTTAAAAGATTTACCCCAGGGTTCTGCTCATTTGGGATGCCCTTCAGTGTGAAATTCTCAGGTTCTCCCATCTATTGGATCTGGACCTCCACTTGGCACAGAGTTGCCAGGAAGGGTTTAAAACATTTTAAAGAGAAATGGGATTTTGCCTATCCTCATTTTTGTCCCATGCCCCCAGGGCATCCTAATATGGGATTCCTTGTTGTGTGAAAGCCCCCGCCCCCCCCCCCCCCCCAGAAAGGTGCCTCTGCGTGGGTCGTGAGATTGCTGGATCGAGTATACACCACCCTGCGGCATTTCACATTTGCCGTATTTAAGAATCTAGGGCTGGGCATTAAGGGTTTTGGTCTGCTTTAAAGACCAGCAACCGCCAGCCTAGACTCTAGAGCTGGTTTGTATTCCTCTTTTTAGGGGCCCGATGTGTGAAACATCAAGGATCAACATGAAACTCACTGCCATGGCGGCATTACCGGCATACCTACTAACTTCTCAAGATGGGAAAGAGGGACTTTTTTTTTAAATTAGGCCACACCCCCTCATTGAGGGATGGATGAAACCACGCCCCCTCATTGAGGGATGGATGAAGCCACGCCCCCTCATTGAGGGATGGATGAAGCCACGCCCCTCATTGGGGGATGGATGAAGCCACGCCCCCTCATTGAGGGATGGATGAAGCCACGCCCCCTCATTGAGGGATGGATAGGAGATAGGATGTAACAGTTACAACATAAACACTTTAACTAGGCAAATGAATTATTTATTGCTGCAGATCTGCATGTTACACCTCAAAGAGGGACAAATAAGAACAACAAGGGACAGGGGGATGTGAACTCAAAAGAGGGACAGTGCCTCCAAATCAGGGACACTTGGGAGGTATGATTACTGTTATCCCTACAGCTGCTATGCATTTCCATTTCAGGCCTACCTGAACGCACAGCTGGAGGGAAGTGACTGCGGGATGCCGCACCCTCTCTATTCAGCTTTTTAGCCACTCATTAATATGCATAACATGTGGGATCACCGGCAATGTGGGAATTCTCATTTTTTTACATATAGTGGAGCATCCCAAATCCAGAAGAGTGAAAATCCTGAGTTGTGTTCCCCTTTAATGGGCCAGTCCAGTCTAACTAACTCCTATTGTTCTGAGTAAAGGGGGTGGGAGCACCTCCATCACTATTATTTATACAAAATTATTATTATTCAGGGCCTGGGAACCAATTTACCGCCCAGTTTAACCCTCTCATCATCTAAGTATTAAGCACCAAACATGTCTGGATATGTGGAAAGACAGAGATTTGGGGCCTTATTCATGAAGGGATAGCGTCAGGTAGGGCCTTGGTAATGACAGGTAGCGTCAGGTGAACGCCGGACACGGCAGCAATTACACATTTATCAAGCAGAATCTGTTGAGCAACTGGGATAGCGCCATGTAGCGCCCGATTCATCATTAACCCAGCCTTAGCGTACAGCGCCGGGGTTCAGCCTTGCAGAGCGCCACGTCTTACCTCTCGCTACCTGTCGCTCTCCCATACATTTCAATGGACGATCCTTTTCTTCTCTTTAAACATTTAAACAGTGTTTTTTTTTGTTTTTTTTTATAAAAAAAAACACAAATAATGTTGTGACCTCTTCTGCCATAGAAAAAGCCATTTTTACAAAAGTTTTTCATGTTTTATATATATTTCTGCAGAAATGACATTACAGGTCTGGCATTAATGTGTTCATGTTACAATGTTATTACAATGTAATTCCATACGACAAGTAGCGGCAGGTGAACGCCGGACACGGCAGCAATTACATATATATCAAGTGAATTCTGGTGAGCGACTGGAATAACGCCATGCAGCGTACGATTCATCATTATCCCAGGCTCAGCGTACAGCGCCAGCGTTCAGCCTTTGTGATGATTAGCTCTGGTAGACAGCAGTATAGAGGCTCAGAGGCGAAAAGTTAAACTTAAAGTCCGTGTTTATTCACACAAAAATCCATAAAAGCATATACCCTTTCGGGCTACATCACCTTTTCAGGAAAATGCAGCATAAGTCAATCAGACAGGCAAACAGCGTTTTTAGTCCTTGGGCAAAGTTGCGGCTTTGCAACCGAATCCACCTCTGGTCCGCATGAAACAACCTACACAGGAGTTTTCAGCCAGGCACACAGATTCTCACTCCACAAGTGAGCTCCAGACACAGACCCTGCACAGCTGACTCCCCAGGCTATTTATGCGGCCTGTAAAACCCGGACCTGGGTAGGGGGATGGAGTCCCACCCTGCTCTACTCCATCCCAGTAAAGCCGTCCCGGGTTAGCGTTTTGGCTATACTAAAACTTCAGCACCAGACTGCCATTAGCAGCTGATGCTGGGAAACAAAACACACGATTTTACTGCACCAAGGCCAGGTACCTTGGTGCCACATACCTTCCGTCAATGACGGCACCTTGCACCTTACCACACCTTGCAGAGCGCCACATATTACCTGTCGCGACCTGTCGCTCTCCCATACATTTCAATGGACGTTGTTTTATTTCTCTTTAAACAGGGTTTTTTTTATTAATATATATTTTTTAAATTCTCAAATAATGTTGTGACCTCTCCCGGCCTAGCCATTTTTTTACATTTTTAAAATTTTTTTATATATTTATGCAGAATTGTCATTACAGGTCTGGCATTAATGTGTTCATGTCACAATGTTATAACAATGTCATTCCATGTGTTTTCGCTTTGTTACTGGTGGATACATGCTCAAAAACAGCCTTTAATCACACAGCCTCCGGGCTACAGCGAAGCCTTTTTGAGCGCTGGCGGTGTGTGAGGCAGTTTTTTTGATGAATATGGTGTGAGTCGGTCGCACTGACCAGTCGCTAACATGCGCTCCCATACAGCTCTGTACTGGTCATATAGCGACTCCCCACAATGTATTCGTCAATGCCGGAGGTGCTCAGTAACAGCAAAAAATAGCCGATCACAGCGACTACTAGCTCCTCGCTACAGGCGCTCATCTGTCGGTACCTGGCGCTAGTAATGAATCAGCTTTCACGAGTTAGTTACACGGAATTGGCTCTTTAAAGCATTGCATTGTTATTCCTCCTCCTCTGTACAGTTTAGTTGGCATCGTATTGTCATTTCATCAGCGTAGGTGAGGTTGTAATCTTCCTCGCGGATCTGAGTCGGAGGACTAAACACGAAGCTCGACGGCAGACAGGGCGTCTGTGAGGAGATCAGGCCTCCGCCTTGTGTCTGTCTCCTCTGTCCCCTCTGGCGGTTTGTCTGTCTTTCCAGCGCTGAAGAATGAGGATTGCTGCAACTTTTAATGTTCCCCATAAAGGACGGTGCTGCTCAGAAGATTCGGCCAGGGGCGTCTTGGGACTTTGTTTCCTAAAGTGGCCATTGCAGAAGGGGAGTGAGCAGACTAAAAGGGGGCTTCCTCGCATTTAAAGTCAATTAACTATTATAATTACTTGTATATTATTATACTTATTATTATTATTATTATTAGTAGTAGTATTTTTAATATATATATATATATATATATATATATATATATATATATATATATTATAATATTAAGTATTATTAGTAGTAGTAGTACTTAAAAAATATATATATATATAAAATAAATATATATAAATATATTTTATAATAATAATAATAATAATAATAATAATAATAATAATAATAATAATAATAATAAAATATACATTATATATATATATATATATATATATATATATATATATATATATATATATATATATATCTATATCTATCTATCTATATATATATATATATATATATATAGATATATACATGTATACATATAGATAATAGGCACATAAAACCCAAGTAGACGGGCACAGCTTATTTATAAATATTAATAATTTATTAAGGTTCCAAAAACAAAAAACTCATTAAAAAACATGTACAGACAATATTAAAACAGGCTCCTAAGACCATCCCATATTTCTGGGAGGCTGATTCATCATTAGCGGCAGGTAGCGACAGATGAGCGTCTGTAGCAGGCATTTTCAGAGCGCCCGCTAGTAGTCGCTTTGCTCAGCCGTGGGACGCTACTTCATAGCGACTCAGTCGCTGTTCAGTAATGTTGAATACGTTGTGAGGAGTCGCTATTTGACCAGTACAGCGCTGTATGGGAGCGCATGTTAGCGACTGCTCATAGCGACCGACTCACACCATATTCAGCAAAAAAACAGCCTTACTAATCTCTGGCGCTGAAAAATGCTTGTTTGAAGCCCAGAGCGCAGGAGGCTGTGTGATTAAAGTCTGTTTTCCAGCATCTATCCACTAGTAACAAAGCGAACAAAGCGCTTGATTCATTGTTTTTGATTTGAGTAAGGCTGTGCCCACTAATATTTACATATATGCATGTGAAAGCATGTTCGCATCACCTGATCTTTCCCATGTGATAAAAAGGCACCGATGTATGCGGAAATTGCTCTCCATCATTTACCTAGAGCTGTGGCCTTTTCTCATGTGAAAATAGAGTTCTTCACGTGCCTGTTGTGCTGCCACACTCAAATTACCTAATAGGTACCGAGCAAACGGAGCAAACAACTTTCTAAATGACAACTTAATGTACTTAGGCTAGGTACACAATGCGGACCTTCCAAATTTCAGAGTGGGAAAGAGGGACAATTGTTAAATGAAGCCACGCCCCCTCATTGAGGGATGGATGAAGCCACGCCCCCTCATTGAGGGATGGATGAAGCCACGCCCCCTCATTGATTGATGGATAGGAGACAGGATGTAACAGGTACAACAATAGAAACACTTTGAATAAGAAAATGGATCATTTATTGCTGCAGATCTGCATGTTACACCTTAAAGAGGGACAAATAGGAACAACAAGGGACAGGGGGACATAGACACAAAAGAGGGACAGTCCCTCCAAATCAAGGACACTTGGGAGGTATGCACAATGCAAGCAAGGACACTTGCTTAACCAAACACATGGTTACAGGCAAACGCACATCTGCAGCCACCTTTTTGGTGTGTGTATTTACCATATTTTACTCTCCATAAGACTCACTTTTTCCCTCCAAACGTAGATCAGTTACCCTGCCCGTCTTCTGGCCCAAATTGGCTGTTGAAGACCCTCAGCAAAGGAAAACCTCTTCTGCATCCTCAACACAAAATTCAGTGCCAGAAATTTGCATAACAACATCTGAACAAGACCCCGTCTCTCTCCTCCTGCCATTATATATTTTGTATTCATTGTTGTAAATGTAAGTGTTGTTGTGTCATTTATGTAATTTTGCACTGGGCTCATGTACCCAATTAATTAATAAATTAGATATAGATTTTAATGTTTTAGTGTTTGTGCGGCCACTTTTCTGGGATTACTAGGGGACAGCTCCAGAGTCTCATTAGTCTACATTGGTTGCTACATATAAGCCGTGACAGGTAAGTGAAAGATAACTGTAATGGCAAATAACATGTGTAGAGGTTAATATGTATCTGTATGTTATTATGGAGATGTTCTGGGGTGTGATGGGTGCGCGCTGCGGGTGTCAGGGTGATGCTCAGCACCGAGGAGTCTTTAATTGATGACGGCAGCGATTAGCACTTCACCGTGAAATTGACAAAAAGGAGACGTTACTCACACGTTACTTTGCATGACATGAGCTGAGAAAGGCGCGCGTCACGTGATCACCGCTAAGAACCTTATATCACAAGAGAATCCCCAAGAGCATTACGATAATGCCTCCTATCCAATCACTAGAGACCAGTGACATCACTGAGAATGCCTCCTATCCAATCACTAGAGACCAGTGACATCACTGAGAATGCCTCCTATCCAATCACTAGAGACCAGTGACATCACTGAGAATGCCTCCTATCCAATCACTAGAGACCAGTGACATCACTGAGAATGCCTCCTATCCATTCACTAGAGACCAGTGACATCACTGAGAATGCCTCCTATCCAATCACTAGAGACCAGTGACATCACTGAGAATGCCTCCTATCCAATCACTAGAGACCAGTGACATCACTGAGAATGCCTCCTATCCAATCACTAGAGACCAGTGACATCACTGAGAATGCCTCCTATCCAATCACTAGAGACCAGTGACATCACTGAGAATGCCTCCTATCCAATCACTAGAGACCAGTGACATCACTGAGAATGCCTCCTATCCAATCACTAGAGACCAGTGACATCACTGAGAATGCCTCCTATCCAATCACTAGAGACCAGTGACATCACTGAGAATGCCTCCTATCCATTCACTAGAGACCAGTGACATCACTGAGAATGCCTCCTATCCAATCACTAGAGACCAGTGACATCACTGAGAATGCCTCCTATCCAATCACTAGAGACCAGTGACATCACTGAGAATGCCTCCTATCCAATCACTAGAGACCAGTGACATCACTGAGAATGCCTCCTATCCAATCACTAGAGACCAGTGACATCACTGAGAATGCCTCCTATCCAATCACTAGAGACCAGTGACATCACTGAGAATGCCTCCTATCCAATCACTAGAGACCAGTGACATCACTGAGAATGCCTCCTATCCAATCACTAGAGACCAGTGACACCACTGAAAATGCCGCCTATCCAATCACTAGAGACCAGTGACATCACTGAGAATGCCTCCTATCCAATCACTAGAGACCAGTGACATCACTGAGAATGCCTCCTATCCAATCACTAGAGACCAGTGACATCACTGAGAATGCCGCCTATCCAATCACTAGAGACCAGTGACACCACTGAAAATGCCGCCTATCCAATCACTAGAGACCAGTGACATCACTGAGAATGCCGCCTATCCAATCACTAAAGACCAGTGACATCACTGAGAATGCCGCCTATCCAATCACTAGAGACCAGTGACATCACTGAGAATGCGCCTATCCAATCACTAGAGACCAGTGACATCACTGAAAATGCCTCCTATCCAATAACTAGAGACCAGTGACATCACTGAGAATGCCGCCTATCCAATCACTAGAGACCAGTGACATCACTGAGAATGCCGCCTATCCATTCACTATAGACCAGTGACATCACTGAAAATGCTTGACAACTCAACTAGAAGAACTAGAAGTAGCCCTTTTGAATCCAGTAGGGAACCATGTACTGTATAGAGTCACTGAATAAACTCTTCCCCGGTGACACATATATATATATATTGTTAAACCCAAGGAAACGTAAAGGATCCATGAAGGACAGAAATCCAGCCCAACGACTTAAATTATTATTTCAGATTGTAGGTGGCGCCCCCTAGCCTTTAACTTCTTATATGACTTCTTATATGCCCCCAAGGCAGCGAAAATATCCAAACTAACTCAAAATCAGTCAAATCATCCAATACCCCCCCAAGGCAGCGAAAATATCCAATACCCCCCCAAGGCAGTGAAAATATCCAAAATCACTCAAAATCAGTCAAATCATCCAATACCCCCCCAAGTCAGCGAAAATATCCAAAATCACTCAATATTAGTCAAATCATCCAATACCCCCCCAAGGCAGCGAAAATATCCAAACTCACTCAAAATCAGTCAAATCATCCAATACCCCCCCAAGGCAGCGAAAATATCCAATACCCCCCCAAGGCAGCGAAAATATCCAAAATCACTCAAAATCAGTCAAATCATCCAATACCCCCCAAGGCAGCGAAAATATTCAAAATCACTCAAAATCAGTCAAATCATCCAATACCCCCCCAAGGCAGCGAAAATATCCCAAATCACTCAAAATCAGTCAAATCATCCAATACCCCCCCAAGGCAGCGAAAATATCCAATACCCCCCCAAGGCAGCGAAAATATCCCAAATCACTCAAAATCAGTCAAATCATCCAATACCCCCCCAAGGCAGCGAAAATATCCAAAATCACTCAAAATTAGTCAAATCATCCAATACCCCCCCAAGGCAGCGAAAATATCCAATACCCCCCCAAGGCAGCGAAAATATCCAAAATCACTCAAAATCAGTCAAATCATCCAATACCCCCCCAAGGCAGCGAAAATATCCAAAATCACTCAATATCAGTCAAATCATCCAATACCCCCCAAAAGGAAGCGAAAATATCCAATACCCCCCCAAGGCAGCGAAAATATCCAAACTCACTCAAAATCAGTCAAATCATCCAATACCCCCCCAAGGCAGCGAAAATATCCAATACCCCCCCCCCAAGGCAGCGAAAATATCCAAAATCACTCAAAATCAGTCAAATCATCCAATACCCCCCCAAGGCAGCGAAAATATCCAAAATCACTCAAAATCAGTCAAATCATCCAGTACCCCCCCCAAGGCAGCGAAAATATCCAAAATCACTCAAAATTAGTCAAATCATCCAATACCCCCCCAAGGCAGCGAAAATATCCAATACCCCCCCAAGGCAGCGAAAATATCCAAAATCACTCAAAATCAGTCAAATCATCCAATACCCCCCCCAAGGCAGCGAAAATATCCAATACCCCCCCAAGGCAGCGAAAATATCCAAAATCACTCAAAATCAGTCAAATCATCCAATACCCCCCCCAAGGCAGCGAAAATATCCCAAATCACTCAAAATCAGTCAACTCATCCAATACCCCCCCAAGGCAGCGAAAATATCCAAAATCACTCAAAATCAGTCAAATCATCCAATACCCCCCCAAGGCAGCGAAAATATCCAAAATCACTCAAAATTAGTCAAATCATCCAATACCCCCCCAAGGCAGCGAAAATATCCAATACCCCCCCAAGGCAGCGAAAATATCCAAAATCACTCAAAATCAGTCAAATCATCCAATACCCCCCCAAGGCAGCGAAAATATCCAAAATCACTCAAAATCAGTCAAATCATCTAATACCCCCCCAAGGCAGCGAAAATATCCAATACCCCCCAAGGCAGCGAAAATATCCAAACTCACTCAAAATCAGTCAAATCATCCAATACCCCCCCAAGGCAGCGAAAATATCCAATACCCCCCCAAGGCAGCGAAAATATTCAAAATCACTCAAAATCAGTCAAATCATCCAATACCCCCCCAAGGCAGCGAAAATATCCAATACCCCCCAAGGCAGCGAAAATATCCAAACTCACTCAAAATCAGTCAAATCATCCAATACCCCCCCAAGGCAGCGAAAATATCCAATACCCCCCCAAGGCAGCGAAAATATCCAAAATCACTCAAAATCAGTCAAATCATCCAATACCCCCCCAAGGCAGCGAAAATATCCAATACCCCCCCCAAGGCAGCGAAAATATCCAAAATCACTCAAAATCAGTCAAATCATCCAATAACCCCCCAAGGCAGCGAAAATATCCCAAATCACTCAAAATCAGTCAAATCATCCAATACCCCCCCAAGGCAGCGAAAATATCCAAAATCACTCAAAATCAGTCAAATCATCCAATACCCCCCCAAGGCAGCGAAATATCCAAAATCACTCAAAATCAGTCAAATCATCCAATACCCCCCCAAGGCAGCGAAAATATCCAATACCCCCCCCAAGGCAGCGAAAATATCCAAACTCACTCAAAATCAGTCAAATCATCCAATACCCCCCCAAGGCAGCAAAAATATCCAATACCCCCCCCCCCCCAAGGCAGCGAAAATATCCAAAATCACTCAAAATCAGTCAAATCATCCAATACCCCCCCAAGGCAGCGAAAATATCCAAAATCACTCAATATCAGTCAAATCATCCAATACCCCCCCAAGGCAGCGAAAATATCCAATACCCCCCCAAGGCAGCGAAAATATCCAAACTCACTCAAAATCAGTCAAATCATCCAATACCCCCCCCAAGGCAGCGAAAATATCCAATACCCCCCCAAGGCAGCGAAAATATCCAAAATCACTCAAAATCAGTCAAATCATCCAATACCCCCCCAAGGCAGCGAAAATATCCACAATCACTCAAAATCAGTCAAATCATCCAATACCCCCCCAAGGCAGCGAAAATATCCAAAATCACTCAAAATCAGTCAAATCATCCAATACCCCCCAAGGCAGCGAAAATATCCAAAATCACTCAAAATCAGTCAAATCATCCAATAGCCCCCCAAGGCAGCGAAAATATCCAAAATCACTCAAAATTAGTCAAATCATCCAATACCCCCCCAAGGCAGCGAAAATATCCAATACCCCCCCAAGGCAGGAAAATATCCAAACTCACTCAAAATCAGTCAAATCATCCAATACCCCCCCAAGGCAGCGAAAATATCCAATACCCCCCCAAGGCAGTGAAAATATCCAAAATCACTCAAAATCAGTCAAATCATCCAATACCCCCCCAAGGCAGCGAAAATATCCAAAATCACTCAATATTAGTCAAATCATCCAATACCCCCCCAAGGCAGCGAAAATATCCAATACCCCCCCAAGGCAGCGAAAATATCCAAACTCATTCAAAATCAGTCAAATCATCCAATACCCCCCCCCCCCAAGGCAGCGAAAATATCCAATACCCCCCCAAGGCAGCGAAAATATCCAAAATCACTCAAAATCAGTCAAATCATCCAATACCCCCCCAAGGCAGCGAAAATATCCAATACCCCCCCAAGGCAGCGAAAATATCCAAACTCACTCAAAATCAGTCAAATCATCCAATACCCCCCCAAGGTAGCGAAAATATCCAATACCCCCCCCAAGGCAGCGAAAATATCCAAAATCACTCAAAATCAGTCAAATCATCCAATACCCCCCAAGGCAGCGAAAATATCCAAAATCACTCAAAATCAGTCAAATCATCCAATACCCCCCCAACGCAGCGAAAATATCCAAACTCACTCAAAATCAGTCAAATCATCCAATACCCCCCCAAGGCAGCGAAAATATCCAATACCCCCCCAAGGCAGCGAAAATATCCAAAATCACTCAAAATCAGTCAAATCATCCAATACCCCCCCAAGGCAGCGAAAATATCCAAAATCATTCAATATCAGTCAAATCATCCAATACCCCCCCCCCAAGGCAGCGAAAATATCCAATACCCCCCCAAGGCAGCGAAAATATCCAAACTCACTCAAAATCAGTCAAATCATCCAATACCCCCCCAATGTAGCGAAAATATCCAATACCCCCAAGGCAGCGAAAATATCCAAAATCACTCAAAATCAGTCAAATCATCCAATACCCCCCCAAGGCAGCGAAAATATCCAAACTCACTCAAAATCAGTCAAATCATCCAATACCCCCCCAAGGCAGCGAAAATATCCAATACCCCCCCAAGGCAGCGAAAATATCCAAAATCACTCAAAATCAGTCAAATCATCCAATACCCCCCCAAGGCAGCGAAAATATCCAAAATCACTCAAAATCAGTCAAATCATCCAATACCCCCCCAAGGCAGCGAAAATATCCAATACCCCCCCAAAGCAGCGAAAATATCCAAACTCACTCAAAATCAGTCAAATCATCCAATACCCCCCCAAGGCAGCGAAAATATCCAATACCCCCCCAAGGCAGCGAAAATATCCAAAATCACTCAAAATCAGTCAAATCATCCAATACCCCCCCAAGGCAGCGAAAACATCCAAAATCACTCAAAATCAGTCAAATCATCCAATACCCCCCCCCCCAAGGCAGCGAAAATATCCAATACCCCCCCAAGGCAGCGAAAATATCCCAAATCACTCAAAATCAGTCAAATCATCCAATACCCCCCCAAGGCAGCGAAAATATCCAAAATCACTCAAAATCAGTCAAATCATCTAATACCCCCCCAAGGCAGCGAAAATATCCAATACCCCCCAAGGCAGCGAAAATATCCAAACTCACTCAAAATCAGTCAAATCATCCAATACCCCCCCAAGGCAGCGAAAATATCCAATACCCCCCCAAGGCAGCGAAAATATCCAAAATCACTCAAAATCAGTCAAATCATCCAATACCCCCCCAAGGCAGCGAAAATATCCAATACCCCCCCAAGGCAGCGAAATATCCAAAATCACTCAAAATCAGTCAAATCATCCAATACCCCCCCAAGGCAGCGAAAATATCCAATACCCCCCCAAGGCAGCGAAAATATCCAAAATCACTCAAAATCAGTCAAATCATCCAATACCCCCCCAAGGCAGCGAAAATATCCCAAATCACTCAAAATCAGTCAAATCATCCAATACCCCCCCAAGGCAGCGAAAATATCCAAAATCACTCAAAATTAGTCAACTCATCCAATACCCCCCCAAGGCAGCGAAAATATCCAAAATCACTCAAAATCAGTCAAATCATCCAATACCCCCCCAAGGCAGCGAAAATATCCAAAATCACTCAATATCAGTCAAATCATCCAATACCCCCCCAAGGCAGCGAAAATATCCAATACCCCCCCAAGGCAGCGAAAATATCCAAAATCACTCAAATCAGTCAAATCATCCAATACCCCCCCAAGGCAGCGAAAATATCCAAAATCACTCAAAATCAGTCAAATCATCCAATACCCCCCCAAGGCAGCGAAAATATCCAAAATCACTAAAAATCAGTCAAATCATCCAATACCCCCCAAGGCAGCGAAAATATCCAAAATCACTCAATATCAGTCAAATCATCCAATACCCCCCCAAGGCAGCGAAAATATCCAATACCCCCCCAAGGCAGCGAAAATATCCAAACTCACTCAAAATCAGTCAAATCATCCAATACCCCCCCAAGGCAGCGAAATATCCAATACCCCCCCAAGGCAGCGAAAATATCCAAAATCACTCAAAATCAGTCAAATCATCCAATACCCCCCCAAGGCAGCGAAAATATCCAAAATCACTCAATATCAGTCAAATCATCCAATACCCCCCCAAGGCAGCGAAAATATCCAATACCCCCCCAAGGCAGCGAAAATATCCAAACTCACTCAAAATCAGTCAAATCATCCAATACCCCCCCAAGGCAGCGAAAATATCCAATACCCCCCCAAGGCAGCGAAAATATCCAAAATCACTCAAAATCAGTCAAATCATCCAATACCCCCCCAAGGCAGCGAAAATATCCAAAATCACTCAAAATCAGTCAAATCATCCAATACCCCCCCAAGGCAGCGAAAATATCCAATACCCCCCCAAGGCAGCGAAAATATCCAAAATCACTCAAAATCAGTCAAATCATCCAATACCCCCCCCCCAAGGCAGCGAAAATATCCAATACCCCCCCAAGGCAGCGAAAATATCCAAAATCACTCAAAATCAGTCAAATCATCCAATACCCCCCCAATGCAGCGAAAATATCCAAAATCACTCAAAATCAGTCAAATCATCCAATACCCCCCCAATGCAGCGAAAATATCCAAAATCACTCAAAATTAGTCAAATCATCCATTACCCCCCCAAGGCAGCGAAAATATCCAATACCCCCCCAAGGCAGCGAAAATATCCAAAATCACTGAAAATCAGTCAAATCATCCAATACCCCCCCAAGGCAGCGAAAATATCCAAAATCACTCAATATCAGTCAAATCATCCAATACCCCCCCAAGGCAGCGAAAATATCCAATACCCCCCCAAGGCAGCGAAAATATCCAAAATCACTCAATATCAGTCAAATCATCCAATACCCCCCCAAGGCAGCGAAAATATCCAATACCCCCCCAAGGCAGCGAAAATATCCAAACTCACTCAAAATCAGTCAAATCATCCAATACCCCCCCAAGGCAGCGAAAATATCCAATACCCCCCCAAGGCAGCGAAAATATCCACAATCACTCAAAATCAGTCAAATCATCCAATACCCCCCCAAGGCAGCGAAAATATCCAAAATCACTCAAAATCAGTCAAATCATCCAATACCCCCCCAAGGCAGCGAAAATATCCAAAATCACTCAAAATCAGTCAAATCATCCAATAGCCCCCCAAGGCAGCGAAAATATCCAAAATCACTCAAAATTAGTCAAATCATCCAATACCCCCCCAAGGCAGCGAAAATATCCAATACCCCCCCAAGGCAGCGAAAATATCCAAACTCACTCAAAATCAGTCAAATCATCCAATACCCCCCCAAGGCAGCGAAAATATCCAATACCCCCCCAAGGCAGTGAAAATATCCAAAATCACTCAAAATCAGTCAAATCATCCAATACCCCCCCCCCCCCCCCAAGGCAGCGAAAATATCCAATACCCCCCCAAGGCAGCGAAAATATCCAAAATCACTCAAAATCAGTCAAATCATCCAATACCCCCCCCCAAGGCAGCGAAAATATCCAATACCCCCCCAAGGCAGCGAAAATATCCAAACTCACTCAAAATCAGTCAAATCATCCAATACCCCCCCAAGGTAGCGGAAATATCCAATACCCCCCCAAGGCAGCGAAAATATCCAAAATCACTCAAAATCAGTCAAATCATCCAATATCCCCCAAGGCAGCGAAAATATCCAAAATCACTCAAAATCAGTCAAATCATCCAATACCCCCCCAAGGCAGCGAAAATATCCAAAATCACTCAAAATCAGTCAAATCATCCAATACCCCCCCAAGGCAGCGAAAATATCCAATACCCCCCCAAGGCAGCGAAAATATCCAAAATCACTCAAAATCAGTCAAATCATCCAATACCCCCCCAAGGCAGCGAAAATATCCAAACTCACTCAAAATCAGTCAAATCATCCAATACCCCCCCAAGGCAGCGAAAATATCCAATACCCCCCCAAGGCAGCGAAAATATCCAAAATCACTCAAATTCAGTCAAATCATCCAATACCCCCCCAAGGCAGCGAAAATATCCAAAATCACTCAATATCAGTCAAATCATCCAATACCCCCCCCCCCCCAAGGCAGCGAAAATATCCAATACCCCCCCAAGGCAGCGAAAATATCCAAACTCACTCAAAATCAGTCAAATCATCCAATACCCCCCCAAGGCAGCGAAAATATCCAATACCCCCAAGGCAGCGAAAATATCCAAAATCACTCAAAATCAGTCAAATCATCCAATACCCCCCCAAGGCAGCGAAAATATCCAAACTCACTCAAAATCAGTCAAATCATCCAATACCCCCCCAAGGCAGCGAAAATATCCAATACCCCCCCAAGGCAGCGAAAATATCCAAAATCACTCAAAATCAGTCAAATCATCCAATACCCCCCCAAGGCAGCGAAAATATCCAAAATCACTCAAAATCAGTCAAATCATCCAATACCCCCCCAAGGCAGCGAAAATATCCAAAATCACTCAAAATCAGTCAAATCATCCAATACCCCCCTCAAGGCAGCGAAAATATCCAATACCCCCCCAAGGCAGCGAAAATATCCCAAATCACTCAAAATCAGTCAAATCATCCAATACCCCCCCAAGGCAGCGAAAATATCCAAAATCACTCAAAATCAGTAAAATCATCTAATACCCCCCAAGGCAGCGAAAATATCCAATACCCCCCAAGGCAGCGAAAATATCCAAACTCACTCAAAATCAGTCAAATCATCCAATACCCCCCCAAGGCAGCGAAAATATCCAAAATCACTCAAAATCAGTCAAATCATCCAATACCCCCCCAAGGCAGCGAAAATATCCAATACCCCCCAAGGCAGCGAAAATATCCAAACTCACTCAAAATCAGTCAAATCATCCAATACCCCCCCAAGGCAGCGAAAATATCCAATACCCCCCCAAGGCAGCGAAAATATCCAAAATCACTCAAAATCAGTCAAATCATCCAATACCCCCCCAAGGCAGCGAAAATATCCAATACCCCCCCAAGGCAGCGAAAATATCCAAAATCACTCAAAATCAGTCAAATCATCCAATACCCCCCCAAGGCAGCGAAAATATCCCAAATCACTCAAAATCAGTCAAATCATCCAATACCCCCCCAAGGCAGCGAAAATATCCAAAATCACTCAAAATTAGTCAAATCATCCAATACCCCCCCAAGGCAGCGAAAATATCCAAAATCACTCAAAATCAGTCAAATCATCCAATACCCCCCCAAGGCAGCGAAAATATCCAAAATCACTCAATATCAGTCAAATCATCCAATACCCCCCCAAGGCAACGAAAATATCCAATACCCCCCAAGGCAGCGAAAATATCCAAAATCACTCAAAATCAGTCAAATCATCCAAAACCCCCCCAAGGCAGCGAAAATATCCAATACCCCCCCAAGGCAGCGAAAATATCCAAAATCACTCAAAATCAGTCAAATCATCCAATACCCCCCCAAGGCAGCGAAAATATCCAAAATCACTCAATATCAGTCAAATCATCCAATACCCCCCCAAGGCAGCGAAAATATCCAATACCCCCCCAAGGCAGCGAAAATATCCAAACTCACTCAAAATCAGTCAAATCATCCAATACCCCCCCAAGGCAGCGAAAATATCCAATACCCCCCCAAGGCAGCGAAAATATCCAAAATCACTCAAAATCAGTCAAATCATCCAATATCCCCCAAGGCAGCGAAAATATCCAAAATCACTCAAAATCAGTCAAATCATCCAATACCCCCCCAAGGCAGCGAAAATATCCAAAATCACTCAAAATCAGTCAAATCATCCAATACCCCCCCAAGGCAGCGAAAATATCCAATACCCCCCCAAGGCAGCGAAAATATCCAAAATCACTCAAAATCAGTCAAATCATCCAATATCCCCCAAGGCAGCGAAAATATCCAAAATCACTCAAAATCAGTCAAATCATCCAATACCCCCCCAAGGCAGCGAAAATATCCAAAATCACTCAAAATCAGTCAAATCATCCAATACCCCCCCAAGGCAGCGAAAATATCCAATACCCCCCCAAGGCAGCGAAAATATCCAAAATCACTCAAAATCAGTCAAATCATCCAATACCCCCCCAAGGCAGCGAAAATATCCAAACTCACTCAAAATCAGTCAAATCATCCAATACCCCCCCAAGGCAGCGAAAATATCCAATACCCCCCCAAGGCAGCGAAAATATCCAAAATCACTCAAATTCAGTCAAATCATCCAATACCCCCCCAAGGCAGCGAAAATATCCAAAATCACTCAATATCAGTCAAATCATCCAATACCCCCCCCCCCCCAAGGCAGCGAAAATATCCAATACCCCCCCAAGGCAGCGAAAATATCCAAACTCACTCAAAATCAGTCAAATCATCCAATACCCCCCCAAGGCAGCGAAAATATCCAATACCCCCAAGGCAGCGAAAATATCCAAAATCACTCAAAATCAGTCAAATCATCCAATACCCCCCCAAGGCAGCGAAAATATCCAAACTCACTCAAAATCAGTCAAATCATCCAATACCCCCCCAAGGCAGCGAAAATATCCAATACCCCCCCAAGGCAGCGAAAATATCCAAAATCACTCAAAATCAGTCAAATCATCCAATACCCCCCCAAGGCAGCGAAAATATCCAAAATCACTCAAAATCAGTCAAATCATCCAATACCCCCCCAAGGCAGCGAAAATATCCAAAATCACTCAAAATCAGTCAAATCATCCAATACCCCCCTCAAGGCAGCGAAAATATCCAATACCCCCCCAAGGCAGCGAAAATATCCCAAATCACTCAAAATCAGTCAAATCATCCAATACCCCCCCAAGGCAGCGAAAATATCCAAAATCACTCAAAATCAGTCAAATCATCTAATACCCCCCCAAGGCAGCGAAAATATCCAATACCCCCCAAGGCAGCGAAAATATCCAAACTCACTCAAAATCAGTCAAATCATCCAATACCCCCCCAAGGCAGCGAAAATATCCAAAATCACTCAAAATCAGTCAAATCATCCAATACCCCCCCAAGGCAGCGAAAATATCCAATACCCCCCAAGGCAGCGAAAATATCCAAACTCACTCAAAATCAGTCAAATCATCCAATACCCCCCCAAGGCAGCGAAAATATCCAATACCCCCCCAAGGCAGCGAAAATATCCAAAATCACTCAAAATCAGTCAAATCATCCAATACCCCCCCAAGGCAGCGAAAATATCCAATACCCCCCCAAGGCAGCGAAAATATCCAAAATCACTCAAAATCAGTCAAATCATCCAATACCCCCCCAAGGCAGCGAAAATATCCCAAATCACTCAAAATCAGTCAAATCATCCAATACCCCCCCAAGGCAGCGAAAATATCCAAAATCACTCAAAATTAGTCAAATCATCCAATACCCCCCCAAGGCAGCGAAAATATCCAAAATCACTCAAAATCAGTCAAATCATCCAATACCCCCCCAAGGCAGCGAAAATATCCAAAATCACTCAATATCAGTCAAATCATCCAATACCCCCCCAAGGCAACGAAAATATCCAATACCCCCCAAGGCAGCGAAAATATCCAAACTCACTCAAAATCAGTCAAATCATCCAAAACCCCCCCAAGGCAGCGAAAATATCCAATACCCCCCCAAGGCAGCGAAAATATCCAAAATCACTCAAATCAGTCAAATCATCCAATATCCCCCCAAGGCAGCGAAAATATCCAAAATCACTCAAAATCAGTCAAATCATCCAATACCCCCCCAAGGCAGCGAAAATATCCAAAATCACTCAAAATCAGTCAAATCATCCAATACCCCCCCAAGGCAGCGAAAATATCCAATACCCCCCCAAGGCAGCGAAAATATCCAAAATCACTCAAAATCAGTCAAATCATCCAATACCCCCCCAAGGCAGCGAAAATATCCAAAATCACTCAAAATCAGTCAAATCATCCAATACCCCCCCAAGGCAGCGAAAATATCCAATACCCCCCCAAAGCAGCGAAAATATCCAAACTCACTCAAAATCAGTCAAATCATCCAATACCCCCCCAAGGCAGCGAAAATATCCAATACCCCCCCAAGGCAGCGAAAATATCCAAAATCACTCAAAATCAGTCAAATCATCCAATACCCCCCCAAGGCAGCGAAAACATCCAAAATCACTCAAAATCAGTCAAATCATCCAATACCCCCCCCCCCCAAGGCAGCGAAAATATCCAATACCCCCCCAAGGCAGCGAAAATATCCCAAATCACTCAAAGTCAGTCAAATCATCCAATACCCCCCCAAGGCAGCGAAAATATCCAAAATCACTCAAAATCAGTCAAATCATCTAATACCCCCCCAAGGCAGCGAAAATATCCAATACCCCCCAAGGCAGCGAAAATATCCAAACTCACTCAAAATCAGTCAAATCATCCAATACCCCCCCAAGGCAGCGAAAATATCCAATACCCCCCCAAGGCAGCGAAAATATCCAAAATCACTCAAAATCAGTCAAATCATCCAATACCCCCCCAAGGCAGCGAAAATATCCAATACCCCCCCAAGGCAGCGAAAATATCCAAAATCACTCAAAATCAGTCAAATCATCCAATACCCCCCCAAGGCAGCGAAAATATCCAATACCCCCCCAAGGCAGCGAAAATATCCAAAATCACTCAAAATCAGTCAAATCATCCAATACCCCCCCAAGGCAGCGAAAATATCCCAAATCACTCAAAATCAGTCAAATCATCCAATACCCCCCCAAGGCAGCGAAAATATCCAAAATCACTCAAAATTAGTCAAATCATCCAATACCCCCCCAAGGCAGCGAAAATATCCAAAATCACTCAAAATCAGTCAAATCATCCAATACCCCCCCAAGGCAGCGAAAATATCCAAAATCACTCAATATCAGTCAAATCATCCAATACCCCCCCAAGGCAGCGAAAATATCCAATACCCCCCCAAGGCAGCGAAAATATCCAAAATCACTCAAAATCAGTCAAATCATCCAATACCCCCCCAAGGCAGCGAAAATATCCAAAATCACTCAAAATCAGTCAAATCATCCAATACCCCCCCAAGGCAGCGAAAATATCCAAAATCACTAAAAATCAGTCAAATCATCCAATACCCCCCCAAGGCAGCGAAAATATCCAAAATCACTCAATATCAGTCAAATCATCCAATACCCCCCCCAAGGCAGCGAAAATATCCAATACCCCCCCAAGGCAGCGAAAATATCCAAACTCACTCAAAATCAGTCAAATCATCCAATACCCCCCCAAGGCAGCGAAAATATCCAATACCCCCCCAAGGCAGCGAAAATATCCAAAATCACTCAAAATCAGTCAAATCATCCAATACCCCCCCAAGGCAGCGAAAATATCCAAAATCACTCAATAACAGTCAAATCATCCAATACCCCCCCAAGGCAGCGAAAATATCCAATACCCCCCCAAGGCAGCGAAAATATCCAAACTCACTCAAAATCAGTCAAATCATCCAATACCCCCCCAAGGCAGCGAAAATATCCAATACCCCCCCAAGGCAGCGAAAATATCCAAAATCACTCAAAATCAGTCAAATCATCCAATACCCCCCCAAGGCAGCGAAAATATCCAAAATCACTCAAAATCAGTCAAATCATCCAATACCCCCCCAAGGCAGCGAAAATATCCAATACCCCCCCAAGGCAGCGAAAATATCCAAAATCACTCAAAATCAGTCAAATCATCCAATACCCCCCCCCCCAAGGCAGCGAAAATATCCAATACCCCCCCAAGGCAGCGAAAATATCCAAAATCACTCAAAATCAGTCAAATCATCCAATACCCCCCCAATGCAGCGAAAATATCCAAAATCACTCAAAATCAGTCAAATCATCCAATACCCCCCCAATGCAGCGAAAATATCCAAAATCACTCAAAATTAGTCAAATCATCCATTACCCCCCCAAGGCAGCGAAAATATCCAATACCCCCCCAAGGCAGCGAAAATATCCAAAATCACTGAAAATCAGTCAAATCATCCAATACCCTACCAAAGGCAGCGAAAATATCCAAAATCACTCAATATCAGTCAAATCATCCAATACCCCCCCAAGGCAGCGAAAATATCCAATACCCCCCCAAGGCAGCGAAAATATCCAAAATCACTCAATATCAGTCAAATCATCCAATACCCCCCCAAGGCAGCGAAAATATCCAATACCCCCCCAAGGCAGCGAAAATATCCAAACTCACTCAAAATCAGTCAAATCATCCAATACCCCCCCAAGGCAGCGAAAATATCCAATACCCCCCCAAGGCAGCGAAAATATCCACAATCACTCAAAATCAGTCAAATCATCCAATACCCCCCCAAGGCAGCGAAAATATCCAAAATCACTCAAAATCAGTCAAATCATCCAATACCCCCCCAAGGCAGCGAAAATATCCAAAATCACTCAAAATCAGTCAAATCATCCAATAGCCCCCCAAGGCAGCGAAAATATCCAAAATCACTCAAAATTAGTCAAATCATCCAATACCCCCCCAAGGCAGCGAAAATATCCAATACCCCCCCAAGGCAGCGAAAATATCCAAACTCACTCAAAATCAGTCAAATCATCCAATACCCCCCCAAGGCAGCGAAAATATCCAATACCCCCCCAAGGCAGTGAAAATATCCAAAATCACTCAAAATCAGTCAAATCATCCAATACCCCCCCCCCCCCCCCAAGGCAGCGAAAATATCCAATACCCCCCCAAGGCAGCGAAAATATCCAAAATCACTCAAAATCAGTCAAATCATCCAATACCCCCCCAAGGCAGCGAAAATATCCAATACCCCCCCAAGGCAGCGAAAATATCCAAACTCACTCAAAATCAGTCAAATCATCCAATACCCCCCCAAGGTAGCGGAAATATCCAATACCCCCCCAAGGCAGCGAAAATATCCAAAATCACTCAAAATCAGTCAAATCATCCAATATCCCCCAAGGCAGCGAAAATATCCAAAATCACTCAAAATCAGTCAAATCATCCAATACCCCCCCAAGGCAGCGAAAATATCCAAAATCACTCAAAATCAGTCAAATCATCCAATACCCCCCCAAGGCAGCGAAAATATCCAATACCCCCCCAAGGCAGCGAAAATATCCAAAATCACTCAAAATCAGTCAAATCATCCAATACCCCCCCAAGGCAGCGAAAATATCCAAACTCACTCAAAATCAGTCAAATCATCCAATACCCCCCCAAGGCAGCGAAAATATCCAATACCCCCCCAAGGCAGCGAAAATATCCAAAATCACTCAAATTCAGTCAAATCATCCAATACCCCCCCAAGGCAGCGAAAATATCCAAAATCACTCAATATCAGTCAAATCATCCAATACCCCCCCCCCCCAAGGCAGCGAAAATATCCAATACCCCCCCAAGGCAGCGAAAATATCCAAACTCACTCAAAATCAGTCAAATCATCCAATACCCCCCCAAGGCAGCGAAAATATCCAATACCCCCAAGGCAGCGAAAATATCCAAAATCACTCAAAATCAGTCAAATCATCCAATACCCCCCCAAGGCAGCGAAAATATCCAAACTCACTCAAAATCAGTCAAATCATCCAATACCCCCCCAAGGCAGCGAAAATATCCAATACCCCCCCAAGGCAGCGAAAATATCCAAAATCACTCAAAATCAGTCAAATCATCCAATACCCCCCCAAGGCAGCGAAAATATCCAAAATCACTCAAAATCAGTCAAATCATCCAATACCCCCCCAAGGCAGCGAAAATATCCAAAATCACTCAAAATCAGTCAAATCATCCAATACCCCCCTCAAGGCAGCGAAAATATCCAATACCCCCCCAAGGCAGCGAAAATATCCCAAATCACTCAAAATCAGTCAAATCATCCAATACCCCCCCAAGGCAGCGAAAATATCCAAAATCACTCAAAATCAGTCAAATCATCTAATACCCCCCCAAGGCAGCGAAAATATCCAATACCCCCCAAGGCAGCGAAAATATCCAAACTCACTCAAAATCAGTCAAATCATCCAATACCCCCCAAGGCAGCGAAAATATCCAAAATCACTCAAAATCAGTCAAATCATCCAATACCCCCCCAAGGCAGCGAAAATATCCAATACCCCCCAAGGCAGCGAAAATATCCAAACTCACTCAAAATCAGTCAAATCATCCAATACCCCCCCAAGGCAGCGAAAATATCCAATACCCCCCCAAGGCAGCGAAAATATCCAAAATCACTCAAAATCAGTCAAATCATCCAATACCCCCCCAAGGCAGCGAAAATATCCAATACCCCCCCAAGGCAGCGAAAATATCCAAAATCACTCAAAATCAGTCAAATCATCCAATACCCCCCCAAGGCAGCGAAAATATCCCAAATCACTCAAAATCAGTCAAATCATCCAATACCCCCCCAAGGCAGCGAAAATATCCAAAATCACTCAAAATTAGTCAAATCATCCAATACCCCCCCAAGGCAGCGAAAATATCCAAAATCACTCAAAATCAGTCAAATCATCCAATACCCCCCAAGGCAGCGAAAATATCCAAAATCACTCAATATCAGTCAAATCATCCAATACCCCCCAAGGCAACGAAAATATCCAATACCCCCCCAAGGCAGCGAAAATATCCAAACTCACTCAAAATCAGTCAAATCATCCAAAACCCCCCCAAGGCAGCGAAAATATCCAATACCCCCCCAAGGCAGCGAAAATATCCAAAATCACTCAAAATCAGTCAAATCATCCAATATCCCCCCAAGGCAGCGAAAATATCCAAAATCACTCAAAATCAGTCAAATCATCCAATACCCCCCCAAGGCAGCGAAAATATCCAAAATCACTCAAAATCAGTCAAATCATCCAATACCCCCCCAAGGCAGCGAAAATATCCAAAATCACTCAATATCAGTCAAATCATCCAATACCCCCCCAAGGCAGCGAAAATATCCAATACCCCCCCAAGGCAGCGAAAATATCCAAACTCACTCAAAATCAGTCAAATCATCCAATACCCCCCCAAGGCAGCGAAAATATCCAATACCCCCCCAAGGCAGCGAAAATATCCAAAATCACTCAAAATCAGTCAAATCATCCAATACCCCCCCAAGGCAGCGAAAATATCCAAAATCACTCAATATCAGTCAAATCATCCAATACCCCCCCAAGGCAGCGAAAATATCCAATACCCCCCCAAGGCAGCGAAAATATCCAAACTCACTCAAAATCAGTCAAATCATCCAATACCCCCCCAAGGCAGCGAAAATATCCAATACCCCCCCAAGGCAGCGAAAATATCCAAAATCACTCAAAATCAGTCAAATCATCCAATATCCCCCAAGGCAGCGAAAATATCCAAAATCACTCAAAATCAGTCAAATCATCCAATACCCCCCCAAGGCAGCGAAAATATCCAAAATCACTCAAAATCAGTCAAATCATCCAATACCCCCCCAAGGCAGCGAAAATATCCAATACCCCCCAAGGCAGCGAAAATATCCAAAATCACTCAAAATCAGTCAAATCATCCAATATCCCCCAAGGCAGCGAAAATATCCAAAATCACTCAAAATCAGTCAAATCATCCAATACCCCCCCAAGGCAGCGAAAATATCCAAAATCACT